>CM060616.1:4149027-4479027 GCA_030578275.1 Meda fulgida | reverse complement strand
CTATAAGGTACATAGAAGAACATGTTATCATAGTAGTGTCCATTATACATAATATTACTCACATATTTTTTTTGTGCAATGGTCGCCTGAGCCAAATATAAGATTTGACAGTGACTTTTTCCAACCCGGAGGGTCTTATGATTTAAGGAACACATGCTGGAGAGTTGTTTATTGTGTAGGTAGTCGGTTTCAGGCGGTTCAGAGATTAATGAGGTCCAGGCTTATGTTACGCCCAGTGTCACCAGGGCACATCTCTCTTTTTTTATTTGATCACTGGCAGAATACAAACACGTACTGTATATGCACAGGACAAACAGGGATAGTAGCATCCGTACCCCTGTGTATCTCTCAGTCTGTGTATTTCTCCAGACAAACTGCTCTTTAGGGCAGCTAGTGACACCTCAGGGGACTGTGCAGGCCTGGAAAAAATGCTTGAAAAACACCGTAGGTGTGAAAAGCAATTAGCAGTGAAGAGGCTGGAGGGGAGAGGAGACAGAAAGTGAGATTGGAGAGGAAGACATGTCTGAACATGAGACAGGGACACGGGGCCTTTGCCCTCCTCATGTCAAGCCTCTCTTCCCTGCGTACACTTACAGACATACCACTGTCTAGGGAGTTTTCATTGCCTCCTGTAGCACCTGAATAACCATTGAATCGTGCATAATTAGCATGCATAATCACAGCTCTATTGCACCGCGGTAAACAATTTGAGCTGTACGCCTATAAAACAATGTTATATTGCTATGATAATGAGAAAAGGCTTCTTGCGTTCAGACACAATTGCTGTAAAATTGATACATACACTTGATTTGAGGCATAATTTTTTTGCAAGGTAAATAAGTGATCCAGGCACTTTTGTTGATCAATGGGCATCCTGGTTTGTTTCCACTCTCAAGCGTGTCTCGAAATGCACCGGAGCCAAGTGGAGGCGTCTAGAGATGGTCAATATCCACATTTGACACACTCACTTGTCACTGCTAATCCAGGAACCAAGAGCCCCTACAAAATCAATTACAACCTAATTACCTTTGCACACAGTTTACAAGCCTTCATCCCAGCTTTTCTAGTGTCTGAGGTGAGATGGACACAGAAAGAGAGTGAGTGAGAGTTTGTGTGTGTGTGTGTGTGTGTGTGTGTGTGTGTGTGGCTTTCCTCACTATAGCTGTACTTTAGAAAGCTTGTTCCCAAAAGTCCTGGGGAGAGGCTGGGTGATATATTAAATATTCAAAATATATATGAAACATTCTCAAACACCAAGATGGTTTTGATGAAGCCATTAAGTTTACTAAAGTTGGCGTCATTAGTCTATTTTTTTTAGTCTATTTTTTTCCCTTTTCCTGCTAATCTATGATTTAAACTTTAGAAGCAAAAGTTCAATTCATTTATGTGAATTACTTCAGTTCAGGTTCAATTAACAGATTCAAAACTCTGCCATCCCTTAAAAATTATAGGTCTACACTTTAAATAATTAATTAAAATATGTATTGCTGTTTATATTTGACTATATATTTTTATATTGGTGCATATAGAAAATTAAATGTAAATTGTCTCACTCTCACTCACTCAGAAAATTGTTGCTGTAAAGTTTTTTTCCCCTTAAAAATGCAAAGAATGTATTAAGTTTAAGCTTATTTGAGGTGTTAAGGTAAGATTAGGGTTAGTTGATTGTATTTATAATTAGATTTATGATTTACATGTCCTTATCTATGTGTGTGATTTTGAACAAAAGACTGTACAATTTGATTTGTTCATACAGTTATAACATGTATATATTATAAAACTCTTGTGCATCTTATGCATTCAGATGCTGTACATAGATATGTATGCGTTCTTGTGAATTTGTATGTTGTTTAGACGTTTAGAGGTCTAAATATACTTCGCTGTACCTGAAGTCTCCAAGTGTGCGGTCGGCCAGGGGGGTCCAGAGAAATGAAGAGTCAGAGACACCTGCCTCTCTATGTCATTCTGAGGGGCCCGGGGCCGTGTCAAGTTTACACACACACACACACACACACACACACACACACACACACACACACACACACACACACACACACACACACACACACACACACACACACACACACACACACACACTCTCTCTCTCCCTGAGCAGTTATGTGCCTTAACCATGGATAACTCAGTGCTGATCGACAAGGAAAGATTAAAAACAGCAAAATGTCATTCTCTTCATTCTTTTGTGGTTTTGTAGGAAAAAAGCTCAGACACTTTCATTCACATCATTGTGTTTTTGAGTTTCTGAAGAATGTTTTTTGTGGCTACTTTAAAGCACACGTGCAATGATGTAAAGAACTAGAGAATTAAAAGTAACATTTCAAATTATCATTAATTTACTGAATTGATTAATGCAGGCGGTTCGGTCCAATAAACCTGATTCGTGATTTATATCGGTTTGACTGAATCATTTATTTGAATTGTTTCAAAAGAATCATTTGATTGGGATTCAATTGGCACCAGGCTGTAAAATATCTTAAATGATATAACGTTTTTTTTTTTAAAGAGTTTAGCACTAAGTTAAATCTAAACTTGCTGAAGGAACTCGTTTGCCTCCTACAAAGGAGGAGTTTGTTTTAAAGCTGCATAAATTCATTTTCTTAGTTCAGAGGAAGTCTGGTCAGCATGTTGTGCTCTGAAGCAGTTAGGTTGGGAATGATGGCGTGTGTTCACAGGGATCTTGTTCTTGTTTAGGGGTTAAATGGGGCAAGCATTCCTGAGGTGTGAGAAGAAGTCTGACTCATGCCTCTCTATGGCCAGATTTATTATAAGGAAGCTCTCATGCAGACAGCCGGCTGGATTTTTGGGAGTCTTTTGCCTCATTTAGACATTGTGTGTGAAGTGTTTTGGCAGAAGAGGGCAACGGACATTAAGGGATTATTTTGGCTGGACAGGTGGTCATTGTCTCAGCTCCTTCGGTCTGTCTCTGAAGTGACATGAAAAAATATGTGTTTGTTGTGATAAGGCAGCAGTCCTCTGAGGGTCAAAGGTCACCCCAGCTCAAATTAAAACAACTCCTAGCAATTCCTTCCCAGTTACTCATCCCAGCAGAAGATATTGCATTGCACTTCATTGGGTTTTTAATGTTTGTCCGTTACAGAGGAACCTTTATTGCTCAAAGGTTGCTCTTTTATTGCGTATGAGGCTTAATAATGGAGATCTCAGTTATGCTGAAATATCAACTTTATCTGATGTAGATATTTTACAGTATTTTGCATTAGGAGAAATAGGAGATTTTTCATTAGGATAAATACAAATAGACAACTGTTGACTTGACACACCATAAAAGTACAGAACTATAAAATAAATGTGGATAGCAGCTCAGATCATTTGGACTTGGAATAAATATATATTTTTGAACGCAGACTTGGGTATTTTGCAATATTAAAGATGCTACCAAATCTAAAAATCAGAATTTAAGCTTGCGCTTTTTTCTGCTTTTAGGTATGACTTCATTGAGATCCGAGATGGGAATTCTGAGTCCGCGGAGCTGCTGGGAAAGCACTGCAGTAACATCGCTCCTCCTGCCATCATTTCCTCCGGTCCCGTTATCCACATCAAGTTTGTGTCTGATTATGCGCACCAGGGTGCTGGATTCTCCCTGCGCTACGAGATCTACAAGACTGGTGAGCGAGCTCAATCCTGCTGCTCCTATGTGGTTAAGGAAATGGATAATTTGAGGAACACTTTTTTCCAAGGAAAATATTCTATTCCTGACATTGAAAAGCTCTAGCATTCCCATCCTTTATTTCCTTTCACAGGTGCCTAGACTTTCTCATGCCATGTCTATGGGACACTAAATTATGGCTGTTTTATATATAACATTTTGTAAAAAAAATATTTTCAAATGTATGAACACCAACAAAACAATTTTATTTTTTTAGTTTTTTTTTACTATTTTTGAAGTTTGGCATGAAGCTTCCAGCCCATTTGAGAACATTCTGTGGTGACATGCAGCTTACACACTTTCAGTGTCAGTTGTGTCTGCTGTAGATGTGTTGTGAGGGTCCTGCTGACATGAATTCTGCAAATGTTTGGATTCTGCATTTTGAAAAATAATGCATCCAGTTTATCCTTTCAACGAGACAATATTTCTTAAGAAACGTTTGGAACACTTCGCATAAGCCATGATTTTTTGGTCACTGTCTCTTCAGATGTGAAGACAAGCAACACATTTCCTTTAGCTGTTTTCTTTTGTCGCTCAGTGATCTTGGTGTTTATGTGTGAAGCCTCACTCGGTCTTGCTCTATGATTGATGGTTGATTGGAGCAAGCTGGTTTTTGAGGGTCACGAGTGGCTCCGGTTGATTTTGGAGGTGCTCTTGTTACGCTGTAAATCTCGTTAGCGGAATGACCTCATGCGACCTTTAACTCGCGGTTCCAGAAGGTCGCGGCTCCTCCGTCCTGCTGCAAGGCCGTCAGACACGCTGATTCTTAAATGTTCCCTCAAAGTTTCCGAAAAGCTCCCAGACCAATTAAACATCAAGGGAGAGAATAAAATAAACTGAGTTTAGGGGAAAGGCGGGGAGGGTCGACGCTTAACTCTTTTCATCCCTCCATGAGCATGCCAGGAATGCCCTCTTAATTGGACTCTGATCTCTTATCCTTGGGGAATTCGAGTTTGGAGTTCCTGGCAATTTGCGTGTGGACTTTAGAGCCATCTGTAGGGATTTTACTGTAGAAGTATACTAACAAGGCATCAGAAAATGTGAGGCATTCGTTTATGTATTTTGCTGGATTGGGTCCAGGGAGTTCTCGGTGGTTAGGTATTTTTTTTACAGGCTAAAGTCAAAAGAGACCACCTTAAAATTACCACCTTTAACCACCTTTTTATATACTGTTTATATATATATATATATATATATATATATATATACTGCTAATATGCAACATTCTGCTAAAGGTTCTGGGTGGATGCTAGTTTTTTTTTCTCCAAAGGACCACCATTTAGTCTCTATAATATTGTGGACTGTAGATATTGCTCAGGTCCCGTCTTTAATGCAAGTCAATGGGATTACATTTAGCTAAGTATAAGCAAAAGTAATAGTGTTATTTGTCTTGGCAAACACCATTAACTAGCACTACCGCGTTCCATCAAAAATATTGCTCTAGCCTTTACACTCATGGGAGTGCAGCGATTAATGTTGTTTTGCAACAGCGATGATTAGCCTGGTAACATAAGCACTGTGGCTTCATCGTGGCTGATGGGAAAAACAGCAGAGTTATTCTATCTCTAAGCCTTCACCTCACCTCAGTAATTGCTGAAATCATCACCATTGCCCTCAGGTACTGTTACCACAGATACAGCTCTAACTCTAGTAGCATGACTCACGTGATAAGCCCACAATCTCATTTTACACTAACCAGAGACTGCCCAAGAACATCTTTTAATAAAGGCATGATATGCTTTATTCTTTTGGGATGCTAATATAGCATGTGTGGGTGTAGAGCGATGGACGATAGATTTATGACTTGTAAATGTTTTTTTTTTGATCACTTGCCATTTTTGTGTTATGCTGACTTCATGTCATTTCAGAATAATCAATAATATACTGTATATATACAGAAATAAATTTTACTTGTGACGTTATTTTAGTGATCACAAAAATATGTATATACACTGTAATATATGTAGTATCATATTAATATATTTTCTTAATTTATCTTTAATTTGAATATATATTTTTTTCTAATGAATAAAAAATATATATAATTAATTTAAATTAATGATGAATTAAGTAGATTAATATTATATTCATATTGTTAGATATAAATGTTATTATTAGCCTGATTATAATTTTTAAACTCAGAAGCAGCTTTAAAAAACTTAAAAGCAGCATTAGTGTTTTGTGTAAGATCTTCATGTTAACTTCTTTGATGCTAAAGTCAAATGACTGACGGTTCCTTTTTCCTGTAAGCCACAAAATAATGGTTGTTTATCTGTTAAAACCCAGGTTTTGAGGCAGAGTAGTTCAGAAAATCTGACTTTGCAGGTTTTGAAAGATAAGACTGCCAAAAATGAGGAAGAAAAAACAACAACTCTCATCTTTGAGCGACCTGTTGTTTATACAAACTGCTCCATTCACTGGAGTTGTGGGAAAGTGTTAGTGTGGGTGAGTCTCAGCGTTTATGTCTGTTTATATGGAGAGGCGTCGCAGAGATAATGATCTCTGGTGAACACTTTCCTCCGATGCATGTTCTCTTATCCAGCACTGGGAGCGAGAACATCAAACCCTCGTTCACGTTCATGCAGAAATCCCTCACTGGCCTACCCTTGGGTAACATGCAGTCACACTATTATGTAGATGATCTCTTAGAGCCATTATAGCTGACTAACGCTCCTTGGCTTAGAGCAAAAACATGTTTGAAACCTTCAAAGTTAAACAGTGCTGACAAGACACCTTAAAAAAGTTTACAACGTTCAGCTTTAAGTGGATTAGCTCATGCTTTGCTTGGTCATGGACAGAATCTCCACAGATAACTGCACAATCTCGCCTGTCATTCATAAAATGTGCCGCATGCCCTGCGCACTGCATGCTCATTCACTTTATATTATGGCTAATTAATGTTTTAAGTATCATTGTAATTCTCTCAACTCAATTGTAATTCTGTAAAAAAAAAAAAAAGAAGGAGATTTTGCGGGATAGAAATGAGTAAAACACGTTTTGAGGGTGTGGAAAGAGCTGGTGATCGGATGGGAATATAAATGGATTGGGAATTAAGTGGGAACACACCTTTTGTGATGTTCCAGACACATTGATATGAATGCATTCACAGCGTTGTCTGATTCAGAGTAAGGGCAATTAAACGGGTAGTTCACCCAAAAATAATAATTCTGTCATATCCATTTACAGTAATCTCAACCTCATGTGTACATCGCACGTTTGAATCTTGCTGCAAAGTTGTTTCAACCTCTGACCCTTTATCTCCCATGGTCATATGTTACTCGATCCCGGTACCCTTTGCTGCCCCATTTCTTTGCCCCAGTTTATTGAGGCCAGATTTTTACCCCCAGTGGCATGTGCAGCACAACAACCCCTCCTGCCCCAGTCACATGACTGTGACGCTGTTGCTACGGTTACTGCGGAAGACTTCCCGCCGAGCAGCCTTCGGGCCCAATGCCGCTGCCGTCTTCTGAGTGCACACTCAAAAGAAAGAGCTAGAAGAAGTGATCAGGGCTGTAGGTCTCTGTCGCTCTGGGTAACGTCAGTGCCGCCCCCCCACCTGTGCCGGAGAAGCGGTCTGGAGGCTATCCTGGCCGCCCAGTGGAATTTACTACCACTTTAACAGTTGCTTTCAATCAGGTGCCATCTGCTTTGCTGTCTCGCTTCCTCTTCTCCTATAAAACGCCACATTTAAAGCCTCCAGCTCTATCTACCTCTTCTTAAAGCCAGCAAACCCAGCTTTTTCAGATAGCATTGGCATGAAATGGAGAGCAAATTTATGGATTTCTTCTTAGATTTTTCTTTTAAAGTCCCCCTGTTGTCAATCATTTTATCCCTTAAAACTCATCTTTGATCACCAAAATGACATATTAAAAAAAAAAAATTAAGAAAAAAATTCTTCATGCCTTAAAATAGCTTTAATGTAATCTACACCCTTGCCTCATTTAGTACATGCGGTTCTTATATGCAAATGAGCTCCGCTTCCACTCACTCACTCAGCTCAGAGATCCACTTGTTGACGATCACGGTGACCTGATTGGTTACAAGGTAGTTTGTGACATCAGAAACACCAGCGATTTCAAACCGTGATTTTGAGACCGCAGTTTTAAGGAGAAAATACTCAGCAATGGTGCTGACTTTTGAATTTGCACATGGTTTGTCTTAAAGCATTTTAAAAATACCACGTAGACATATAAACAATATTAAAAACTTTATTTTCACCACAAGGGGATTTTTTTTTAAAGAAATTAATACTTTAATTAAGGATGCATTAAATTGATCAAAAGTGACATTAAAGACATTTATAATGTTACAAAAGATTTCTATTTCAAATAAATGCTGTTGGAACTTTCCATTTGTCAAAGAACCAAGATAAAATGTATCATAGTTTCTACAAAAATATTAAGCAGCACAACTGTTTTCAACATTGATAATAATCAGAAATGTTTTCTGAGCAGGAAATCAGCACATTATAGAATGATTTCTGAAGGATCATGTGACACTGAAGACTGAAGTATTGATGCTGAAAATTCAGATTTGCATCATAGGAATACACTTTAAAATATATAGTAAAATAGAAAACAGTTATTTTATATTGTAATAATATTTCATAATAATAATTACCATTAATAATAAAAAAATGTTTACTGTATTTTTGATCAAATTAATGTTTCAAAAACATTAAAAAAATAAAAAACTTTTGAAAGTAGTGTATAATCTATCTATATAGTAATTAGTGTTCCAGATTGCTGAACTGGAAGTAGATGTAGAACGTCATGTTCAAACTATGTTCTCTACTGACTAAAGTGCTGTTCTCCATTCATCTTCCTTCTCTAACATAGAACCCAAAAGCAGATTTGAGACTTAAACTGGCTTAATAAGAGGCAGTGCTTTTCAATTGTAAGCACAGATAATCTATTAATACAACTTTTTAATCTTACAGAAATCTATGGCAAACCATAACCAATCTTCTGGGAAAATATTTCATTTGTAAAAAAAAAAAAAAAAAAAAAGTACTGACAGCCAACCTGCTGGTCGCTCAACTTAGAAGAATGATAATTTTCCATTTATTCGTTCAATTTAACGGAGAGATGTGTGTTATTTTTATTTTCACATATCCCAGAAGTCCTGGGATGGATGAAACCCAGAGAGCAGAAACGTCAGAGATGCACTGCATCGAGGTGATCTCGACCGACTGGTGAAATGCGTGAATAATGCGGTGGGTGAGCACAGACTTTGTCATCCCACGAGAGGTCAGATAGAGGGAGTTGAACGAGCGAGAGACAGCAGAAGGGGGAAATCCCTTGAACGTTGAGTGTGAGCGCTCACGCCACCCCAGTTTCTGCCCGGCAACTAACCCTTTCATTGCCACGCCTCCTTCATTACTGTACGGTCAACTGTAGTGACAGGCGGGCCGCAGACACTGTACCGCAGCGGGAGGCATGTCCCGAGGAGGAGGAAGAGACTGTTTTTGGTGTGTTCATAAGCATGAACTAATAAGCAGTAAGGGTGGGCACTCATGCATGCATGCTCCCCGTGACTGCGTTTTACACACACACACACACACACACACACACACACAATGCAGTCATGCAGTGGCGGTATGCATGGCAGGGTTTGAGTGGGGCAGCCGGCCAAGTGGAGTAATAGAAGCAGACTTTGACGGGACGACCCACTGCTACTGCATCCAGACCCACTATGTAAGGGAACTTTATTTAGAACAAACACAGACATAAACGCTTACCAAAAGCCATGGTGGAGTGAGTTGTGCATGTGCCTCACAGGGTTCAAACCTGGCCTGTGTCCTGTGTCATGCCCCACTTCTCCTTATGCTTGTCCTCCTTCAGTGTTTCTGTGTCTCTCCACCGTCAGTTAAATGAGAATATATAAATACTGTTTTTTTTTTAAATATGCATTACTGCATGATTTCAACATTCTTGTGCATCATATTTAAACATGATTTTATCATCTGAGTAGTACTGTATGCATATAGGATAAATGTATATATATATATATATATATATATATATATATACTGTATACACACACACATATACTGTATATATATATATATATATATATATTCATTTTATTGTTAATTAATTTTGATTAATACGTTTTGTATGTCAAAAAACATTTACTATATCACAATCATATAGTAAAATGACACTTAATTTTGCCACAATATAAAACTTATGTATGTGAACATAAGATCACATGAAAAAAAGAACAGATGTCCTGAACTTAAGCTCCAGAAAGTTTATTCACAAAACATTTCGACAAGTTAAATACACGAGACTCAGGTCAGAGCAAGTTCTAGAAGCACATTTTTTAAAAGTTGAACTTCTTTTAACCTGAGCGCCTCGTTTTTAGTTTACCGTGTCATATGCAAGACACTGCAAAAGACGTGAGCGCTATGGATAAAAACGTCTGTTTAGCGTGTTATTACATTGAAAACAATGAAAAAATAGTCCAGTGTAATGGAAAAGTGCATTCTGTGTGAACTGCCCCTAAGTGTTCATTGGTTTAAAGAAATTTGATGTATGTCTCATTTACCACTTAAATTGAATTTTATTTTTTATTATATATCAGAATTGGCCATCATTCACCCTGATCTCTACAATGTCCTTAGCCATTTAAAATCCCATTTTCTTTTTTCTTTTCACTATCCTTGAGGACAAAACATGGCTCACCTTACCCCATTCTCCTCTGTGCTCTTCTTTTTATCACTTGCAATCGATTTAAGAGACTTTTCTGCAAATTATCCCAATTTCTCTTGATATAGGTTCCTTTCTTTGTGTAATATGGAGGCATGGGTTTAGCGTCCTCCACAAAAGCTGTAGTAGTGATATTTCCATCACTGTGTGGGAGAGCGTCAGAGTGAAGGTAGCGTTTGAAAAGTAGAAAGGCTTGTGTGCGTTTGTGTGTGTGTGTTACACTACATCTCATCTCATTTCTCCTTTCCTTCCTTCTGCTTGTGTGGCTTCCCAGGGTTTTTGTCTGTGCTCAAGTGAGCATGTGCACCCAACACATACATTAACCGTGGTACCAGCCGTCATTCACGTATGTGTTGAGTGTCACAAACATACTGGAACCTGCTGTTCATTTGGCCTGGAGTTGCACAGGTCCACTGCTCCTCATTAGACACGACGAGACTCTGACCTCTTGACAGCCGCCACAAGTACCTATAAGACATGTCTGTTCTTTTTATTGAATTCTGGGTAATTTGCTCCCCTCCACATAGGCTGTTTACCACAAGGAACATTGCAGTGGAGGAAACACGTTGGTTAGATGGTGTCACTGGTGCGAGAAACAAACAAGGGAGACCACAAATAATTTTCACATGGTTTTACTGAGAAGAATCTGATTGTAGTGGCTGTGTTAGACACAAGGAGCCAGTCTCAGAGCTCCTTAAAGGTACAGTTCACCAACAAATGACAATTCTGTCATCATTGACTCAAAAAATGATGTCATCCTCATGTAATTCCATATCTGTAGGACTCTCTTCCTTCTGTACACCACAAACGGACACGTTAGGCAGGAGGATCATGCTGTTCTTTTGCATATAATGAAATTAAATCGTCCTTTAGCAGCAATGTTTATATATATATATATATATATATATATATATATATATATATATATATATAAATAATAATTTATATTATATACATTTATTATATATAATATTTAATTATAATATTAATAATATTTAATGATAATATAATAATGTATGATATTATTTTTTATGAATATAATATATTTCATTCTATTCTATTGTAAATCTGTGTTTTTATTTATAATATTTATTATATCTATCCATCTATAATATATATAATAATATTATTATTTTAATACCTCACCATTTATATATTTATTTATTTCTAGATCTATCAAGTGTTGTATAGGTTTGAAGTATTTAACCTAACATCAGGGAACATCATAAGTGTCCGTTTCTATGATATTCTAGTGGCTAAATAAGGCTCTGGTCCATCCTCCAATGATCTTTGATCCAGTAACACTGTTAGCACCTTATATAGTTTTGTCTCACATTTGAGAGCAAGGCATGATGGGCCACATATTTGCTCAAGGTGAGAAGCGTGCATAATCTGTATACTTTACAAACTGCGTCCATCTTCTGCCACCCACTTACTCTTGTTTGTTTAGTGTAATCTCTCTTTGTCTCTCTCGCTCCGCTCCGCTCTGCATTCAGACGGCGTGCCAAAGGCGGTGGCATCGCGAGCAGGGGAGTGGAGAGGTTGAACAGCAGTTTGAAATGTGAATTAGAGGGGGAGAGGGGCGTGCGAGAGGCCAGGAATCAGTAACCACGCTTTCATTTTATGACATTCTCTCGCTCGAGTGTCTGGCAAACTCATGCACAGAATACAGCACAATAACACACCGCCGAACAAGAGAAGAAACGTTCACCAGAATATCCCTGAAGATTTACAAGTGGTTGAGGAACTGCTTACTTTGGCAAATGTTTTCGTTTAGCAAACTGAATTTAAAATGTAAGATTATTCATTGATTCTGAGATAAAGAATAAATGTTTACATATTGTGCTAAGTTGATTAAATGAGATGTAAAATATATAACTATTGAGTCATTTTAACGCTCGTAAATATAATGATAATGTATTTATGTTATATTAATTATATATACATGTGAATACTTTTTACAGTGAATACTTTTTTACATTTTCTGATTAAAAAGAGTGTTTTCCCAAACAAATTGTGCTACCATAATGTGCGCAGTAAGCATGAATTGTCTGTCAGAGTTATCTTAATCCACATTTCTCTTTTGTGTTGTCCGTTTGCACTGCAGGAGCCGAGCACTGTTTCCGTAATTTCAGTTCTTCAACTGGAGTGATTGAGTCTCCCGGTTTCCCTGACAAGTACCCTCACAATTTGGAGTGCTCCTTCATCATCATCGCTCCTCCTCAGACGGAGGTCACACTCACCTTCCAGACCTTTGACCTGGAAAACGACCCTTTGCTGATGGGGGAAGGAGAATGCAAGTACGACTGGCTGGACGTTTGGGACGGTCTACCACAAGGTTAGTGTCTGTTTTTTATCCCTATCTATCCATCTATCCATCCATCCATCCATCCATCCATCCATCCATCCATCCATCCATCCATCCATCCATCCATCCATCCATCCATCCATCCATCCATCCATCCATCCATCCATCCATCCATCCATCCATCCATCCATCCATCCATCCATCCATCCATCCATCCATCCATCCATCCATCCATCCATCCATCCATCCATCCATCCATCCATCCATCCATCCATCCATCCATCCATCCATCCATCCATCCATCCATCCATCCATCCATCCATCCATCCATCCATCCATCCATCCATCCATCCATCCATCCATCCATCCATCCATCCATCCATCCATCCATCCATCCATCCATCCATCCATCCATCCATCCATCCATCCATCCATCCATCCATCCATCCATCCATCCATCCATCCATCCATCCATCTATCTGTCTGTGCCTGTCTGTCTGTCTGTCTATCTATCTATCATCTGTCTGTCTGTCTGTTTGGGGTCTGTCTATCTATCTATCTATCTATCTATCTATCTATCTATCTATCTGTCTGTCTGTTTGGTGTCTGTCTGTCTGTCTATCTATCTATCTATCTATCTATCTATCTATCTGTCTGTCTGTCTGTCTGTTTGGGGTCTGTCTGTCTGTCTGTCTGTCTGTTTGGGGTCTGTAAGTTTTTTTACATGAATACTTTTATTCAGCAAGGATGCATTAAATTTGTCAAAAGTGACAGTAATGGCCCATTCACACTAAGAACGATAACTATAAAGATAACTATTAGCGTCCACATCAGCGGACAATATCGTTCTGTTTATTCTAAGCGTGTGATTGTCTGTCACTTTAAATGCTCAAACTCGTTACAGCAGGATTGATTCTGATTGGCTGTCAATGTTTTTATCATTCATCAGCTGGATAAAATCGTTCTGAAAGTGATTCCAACGATATCGTTTCTCTGTGCCGTTATCATTATAGTTGTGAAGTGAACTCTGCTATTCTTTAATATTTTTTTTAGAACTGTATCTTTATCATTATAGATATCTACCAAATCAGCATAGGCTATTCGAATGATTTCTGAAGGATCATGTGACACTGAAAATTGGAGTAAAGATGCTGTAAATTCAGCTTTTCCATCACAGAAATAAATTACTTTATTCAAATAGAAAATTATTATTTTGAATCGTAGTAATATTTCACAATATTACGTTTTTTACCATATTTTTGATCAATTCAGTCTTGGTGAGATTCAGTCTCCCAACTTTTGAATGGTATTGTGTGATGTCTTAAAGATTTTCCTTTTACCTTCTTCTTATATCTTGTATCAAGTTGCACGAATAGTGTTTAGAAGATAGCGTTCATGCTATTGTGAACATCTCAACTACTTACACAGTCCCATCTCACACACTATCAATCTGGGATCAAACTCAGCTCTTGTGCTGACATCCAGGGATCACAAGAGGAAGGGAGAGGGACAGTAAATCAGGGATAAGTAGGAGAGAAATCAGAGGAATACCATGAGGAAAGCTGGTAATCCATGGAGCTGGGGGAATTTGAGGCACGCGATGCCTCAGCAGATCCACTTCACACTGAGAAACGGTTCTAGCCGCGCTAAATGATCTGGGATCAGCTCATTTTGCCCTTTCCACCATTTTCTTGTGTTCAGTGGGTCCCCTGATTGGACGATACTGTGGGACGAAAATCCCTCCAGAGATCCAGTCTTCTACAGGTCTCCTGTCGCTTTCCTTCCACACTGACATGGCTGTGGCCAAAGATGGGTTCTCTGCCCGCTATAACATGACTCACAAGGAAGTTAGTGACAGTAAGTATAATTTGTGTTTCTTGGTTTTGTTTTGTTTTGTAATGTAAAGTTTATGATGATGTCAGTTGCCTTTTCTAGCAGCTATGTAAACACTGATGCATATCAAACTATTTTATATGGAAGCTTGTTTCTGCCATGGAATAAAAAAATTAAAAGAGGTAATAATTGCAATTTTATTTCACATTTGTGACTTTCTTTCTTGCAATTGGAAGGTTATATCTAACAATTCTGCCTTTTTTTCCCCTCAGAATTGAGTTTATATCTATTTATTATCGCTATCAACTGTAATTCAATTGTAATTCTCTTGCAATTCCGAGTTTATTTTTTTGTTATATCTAATCTCAGAATTGCGAGAAAAAAAGTCCGAATCGTGAGATATAAACTTTCAATTGCAAGAAAAAGTCTGAATCGCAAGTTTATAACACAATTTACACAATTTCATAACTTGCAATTCACATTTTTTCTCAGGATTGTGAGATAGAGCGAGTTTAAAGTCTGAATTGCGAGAAAAAAGTTGTTTCTGAGAAAAAAAAAGTCACAACAAGCTTCCATAGAAATTACATGAAATGGCATTCACAGCACATTTAAACTCCCATAATGTGACATTTCTAAGAGAAATGTAGAAAGTATAAATAGGGTCATTTATTAAGAAAGTGAATATGGTCTATTGTGAATTCAAGTTGTCTTTAAATATATAAATAAAATGTTTTTAAAAAAGTAATTATTAATACATTCATTTTAATAATAATAAAAAATAAAGAAAATAAAAAATTACAAAAATAAAGTTAAAAAGTAAATGTTTTAGTTTATCTTAACATCTCTCTTTCTCATTCAGCATTTCACTGTAGCAATGCATTTGGAATGGAGTCTAGTAAGATCTCCGATGAACAGATTTCGGCCTCCACCTCGTTTTATGATGGTCGCTGGCAGCCCCGTCAGGCCCGTCTGAACAACGAGGACAACGCCTGGACGCCTGCTGAGGACAGCAACAAGGAATACATACAGGTGAGCCAATCGCACATTACACTATTAAAAATCAAGATGCTGTGAAAAACCCCTTTTGGAACCTTTATTCTTAAGAGTGCAGAGCTTAGTGGTGCATTTGACATACCTGCAACATTTCCTTTTTATTATATGATATATTTCATTTGAAAAAACGATGTGGTGATGGGAGTACTATTTGTTCAATTGGTCTTATTCATGAAAAATTCAAATCAGTATAATTGTTCAGAAACCATTTATATATGCATCTGCACTTTATGCTGACCCTCACAGCCTCATTTTAGTTTGTGTTACATTAAATATGCCATTTACCCCGTCCTTCCCTTTAATCCACTGGGATTCTCAATCTTTCACACACACACACACACACACACATATGTGGTATATTCTTACACACCACTACATTTCCAGAAGCTTCTACACCCTCTATAGTGCACTCCATCTTGCCCGTCAGCATACGCCCCTTAGCTTGAGCGCTGCGATTGTTGTGTTGGTGCAGACCGACGATGCATGGAAGGTTGCTGTGATGCTAACTGCTCGATGATGGATGGGGACAGTCTAGAGAAATCTGTAGTTAGCAACCTTCTCCAGCGCTATTGATTTCAGAGTTCGTACCGTCCCTCTTTACACCCCTCACCTGCATCCAGGATTCTGATAGCATGAGGGTCTGGGAGCCTTTCCTTCTTACATGTGACAGATGAGTAAAGACGGCATTGCCGGCATGTGTAGAGGTCAAAGAGTTTTAATTAGACCAGTAATGCATCATTTTGTTGAATTCTACTTTTATTGCAAATTTTATATACAATGGCATGATGTATGCAGTTAAATCAAGAATGATTGGACATATGCAATGTATAATAAATGCAAGTAGGCAAAATCATGAATTAGCATTAAAATGTCAAATTGTAAAATTAAAAATGTCAAGGTTTTTGTTAGCCAGCCTACTGTACATCTATGTAGGCTAACAATCTGAATTTCATATTTAAAAAACAACCTAATTTATTATTTATGTTTTATAATTGTTTATTTGCATAAATAAATGCAATTATTAGATGTCGCCATTAAAAAAAAACATTTATTTATTTTGCCATGCAAAAGTCACTTCCATGATTCTAGGATGTTGTTGTTAAGGTGATTTGCCTGTTTAGTGTGTCTATAGATGGGTTTCACGCTGAAGTGTAAAGTGTAGGTATAGTTTATTTAAAATAGTGCCCTTGTTTTTTCCAGCCACAGATATATTGTTACTAGGACGAATAAACTTGTTATCCACGTCCTTCCAGTACATGTTCATGATTTATATACTGCAAAGGAACTGTTCATTACTCACATCAGAAATCCTCATTGATCAGCTGTCGAAAGAAACTAAATTTGGTCCGATCAGTCGGGCGCTGTTATCGCTTCCTATTTCCCACTATCATCAATAACCTTCCTTTCCCAGGTGGATCTTCAGTTCCTTAAGGTTCTGACTGGGATTGCTACCCAAGGAGCCATCTCCAAGGAGACTCTTAAGTCCTACTACGTCACCACCTTCAAACTGGAAGTCAGCACTAATGGAGAGGACTGGATGATCTATCGGCATGGAAAAAACCATAAGGCAAGGACCATGCAATACTTTTGTATTCTCTATGTGTTTAAGTGACAAAAGACCATAACTACAATATCCTAATATACATAATTCATGATGATTTCTAAAATATGTGATAGAGAAAGAAATGCAATTAATAAGCATGCCAGGTGTGTACAGCTGAGTTAGCAAGCTATAATTCTGGTGAATCCAGCCAGGTCACATAAACACAAACAAAACAATCCACAAAGAACTATGTTTAACTACACATTATACTAAAATATTTCACTATCCCTTCCCAAATCTATCATTAGACTTTTGTTTTCACTAAAAATGTGTACTTAAATGGATAAATGGAATCAGTGGTTAAATATTCTGTTTTTCTCAAATCTTTTGAAATGAATGAACATAGGAGGCAGTTGAGCATCTGCAGGAAGAAGTAACTCTAGTTCCAGCCAGGTGAACTTTGTTGGTCTGAACAGAGAAAGTGACATGGGAACAAGTTGAGAGATGGTTATCTGGTGGCGGAGAACAATGAGGCTCTCTATGCACCCTTATCTCTCTGGCCGTTCCTAATGCCTGTGAGCTACCTGCCGTAAACACACCTGCGTGACCGGTCACACCTGGACCAGCTCGGGATACGCTGATACATGTTCATACATTATCGGTATTCAGGGTTTCCTCTCTTGATTTTGTCCCATTTGAAGACCAGTAAGACTGTTTCAAATAATTTTTCATTTCTAGACTGATCCTATTACGACTAATATGATTTTTGCTTTGAAGAAGGCAGGAATTTCCCAAATTCAATCACAGAGCTTTGGACAACCCTCAGTAACTCCATCAAAAAAATATTTAAGACGGATATAGAGCATTTGGGTTGTGAAGATTATTGCGGCAAAGTCAAATTATGATGAAGACACAACTGAGCAAACTCGACAGAAATGCTTTTGTTTGGCTTGCATTAGCCCAGCTAGTAATTAAAGCATCAATCAACCGCCGTCGCTTCATTTACGCCGCCTGCCCAACCACATCCTAATCTCTGTTTGTTTTGACGCTGTCCACCGCTTGAAAGTTCATCTTTCTCATTTCGTGACAACTAATCCCACTGTAACCGCATTGGCCACAGTTTAATCAGAGCCTCGGAAAGATGCTTATGCATTTCAACTCTACGTTACGCCAAGGGGCGCCGTGTAATAAAAGAGCTAGGATTAACCTTTTGGTCGTCTTTTTAGTGGATCTGCTTTTGATTAAAAGATTAGTCTCCTGTTTGGGAATAAGTCACACATGAAAGTAGTACTGACCTGCGGACATGCCTGGGATTAGAGATCCGAACATAATCCTGGTCTCAAATCACGTTTTGATATTGGGTGGGATGGAAATTGTTAAACTAGTTTGTATACTGGTTACTAAATTATTTCTATATAGTAATGAGGGTTGGTAAATTGTATCTTGATGTTTTCAGCCTTTTGACAATATTCAGTTTATAATGAAATTATTTATATAAAAAAAATCTATTTGAATATTGTCAAAAGGCCGGAAATTATATTTAGGGGGCAAGCAAAGAAGGTGCGAAGGCATCTATTGTATCCGTTAGTGTTCTTGTTCTTCCTCCTCCTTCCACTCTTGTCAATGGCAGCCCATATAACTGCTTGCTGAAATATGATGAAATTTGGCACACAGTGGACTGTCTGAATATTAAACACAACAAATTTTGAATCTCTAACTAAATCCTTCCAGCGCTACCAACTCTCCACAAATTGCACTTACGTTTATGCTTTTCCCTCTGATTCCTTGGCTCAAGACGATTGGACTGGACCATTGGGAATTTTCCGAAAAACCTACTCTTTTTAACTTTTGATTTTCACCAAAATTTCTCAGGATCATCTTCCGACCATGCGGGCAAAAAGTTATCAAAAGCTTAATAATTGATAAACCCAACTGTTCTCAAAAAAATAAAAACAATAAAAAAATGATTTACTGATGCAAATTGTTGTCAGATTTTTTAACTGATTCACTTAGTTTGAATTGATTCATTCTACTGACATTAGAATCAGAAATGCTTCTGAAACATTCTTGTACTTGCCGGTCATGACACAAGGAATGATTGTAACCTTATTCTGAGGATAAAAGCCCCTTAAAATGTCACAATATTAACTTTTTTGCTTAATTTGATTTATACAGTAAAGTCGTTGCACATTTTTCATGAATATTATATACTGTACCACCCAGCATTTTTGCATTGAATCACTCAATAAATGGCAAAAAGGTTCCACAAGCACGAAAAATTGCAGCATATTCTGTTTATTATTGAAATTCTTATAAATCCCTTGTGAACAGCAAGTAATAAATCTGTCACACACTCACTTGATACATGATGAAGATGGCATATAAAGGCATTTAGCCTCTGCGTTCACCGTCTTTGAGAGAAGTGATGACTGGGAGAGTGTAAAAGGATGGAAGGAGAGACACAACGATGCAGGAAAATGAAAAACGAAAAGATGAGAAGAAATTTGGATTAAGGGGGGAGTCTTGTCATTTATTTCCCCCATTGAGAGAAAGCTCACTGGAGGGGGATATTGTTCAGTAGTGAGAGCCTTTCATTCTCTCTCTCTCTCTCTCTCTCTCTCTCTCTCTCTCTCTCTCTCTCTCTCTCTCTCTCTCTCTCTCTCTCTCTCTCTCTCTCTCTCTCTCTCTCTCTCTCTTTCTCTTCTTAGCAGAAATGTCAATTTTAGTGATTTTTGCTGCTTGGTGCTGGTCTGGTGCTGGTTTAGCTGGTTGTTCAACTTTATTATTTGTTGCTAGTTCATCAAGTTAAAGCTGTAGTCTAACTTTTTTTGTGTGTTCAAACTAAATTTATATAATAAGTGAGTACTTCATGAATCCATTTTTCAAACTGTGTTTTTGTCTTATCATGGATTACTACGGTACACCTATAATAAGTGTTTATATTCAGACTATTTTAGACTGGTTCAGGTCACAACTGCTGTGGAGTAGCCCAGTACCTGTGTGACTCGTCATAGACATAAACACAGAGAAGTAGCTCCGCCTACAATGTTTTTTTCCGGTTAATGTTATTAACCACTAGAGTGCCAAAAGTTACGAACTCTAATCTTATCCACGAAAAATGTATTTAATTTTGCATTTGTTTACTTGTTTGTTTAGACAACTCTATTTAGACTATATTTTTATTTGTTATTTATTATAATTATGTATCATTTATTTGACATTAAATGTATAATTATTTTTATTTATTGAAAATATATTTTTTATTTTATTTATTCAATTGTCGGTTTAGGACTCATAAAAACATACTATTAAAATGTAAAATTGTGTTTATTTGACATTCAAATATATTATTAATCATTTTTATTGAAAGGAAGACATTTCATTTTTATTTAGTTTTTTGTTTGTTTAAAAATTTAATTACATCTTAAGGTACTCAACGTAAATAATTTAGGTCAAAGGCGTTCAACAAAAAAGGGAATCATTTAATTAATATGAATATTAATAAACAAGGTATTTTTTTTTTTTTTTCTTCTTTTTTTAATGCCACAAGTGTTCTAATGTAAATGATAAAATCTGAAAATGTTTGGCACCAGACATCATAAAACACACATTTACTCTTTCATCAAGTTTGTTTCTCCACTCTAGTCTTTGGCTAGACGTGGTCTTTCACGACTTTCATCAATACTTAAACACCTCCAGACCTTTTGTCCCCTAGCAGTCTGCATGGGATGTCTGCTCTGACGACCCAGGGGTGGAGACAGGGTTTCACCTCCCAGCATTGGAGGGACTGTGGAAAGAGTCTTTATAATTTCATGATCTATCATTCGTAGACCCACAACACGGCAGGTTTAATTATTTAGTTACCCTAGCGTTCTACTTTAGCTGGATGGGTGGAACCATCCTGCCGTGAGACGCCCCGCCACCAACACTCTTGTTGTCAGGCAGATTTTGGTCTTGTTTACGACTTTAAATGGCTTAAAGCTTAAACGGCTTATAGCTCTATAGGTTATCTGAAATTTGGTTATGCAGTGCCATTTTAATTTGAAACGCATCTTTAAGGTTTAGTACTAATCATTTACAGGTTATTCAAGTATTGTATTGAATTGCGCACCCTTTTCTTATAGCAAACACACACAATGAATTCCTCTAGCAAGAAAGCCATCCATCTGCTTGTAATTCTAAAGGCCAGTCCTATAGGAAAGATCTCCCATTATCAACAAAGAAAAATAGTCTTCGATTAATTCGTACAGGAAACGATCGTTATTCAAGCTGACTTGGTCAGACATCACGTGTTCTCGGATTTCTTTATGATCTTAATTAACCTTTGAACTGAGTAACTAGGCATATTGACAGGGGTCAAAGATCGCCGCTGAACCACTGATGGAATCTTTGATCTTAGCAGGTGAAGAAAACCTCAATGCATTAACAATATGCAATTCGACCTCTGACCCCACTTGACTGCTCTTAAACTGTACCATATTTCTTTTCCATATGTCTTGTGTTTGATGTACATATTTTCTGAAGACTTTTTTTTTTTGTCTCTAATAGATCTTAGTAGATGCCATTTGATTTGAAAAAAAAAAACAAGAAAAAAGTGGGGAAAAGAATGACAGTTTGTTCATGCTGGACTTTCTTGAGCTTACGAATCTAGGTTACATTTAATTTTCACAGCCCATTTTTTCAGTGAAAATGTGTGCAACTACATCATTTTTCTTACAACAAAATGATACCCAGGTACAAAAAAAATATGCGCTATATTCATGAAATGCAAAAATGTACTTGCAAATGGTTTTACGAATAATTTGCAACAGAAATGTGTTATATAAATTAATGTAAAAATGGTTTTATGCACAATTTACACAGAAATTAATTGCACTGGAGTTATGTAAGAATGTTTTTTATAAATGTATTATACTTTTTTGTCTAGACATTATTACAAATTGTATAGAAATTTAGTTGTTTTTTTCATGCAAATTTGTTATGTGCATTCACGGACGAATGTAACAATTTACAAATAATTTACACAAACAGTTTTATGAATGATTTACAAATACATTTGATATGTTATTAATGTAATTTTGCACTATACAAATTATTGTTCGAAGCTGTAAAAGAATAGAGTACTTTTAACAAGAAAATTATTATAGGAAGAAACTTCCTGGTTATAGGAAGAATGTAAACAGAAATGAATAAGTCCCACTAAACGGACTGTACTTCTGTCTCACTTAACCTCATGTTCATTCTGGTCAAATTAAATATGCCATTTAGTAAATAACTATGGGCCGGTCCTTCTTTCTCATACATTTCCAGTTGTCCTAGTATCTATGATATTTTCTTCCCCATGATTTTTCCTTCGTGTTGATTGGTCTATGTTATTATCTCTCCGCTCCTCCTCCAGTCTTTTTCGTTTAACCTCTGTCTTCTCTTCCATCGTTATCCGTGAACTCTGCAGAGCTGCCACAATGTTTTGCCACAGAGTTGAATGGCTGAATGCGCCTTATTCCAGCATCTGGAAAGGGGTCATCCGTCTAGTCCGGCTGTCTTGTCTGTATGGCTTCAGCAGTCACAACACACTCGAGATCAGCATTTTAAAAAAGGGTTTGAGAAAACCTCCCCCCCCCCCTCTCTATCCTTCCGACACTGCATCATTGAAGCATTATGAGTGTGGTCCTTTGTGAGTGTGCTGAATTCCCCTACTGGGAATACACACACACACACACACACACACACACTCACAGAGAGTTGATAAAGCATTTGTAGCCTTGAGCGTTGAGCACAGAAAAGGGATTCTTCCATATGGATTACTCTGCCCAGAGCCCGTAACTCTCGATGGGACGTGACTTGTGGCCACTGGATGGAGAGGATGAGGTGAACAATAGGGATGAATGAGGTTTAGGCCTTGAAGAAAAAAGGAATAGGGGGAAATTCAACTGTGGTGAAAACAACCTCAATAGACTCTTTGTTTGTCTTCGTCTAATCCACTACTTTTTCTAGTGCCACTTGACTTAATCAACCCGTTTCACTGCCTCACTGGTGTCTGTCATAGTCACAGCTTTGTAAGTGAGCCAGGATACTGTGTGTGTGTGTGTGTGTGTGTGTGTGTGTGTGTGTGTGTGTGTGTGTTCGCTTTTGAAAGCCCTTACAGCCCTTCTTGGCCTATGTTACACTTCATCTCAGGTGAGGAATGTTTTCGGTTGGCTAAGACACATCCATCGGTAAACGTCTCACATGGATGGAAGAACACGGATGTGTGTGTGTGTGGGTGTGTGGTGGGGGGTGGGGGGGGGGGGGTCATGTGTTTTCAACTGTTTTAACAATCATGATTCTTTTATTTGATTTTTTACACACACACACACACACACACACACACACACACACACACACACACACACACACACACACACACACACACACACACAGGATTGTAACTGTGACAAGTTGATAGACAGATGCCAAACAGTCCGTTAAAGACGCAATTATGACAAAGTAGTTTGTCCCAAAGCTTGCCTACTTTTCTGCTACACACTTAAAAGTATGTACTTGTTCTTCACAAAAACGGGACATACTGTTAGGGCATAGTATAGGTAGGTGAATTGGGAAACAGTGATTCACTTATGAACAGAAAACACTGTTATCAAGTCACCTGTTAAGTTGATGACTGTGTCGGAAATTTCAAACTCTCCTGAGTGGGAACTTAGTACTGTCTTTTGTCACATACTGATTTTCACCTACTATATAGTAGGGAATTATGCAATTTCGGATGCAGTCACTGGCTTTGTGAATACGGTCAGCTTTTTGAAGTTGAGTCATTCATTCAAAAACACTGCTTCATTCAGGACTGAATTAAGTGCCTGTCCATATGAGTGGGTCTTTGAATCATTCGCTCATCCGATTTGTTCAAAGGGACCATCTTTATGAGTGAGTCATTAAAACATTGAAGTATTCGCTCATAGGATTCTTTCAAAACACTGATTCATTACAAAACAAGGGACACGCTGAATTCAGAACCGCATGCTAGTATACATATCATACTACATTTACCATATATTTCTATGGCAGAAATAATTTGAGTAGTATGCTAGTATGCGGGTCCGAATTCAGCAACAGTCTTCATGAGTGAGTCACTGAATCATTGATTAATTCAGACATGCTAATGCTGTGTGTTGCTCAAAGATGTGCAATTGCTGATTCTGCCGTGGCGGGACAAAAAGAGACAAAGTAACTGTCAATATTGTGTCTAAAATGCAAGTTACTCTTCAATAAGAACTTGTTTATTGGGACTGTTGTATAATTCAGTTTTTAAAGCGCCTCTATGCAGCCTTAATTCTTATCCTCCAGCTTTGATAGATCTGTCGTTATGTAACCTCAAGCTCACTCACTGCACGTCTTGTGTTTTCTAAATCTAATATGTGTTTAGATTTCAGTTATCAGTCAACCATTCGACTCTACATGGGAAGTTCATCTCTTATCTATAGCATTTTTTCACTGGTATTCATTCTAATAGTCTTTATCGCGCTTTACAGAGAAATTGTCAGATCTCTTGTGGTTCTGAGGTATGTGAACGAGAGAAGGAGTTAGTTATGTTTTATCGCAGCAGTTTGTAATGTCCCCACCTTTAATTTGTAATGTGTTTAAAGGGCTTTACATTTATTTATTATCAAACATTACATTCTTAATGTGCATATCAAACTAAGATGTCCGTCAGATGAATACCCCTTAAAAACTTGAGGAATAACGTTTCATTCCTCCTGGCCATTTTGCATGCAGAAAAACAAAAATCTGAGATGGGAATATCATGAAAGGACATATTTCCTTTTGGGAAGAACCTTTCTAGTTTGGAAAAAATCCACATTTGCGATTTCAATGAATAGACTTGGTGATGCTTTGCAGCAAGTATAATGCGTTTTGTGTTTTCTTTCTTTTGCAGATTTTCCATGCCAACACGGATCCATCTGAGGTGGTTTTGAATCGCATTCCTCAGCTCGTTCTGGCCCGATTTGTTCGTATTCGACCACAGACGTGGAATAATGGCATTGCGCTACGCTTTGAACTTTATGGTTGCCAGATTACAGGTGACTGTTTATTATCACATTGTTTCTTATCATTTTACCATACAATGCAATGAGGTATTTCGTCTGTTAGTGGATTATTATTATTTTTTTTGCTGAAAATGAAAAATAAAACACCATGTAAAGCCTGACACATGACATAATAGAAACATCTCTTTTTTTTTCTCACTGGAACAGTTTATTGAAACTTTAGACAAAATATAAAAAAAATAGTTTGCATATGTGTTTATTTTGTTGAGTATGATATTTTATATATCAGGCTTTTATGGCTTATATAGTATGATATAGTGAGAATATGGAGCTCATACTTGAAGGAAAATCATCTCAGTTTTTATTCAGATGTCCAAATGAGCAAAAATATGCAATTTGGTGCAGTTGCTGATGTTTATATGGACAAAACTATCTGATGAATTTTTTGATTGCTTGTAATGTAAAGATCTTTATAACAGGATAGCAGACTTGCATACAATGCATATAAAAATCAGCTGTAAAATCTCTGTAGTTTTTATAATACAATGCAACAAATAATTAGGTTCAAATACAATGATGATTGAGACATGCACAAATAAACATTCCTTAAAATGAATATGTACCTTCATCTTGAAATATTTCTAATAATATAAAAGTCATTCTTATATTTTCTTAAAAAACAGTAAAGATTTCTCAGCAAAAAAACCTGAATGTGGACATTTTTTGAATTATCCTTAAAGGCCTTTTGCTTGCTAAAGAAGTATAAACTCTTAATCAGATGACATGAGGTATGTATTAGATTATGTCCTATAGGTTTTTCAGCAAAGTTTTGATCAGTTAGAGTCCTTGGAAATTAGCGTATCAAATATGATACAGTAGGCATGATAAGGATAACTTTAACCTCAAATTTCTCGGTAAAACTGGAATAAGTGCGTTGTAAGACACTTTGGATAAAAGTGTCTGGTACATGCCCAGTTCAACATTAAAAGGCTGAAGTCATTGTGTACATCTCCTTCTCTTTTGTCTCAGACGCTCCATGTTCAGAGCTCCAGGGAATGCTGTCCGGGCTCCTCCCTGACTCCCAGATCTCAGCGTCCTCAGTGAGGGACCTTCACTGGGCCCCTGGAGCCGCACGTCTGGTGGCCAGTAGATCAGGATGGTTTCCTGGTCCTCCCCAGCCTATAGCTGGAGAAGAATGGCTCCAGGTGGACCTCGGGACACCCAAGAATGTGCGAGGAGTGATAACCCAAGGAGCTCGTAGCGGTGAGGGAGGAACCAGCTCTGAGAACCGTGCTTTCGTACGGAAGTATCGCCTAGCACACAGCCTGAATGGGAAAGACTGGAACTTTGTAATGGATAGCAAGACTAGCATGTCAAAGGTATTTCATTTGTCTATAGCATAATATAAACATATTCAAAATATCATTACGGGAGTAAAGATGTTGAAAATTCATCATTGCATCACAGGAAAAAAAAAAAATTTGAAAATGTATTAAATTGCAATGTTTCACTTACTGACCCCAAACTTTTGAACCGTAATGTTCAAAAACATATTCAGCTGCTGGTTTGTTGTTGGTCCAAGTTGGTTTACCAGTCCTTACAGTCTTGATTAAGATGGTCTACAAGGCCAAAAACAAAGTCCACTTGCTAGTAGTCCAGTCTATCAGTCATCTAGACCAACTTGACCAGCTAAAAACCTTGCAACCATTTTCTGGGATTTTCCAGTAAGGAATCAACCAAAATCTTTCCAACTAAACGCACTATCCAAATGATTTTACTAACAGTCTCCTGTGATTCCGGTTTAGATGTCTAAATTCAGTAAGTGTGTGTGTGAGTAATCTCTTTTTTTCCTCCTCTAGCTTTTTGAGGGAAACACACACTATGACACCCCAGAGCTGAGACGTTTTGAGGAGCTGCCTGCACAGTTCATCCGCATCTATCCGGAGCGCTGGTCTCCGGCAGGGATCGGAATGAGAATGGAAGTCCTGGGCTGCAACCTGCCAGGTAGGCCACAGCCCCGCTGTTGTGAAGTCATAAGCTAAATTGCTTGTTGTTGATAGGGCAGTGCCAGTTGTAGGGTGAAATGTATTCTCAGTCTCTACAACTGACACTGAACTGTTTCCCAGAAACGCTCTGTCAGCTGAAAGTTATTGCAACCTGAACAATTTTTTTTTCTTTTCATTTATGGTGGGGAGAAGTAAAAAAAAAAAAAAAAAGGATTGGCTGATGTGAAGAGAAAATAGAAACATAGAAACAATGATTCCCTCTAAGAGAAGTGGATGGGAGAAAACAACCATTAAAAATTGGTGGCTGGATGAATTTTGTAAGGCAGAAGCTTTAGTGTGACGTTTCTGTCGTTTGTGTGCTGCATGCACTACCGTTCAAAAGTTAGGGGCCGGTACATTTCTTTAATACAGTAAAAACTGTAATATTGCAAAATATTATTACAATTTAAAATAGTTGTTTTCTATTTTTATATATTTTAAAATGTAATTTATTCCTTTGATGCAAAGCTGAATTTTCAGCATCATTACTCCAGTCTTCAGTGCCTCATGATCCTCAGAAATCATTCTAATATGATGATTTGATGCTTAAGAAATATTTCTGATTATTATTATCAATGTTGAAAACAGTTGTGATGCTTTTGATGAATAGATATTTTAAAAGAACAGCATTTATTTGAAATCTTTTGTAACATTATAAATGTTTTTACTTTTGATCAATTTAAAGCATCCTTGAAGAATAAAACTAGGAATTTGTTAAAAAAAAAAAAAATCTTTCTGACCTCAAACTTTTGAACGGTAGTTTATGTGTGGGATATTCTAACTCATTTAAAGATTTAGTTCACCCAAAAATGTAATTACTTTAGGCTTTTTTAGACTTTCGTTCATCTTCTTAACACAAATGAAGATATTTTCCATTAAATCTGAGAGCTTTCTGTCACTCCATCGACAGCTTACGCAACTACCACTTTCAAGCCACAGGAAGGTAGTAAAGACATCATAAAAGTAATCCATGTGACTCCAGTGGTTTAACCTCAACTGCGTATTTATGTTATCATAATCATTTATTAGGGATTGTATGTGTTTATCTGACCAGACTTGCTAGAGTATCAACCTGCACGAATACACAGTTCCCATGTCTACAATATTATAAGCATGAAAGACACAGACAAACACACTCACACAGCTCTGCTATAATCAGACAGTTACCCCCTGTGCCAATTATCCTCTATGTTGTATAATTTATCATAGAGCTGCTGGAGAGACATCTGAGTGTGTTTGTGCGTGCGTGTGTGCGTGCGTGCGTGCGCGTGTGTGTGTGTGTGTGTGTGTGTGCGCAAATGTACAGTATACTCTACTTTTAGTGTGAAAACCAAATTCTCAAAATTCTACAGAACTTCAGCGTAGATTGATTGGTCAGAATTGCAAATGTAGAAACTCTCACATTTACATAAATGTACTGTGGCGGTGTTAATGTTCAGTGAAGGTTATATGAAGGTGAAAAAATTAGTATATAAATGTCATTTTTGGATGAACTGTCCCTTTAAGAATCACAACCTTTCTCTCTAGTTTCCACTCTTTTGTTTTATAACTTTGTTTTCTAATCAGTCTCTCTCTCCGTTCCCACCATTTGATCTTGCCTGTGTAAATGTTTTTCTTCTGGTCCTGCTCTTCTCACTTCTCCTTCTCTTTCTGTTTCTCATCAGAGACCATGTTCCTCTCTTTCCCATGTACTCTCTCCCACACATACACACTTTCACTCATATGTTATACATGTTTATCCCACAGAACAGCTGTTAGTGTATGCAAACATAGGCCAACTGCCCACACTGTTACTTAGTATGTACCTGAAAATAAACAACATCTCCAGAAGTAATTCCTACAGTGTTCTTAGGTTGCTTTGTTCTTTATAAAATAGAATTTGAACTTAGTTATTGGGTATAAATCATTAATCAATCTTCTTGTATTTTATCTCATCCATGTGTCTGTCATCATCTGAGCATACTCGGTTCCTCAGCTTTTTTGTGCTGTGATCATCATGAAACAATCAAATGCATATGCTGTAATATAGTACACTGCATGATTCTCTCTCAGGTGAATTATGAGGCCCTAAAGGCAGCTGTTTTATTTTCCCAGGATGCACTTCTGCTCTTCACAGCCCTGCCAAACTCTGGTTAGCATGCTGAAATATGCAGACAAGCTTTATGCATAATTGAGGGTATTTTATTTTATCTATTTTTCATTATTGATTTATAATTTTTTTTGCTGAATCGGATTCTTTGGAGAACGATTTGACAGCTTTCCTTAAGGATGGGTGAGAATTTGATGAAAGCAGAAATGACAGGACAAGAGTAGATGGAGAGAGAAGAGAATGATGAGCTGAGAAAGGGGGAGCAGAACAGAATGGATGGAAGACAGATTACACCTATTAATAATATGCTTTTATTTCTTTGCCTTACTTCCAGCACACTCAGACACGCATACTCACACACACACACACACACACACACACACACACACACACACACACACACACACACACACACACACACACACACACACACACACACACACACACACACTGAAGGCAGTGATCTTCCCGCTAGTCTTAATCACATTAAGGAAACTGCAGCCTGTGGTGAGGTGTACAGTTGCACGTACGGTTTAAAGAGATAGATAACATATACAGCCATTTTAAAACAGCAATAAGCTTCACCCTAAGAAAAGTCCATGAAAATGAAAGGTATTTCATGAAAAAGTATTTAACCATATTTGATTTACACATTGCCCTGTGTTGTGTTCTAGGGTTAAAGGGAATTTCTTTAAACTTACAGTGTTTAGTATAAGCAGAAAGAAAATTAATGAACGAACAAACGAACGAACGAATGGAATGAATGAATGAATGAATTCAAGGGGTAATTTGTAGATCACAAAAATTGGCACGTTTTGTAAAAAAAAAAAAAAGGCTACTAAATTTAGAATATTTAACTAATGTGAAATAATGTGACTAAAATAAAATTCTGCTACATGAAAATAGTAAATACACCAGTGTTGTTATTGTTAACTAAAATGCAAACTGTTGAAATTTGTTTTCGGTAATTGAAATAAAAAAGTATTTTAAAGCTAAGGTTTTTAAGTTTAAGTTTTTCACCTAATATTTATATTTTATTATATTTTATTATTATTTATTAGATAAAAAACTTAATAATAAAAATTAATTTAAGCTAAATAGAAATATATAAAAATGACAAAACATAAACTAAACTAAACTAAAATGAAAAATAAAAATATAAAAATAAAAACGAATTTAAATGTTTTATAAATACCATAATATTACATAAAAAAATGCTATATTAACACGTGCATGCACATATTACTCTGTATGCAAAATCATAAAATATTTGTATTGACGTACCTCTGTATTCTTTTTTTTTTTTGACTCGCACACGATCTTGGTTCAAACTTTTTGGTGAGCCCATCCCAGAGCATTCTTAGATCGCCCTGAAAGCTGCATACACAGCTGTTGAAGATATTCGAAGGATGCATAATTATGCTTCCTACCTTTTAGAACAGCCTTGTAGTGTGACGGAAGAAGTACAGCTCTTTGTGGGATGACGTTCCATGTATTTGTCTTGTATGTTGTGCTGACACAACTGTCACATCTCTGAAAGGTCAAGATCATTACACCGTGACACACAGCGACCTTTAAACCCTGACAGAACATCTTTGCGGCGCGGAGAGTGTTTGCACATGGTGTGTACGTGTGTGAGAGCACTGTCCTGCGCAGGTGCTGGTATTTATTCATCACCCCTGTACTAATTGAATCAGAAGACAAAGACAAACAAATGGATGCAGACTGCAGGTGTGGAGGCATATGAAAGAATGATGGAGGGAAAGAGGATGGCATAGAGAGGGAGGCAGTTAGCGATAGGGCAGAGGAAGTGGTATTAGCTGGCTAATTGCTTCAGAAAAGGCCATGGCATTACAGTGACAAATATCACCAGCTGTGGCTCACCTTTTATGAATTCAAAATATTAATGTATGCAACGATTCGCTTCCTTTGCCGATACTACTGTGTGTGTGAGTGACCGCTCAGTTCATATACTAGATGGACTTCTGTTCTTATTTAATTCTAAAACCTTTTCGTTTAATGCAGTTTATTTGTTTCCAAGGCATGTTTCAAGACTGCTAAATGATTTCTACCCCCTAAAAAGCTTATTTTACTGCAAGAAAGAATAATCACAACTGACATATCATGAACGTTGTTTTTGTGTGTGTGTGTGTGTGTGTGTGCGCGCGCGTGTGTGTGAGAGAGAGAGAGAGAGAGAGAGCGAATGGTGAAAATGCACCTTTAAAAGTTATTTTGGCGCCTGTGTATTTTACAGTTCATAGCACTTTTTTTGAACAGCTTAAAATTGCTGATACTTTTTTTTTTTTTTTTTAACATAATGGATTGGCGGTCCTATATATTAGTATGTATACTTGTGTTGTTTTCATTCAACACCCCATGGTTTGTCTGGTTTTTTTCCCTACAGCAACGCTATCCATCAGTCTGATGTCATCATTTAAGACAGATGTAAAGACCTGCAGGCGATACAGGGACCAGTATTGCATACCGTGCACATAGTTTATGTTCCCGTCTGCGCTGACATAAATTCCGAGTTTGGAGCTTTATGATTTAATTTATGAATATCTGACTCATGGCTGGCTGCATAATTAAAATGAAAGGGAATCTCATTTGAAATGGAAAGAAAAAGAGATTTGTTTGAATGGAAATGCATTCTGTTCTGGGCTAGGATAAGATTGTTAATTATGTGTTTCCATCCACAGAAACCTCCACACCAGCTGTAGAGACATCCAAACCAACTCAACCGTCCTCTGTAGAAACCACCACAACACAGAAACCCAGTCCAGGTTAGTAGTTTGTTTACCCTCAATACATGATTCAAGCACGAATACATTTCATAAACACCATACACCTCCAGAAATCATGCAGGTTTAGTTGTTGTTGCATGCATATGTGAAATGGGAGCAGGTTCTAATAAGGCACAGAAACTGTGTTTTCCAAGATAAATGTTGCTTTAGTAAAGTTTGTGTGATCGCTGTGCACATGGTACAATATAGAATATATCACAACAACATAAATCTGTGACCTGTAAGCACACTTACACCACTTTTTTATTCAATAAATATCCCTTTCCCTTTAACATAAGTAAAACTATCATGATTTCCAGTGGATTGTTTGGCAGAATTGTTGTCATTTCTTTATTTTTGAACAGCTGAATTCAAAGGTCAGAGCTCAGTTTAGCTTAAAGTGCCTTTAGCCGTCCAATGTTTTGCCAGGGTTGATGAATATTAATGCGAATGTATTGATGTATTCTTTTCAGTTACCAGTGCTGTCCTGCCATCTCACAAAGGACTGTGTGATTTTGAGCAAGGATTGTGTGGTTGGACCCTTGACCCGGATTCTGACCTCAGCTGGGCGCTACACAGCTCCAGCAAAAGCACCGCCTTGGGTCAAAGTCAAGATCTCTCCATGGGCTCAAACAGTGAGTATTACACACACACACACACACACACACACACACACACACACACACACACACACACACACACACACACACACACACTTGCATGCATAGAGAGGTTGTCATGCCTGTAGGCACTTGTCTGTTTTTATGCATGGAAACGCATTGCATTTACACAACAAACTATTTTTTTTTTAAATATTATATTAGTTTACATTACATTAAGTTACATTATATTATAATATGGGACAACAGTTAACAGTTTAGCGTCATTATACTAAAATGTAATATATTTAAATAAATTATAATTGATCATTTCTTATTTTTAGATATTATTTTTATAATATTTATAGTGATATATATATATATATATATATATATATATATATATATATTAAATAATATAAATATATTATAATTTTATAATAGTAATTAAATATTTTATATATAAATTATAAATCTCAATTGTATAATATTTACTAATGTAATTGTTGTAATATTTTATAAAGATATTTCTCATTTTAAAATGTTATTATACATTAGTTTTAATTAACTTTATTTGACTGTTTTGAAATTTTCGTCATGCTTCTTAACTAAACGAGTACTAACCAGCATAAACCAGTTTTGATCCTTATAGAAATTGATGGCAGTGTAAACTCACTCAGCAGACTATTTTGCCCCTTTTTCTGTGTAATATGACTTCATTCTGATTCCAAATCAGTTTTCTATTAACGTTGTTATGCCTCACCCCAAAGACAAGCACTTGGACTGTTCCCAGAACAGCCTTTTCCCTTTCTATCCCAGTATGTGCTCTCGTAAACTCCTGTGACCTCATTCCCCCTGTACACGGCAGTCTGCTTTCCACATGTCAGACACTGGCATGGGATCTAGAAGAGGAAAACGGGATAAATGCTCGGCATGCTTTCTCACTTCCTTTCTCCCTCCCAAACACTGTCACACTCCCTTTATTTCTATCCCATGACACATCGCAATTAGAAGCGTACACCAGGAACAAAGCATGACCGTGAAGACAGAAATAATCTTGGAATGCTGAAACAATCACTTTTTGATTGAGAGCAATTACTACATGTTTGTCATTAAGAAAGCAAAATTTACCATATTTACTGTCTTAATACATCTTTATGGTCTTGTTGTGAACGATTGTGAAAGAAAGAAATTATGAAATAATTTCCCTCCCTCTTTTCAAATCTGGCTTCATTCCACATTTTTTATTTCTTGTCTTCATCAGTATTTGGTTTCATTCTGGAATACATCAGCTTACGGAAGTAAAATGGGTTAGCATTTCATGTTGCCTTTAGTAAGCAATATGCCACTCGAAAGCATGTGTTACAGCGATTTTACCATGTTTGAGTCAGGGGTTGACATGGTAAAATCACTGTAATGCTGGGTCTCTCTCGAGTGACATATTGCTTTTTTAAAAAGGCAGCAACAGCAATATGACGGGGACACAAATGTTCACTAAATAATTGCATTAATTATTAACAGTAAACTATAAATAATTATTTCGCCTAACTATAGGCTTTCTAAGGTTGCCAAACATTAATATAGAATTCAATTGAAGATTGAGGTCACTGGTTTGCATATGTTGGCTGTTACAACAGCTTCAAATGTGGCTCATTCTGTCAGATTTTAGAGCTGAAAAAATTAGTTTCATAAGTTCGCATTCATGTTATTGAATTGACATTTTTTTATATTTCCAATTATACGCCACCATTCAAAAGTGTTCTATTTTAATACAGTATATATATATATATATATATATATATATATATATATATATATATATATATATATATATATATATATATGTATATGTATATATATATATGTATATGTATATATATATGTATATGTATATGTATATATATATATGTATATGTATATATATATGTATATATATATGTATATATATATGTATATATATATATATATATATAAATATATATATATAAATAATTCATGTAATTCATTCCTGTGATGGCAAAGCTGAATTTTCAGTCTTTAGTGTCAGACTTTCATTCAGAAATCGTTATAATACTGATTTGCTGCTTAAGAAACATTTCTTCTTATTATCAATATTAAGAACAGTTGTGCTTCTTAATATTTTTGTGGACAAAATAACATAAATTACTTTTGATCAATTTTGATTAATGTAATGCATCCTTGTTGAATAAAAGTATTAATTTCATTTTTAAAAAGAAATTACTTACTATCATTGTAGAATATATAATATAATATAATATATGTGATGTAGACATGCAATACTGTTTTAATCATTAATTTAATTTCCAAAACATTAAAGAAGTAAAATGCATTGCAATTGCAAAACTCCTTTCTGGAAGTTCACTAACCCCTTATATCAGTCTCTTTCAGCTGTTGTGTGGCAAAGTTAATTCGGAGTATCTTTATTTGACTTCAGAGGTTCAGATTCTTGTGGAAAAACTGCATTTCCAACCATGTATTCCAGTCCTTCACCTGCCTTCCAGGCGGATTTTTGCATAGACTTCCATGTACTTAGAGCCTCTTTCAAGAGATCATTATTCATTTCCCCTTATATACTTATGATCAAAAAGGGGATTTTTTTTCTCATCAATAAAATATATTCACTTTTCCCCCCTTCACATCTCCTCATATGCATTCCCAGTGACGTTAAGGGGATTGTTATCCTAAACCTATTTTAAATTCATTGCCTTGGAAAATTTTAAATGCTTTCTCTGAAAGACTTTAACAAGCCATGTCGACAGCTGCAAGGTGTTATAGGCGGTTTTTGACAGTTCTCAAAATGTTTAAGACTCCAATAGGTCACATGTCTCCTCCTCGTTCAAACGGATCACTCAGGGAGATGGCGGCCGCAACCACATGAGCTGTCTTTTGACCTTGAAACGTCTGGAAAGATTATTCACTAATATATAGAGAGATAAAAGAGTGTGCACCTGTCTTGTCGCTCTTTCTTCACCGTAGGGGTCATGCCTTGCTCCCACTTAACGCTCTTTCACTCTCGGCTTAGCAAACAGACACCTCCCGTCATCTAAAATGCCTACAGTAGGCTACCGTCGCTCACGAAAGACACTAATACTAATGACGACGCGCTTGACTTTTCCCACAGTGACACACTTGACTTTTCCGTATGATTACACAGCGTGATGTTTAGGCAAATCATGTTGCTCGAAAACACAGTTTGGGTTCAGGAAATGCTCACCGGCTGTTTGATAGGTTAGACCCAAAGTGACATAATCCAGACTGTTAAAATGTCATGTGTTAAAAGGACATCTTGCCCAGTAGGGAATAAACAAGATTACATGCCACTAACCAAAAGGCTTTTCATGGTTCTGTCACTTAAAACTTAAAAACTAGTCAAATTAAACAGATGTGAACAAAGTCCCTTTAAGACAAGTAATTTCACTTGGCGGCCATCTTTGAAACGCCTCTCGGGCAACTATTTCAGTCATGCATCGTCTTTGAATGGGGAAACATCAAATTCTCCAAAGCTGTTCACCAAGCTTACGATTAAATGTAATATTTGAAATCACCAATGAAATTTGACAACAACTGTATCATAAATGCAGTTTCTTATGTTCAAATAGCGTTAAAGAAGCTTATTTCTCAGGCTAGAGTCCAATGGCAGTACTAAGCACGTGTCTCAGAACATTGACTGTTTCTATAGATCTATAGATATAAAGTCTTTGATGCTGACATGGACAGAATGTATGACACACTTTATTATGTCTGTTCTTTCATAGGTTTGGGAAACTACCTTTACATTGAGGCCAGTCCTGAGACCCAGGGCCAGAAAGCCAGACTGTTCAGTCCCAGTGTGGATCCTGACACCGGACCTCTCTGCCTGATCTTCTCCTATCAGCTGGAGGATCAGGCAACACTCAGGGTCCTGCTGCAGAACAAACACCAGGAGGAAACCCTCCTCTGGTCCCTCCGTGGAGACCAGGAGCCCATCTGGAAAGAAGGACGGACCATCATACCTCGATCTCCAAATGAATTTCAGGTAAGCAGATTAGACATGATAAAGAGTTAAATATCTTTTAAACTGTGATGTTTGGTAAACAGTTCTGTCATTACAACTCTCGGAGAGATTGGCATGGTAATGGATATGGCAATGTTTATTCATTTGGTCTTGGTGGAATAGATCTTCTACGCTGTTGCTGCTGCTGCAGAGCAAGAACAGAGACTTTTTACTGCCAATATATTCACAGACATGCTGCTGCTGCATATATAACATACATGAAATAACCTCCGTGGCAGATGTATACGTTGATGTATACATTGAGCTGGGGAAGGTGGAGGGTTTCTGGAGGGCTTCTCATTGGCTGCTGATGCCACAGCAACCAATCAGCTGCACCATGTAGATAACGATGTGATCGCTAACAAATTGATTTAAAGGGTTAGTTCACCCAAAAATGTAAATTCTGTCAGTAATTACTCACCATCATGTTGTTCCAGCCGCGTAAGACTTCCGTTCATCTTCGGAACACAAATTAAGATATTTTTGATTAAATCTGAGAGCTGGATCACTCCTCCATAGGCTTCTTAAGGGATCGAAACTGGCCGGCCCAAAAGTTATGAAAGACATCGTTAAAATAGTCCGAGTGACTACAGTGGCTCAATCTTAAAGTTTATCAAGCAACGAGAATACTTTTTGTGCGCAAAAAAAAAAAAAAAGAACGACTTTATTCAACTATTCATTTCCTTCTCTGTGTGCCGTGATATTTTACTGACAGAATTTTCATTTTTGGGTGAACTAACCCTTTAAGGACCTATCAGCCTGCGCCATCTAGAGTTTCATGACAGAATTTATCATTTGGTAAATCTTTTCAAAAAGGACATTTAGGCTGTAAAATTAGGGCTGTCAAGTTATAGCATGCAAAAATTTGAGATTAATGATGTTTAAAAGCAGTATTATTAAATTTTGTATTGTTTTCTCAATACAGTCTTGTTTTCCTTATTGTAAACAAACTTATAATTTATGTTGATATAACAAAGAAAATCTGGTTTTGGTCTTGAGAAAACAAAATAATTATTACAATGGTGGTGTTCAAAATTTGAGATTAATTTGTATTTATACATCATAGTTATATTTTTTGTACTACTTTGTACTTAACATAAACAAGCAATTTATGACAGTATATTTTTTGTACTATAATACAAATCACATGGGATTATAATGGAAATCCAAACAATTAAAAAGTGTAATGAAATAATGTCACATTGCAACAATTCACGGTCCCAAAACATAATTTATTATTTTCTTTCTTTTGATTGTGGGGTAAAATATAATATTTTAGTGAAATTCACCCTAAAACGTGATTCATTGCTTAAATCTATTGCCCAAGTGATCACTTGTTTGAAGATTAGACGGCGTTTACTCGTAAATATTTGTTTGTTTAGTCTTGGTAGCCTGACAGATATCATGGTGACATTTTCTGTTTTCTATGTGCTCATATTTCATCACACAGGTGGTAATTGAAGGATTTTTTGAGGGTGCCAAAGGCCACATTTGGATTGATAATATCCACATGAGTGTGAACACACCGCTGGAGGAGTGTACTCGTAAGTCTGCACCTTTCATTTTTTCTTCCTTCATTAGTTTTATCCTTAAAAAATACTTTTGTTGTCATTTATAGCGGCAACTTAAGCCAACGGCGTGCGTTATCTCTACCAGATGTTTCTCCCTGCCACGCTCTTTCTGGTTTCCTGTGAAGTCACCTTTATCTCTTCATTACAGATGGCACATATTCCAGTTCCACCATTTTCACCATAATTTGTTTAGATTCTGAAGACACTCTCTCCCATAAACCTCTCCTTTTAATGTGATCAAACCTAGCCATCACAGCCACTATCTCAAAGAGCTTCTCAAAATAGAATTTATTAACATGAAAAGAGGACACACACAAAAAATAGTGCGCTTCATTGTTTGCCATCAAAAGCAAAATGTAGAATCAAATCTAGGCCACAAATGCCCCTGGGCTCCGATGCTAATCTATGTTTCATTATTTCCTTCGCGCTTCTCCTTCCATGTTTGTAAACAGAGCTTTTTAACGGAATTAGTTGATAGCCAGAGCTTTTTGAAGACGGATCTTGTACAGAAGCTTTGTGGTTTATGGTCTTAAGGATATCAGAATGTGACCATGTGCTCGTCGCTACTCCGATTCCTGGTCCATAACTAGAAACTCTTGATTTAGTCATTTTTGGCTCGCAGCGTTGCCGCTTGGCTCGCTCTGAGGCTACGGGACTTGGTGGTTTATTTCGAATCCAAAAATTGGAAGCCTCCAGAGCTCGTGTTCCACCAGGCATGCTGGGAGAATTCTTATCGACCCATCCAGTTGGACTTGCCGTTCCCGCCAAAAAGAGATCCCCGAGCTGCTGGCCCTCACGATAGTTCCTTGTCTGTTTCTAATTGTTTGCATCTCAAGAATTCAAGCAATCTCCTCTGTTTCTCCGTGTTCGCTCTTCAAAACAAAACCTTCACAACATGAAAACAACTTAAAACTTGAAAACACGCTCCTCTGCCAACAAATTGAGAATCAAAATGCCTTATCTGATCACCGAGGATGGGACAGATAATTTAACTGAAGGAAAAATGCTTTTAAGAAAAAGCATTTGGAATCAGCACCTGTGTGAATCTCAAAACCTGTCAAGAACATGTCCAGGTCATATTTCATCCCAAAAATCAAGGACTGTGAAGATTTTTTTTTACATTCTTACATTATTTCCATGACCTCATGGAATATTTGTGCTTTTTACATTCTTACATTATTTCCATGACCTCATGGAATATTTGTGCTTTTAAAGATTCATTAGCAACACAGCAGGACTACTTAAATGATCTAGTGAAGGAAAAGTGTGATTAAGAGTGGTGTAAATCTTGGAAATGGTGACCAGTTACTAAAATGTTTGATTAAAAAAAATATAGATATAAAAGTCAATAATTTACAGTATACATAGTGGTAATTGTTTTTGTTTAATATTTAGGTTTCAATAAAAATAAAAAAAAAGATTTTACTGATTTTAGTAATGTATTATTATCATTAGTTTAGCATAATGGGAATAATAATAATAATAATAATAATAATACATAGAGAACATGGCAATTGGGAATAATAAACAATTGATCATGATGGTAATAATAATATGATAAAAAGTATTATTATTAATCGAGAATAATTAAATTTTTGAAAGCACATTACAGTAAATGAGAGTTTTGTAGTAAATTAACGCTGAATTATCATCAAAATAATGCCACCCACAACCCACAAAATCGTAATGATATTATATATTTCTTTTGATATGAGGATGAAATATTTCCTGAAAAGTCTTTTGATGTCCTCTGTGTCCTCATTTGATTTCCTCTGTGGTCTCTGATGTGGGTTATTCATCATTTTATGAAATTCAGTGCATGTTTTCAGAGTCATCAGCCTCTGATACAGTAAGGCAGGGATGTACCCCGCCGTTAACCTTACATTACATATTAACATTTTACTCTGTTTGTCTTTCTCTCTTTCTCTGTCTCTCCCCATCCTTCTCTCCCTCATCCAGAGCCTTTTCCCGCGTTCCCTCCGGACATGACCGGTGAGTTTAAACTCTCTGCCTCGGGTGTGAATGTTTGCACTTCCTGCTCTCTGCCCTGCTCAGCAGTTACTGTTAACAGGAAAGATATAGGGTTTGTTTTACTTCCTAGCATGTGGTATTTATGCAGTGAGTTGAGGAACCTGGGGTTGGGTCGGTTATTTGAGGTGACCAATCCGTTTCTGATATATTTTTTATTACCTGTTAAGGTTCCTATTGGGAAAGATGTCCAAACGTGGACTGTCAGGCTGCTGAGCCCTTGAGACCCGTTGAGCCACAATGTGACACGATTTGACATTCAAGCACTAATTCCCCAGAAATCATTGAAATTTTACCCTCATGTCGTTTCAAAACGTACTTCCTTGCATGAAAAATTTCAGTCATTATTCGCCGAACATTGTCCCCTCTGTCATAGCTCTCAAATCTCATTTAGGTTGTGTCACAATTGTAACGTTTCATGCCATTGACAGTACATGGCCTATTCGTATCCGTCCTAACGTGATGGGCATCCTGTCAGTCTATTTTGGAGCCATCTTTCTCCCTTCAGCCTGTTAAGCAGCTATACTAACACTTGAGCAATTTTACAGTTACGAAAAACCTGGGAAACATTTCACGGTTTAAATACTTTTGAAGAAATTGATCCTCTATTCAAAGTCTATAGGAAATAAAGAAAGGGCAACTTTCTTTGTGACTCATTGATACCAAATGTCACTAACGAAAACCGTTTCTTATGGGATGCGAGGTGCTCTTAAATGTGGTCTGTTTAAATCTTAGTTTCGTATGTGAATGCATGTGCATTTGTGTTTTATTAGAGACATTTGAACTCTAAAGTGCATATTTATTTATCTAGATTTGTTTTAGAATGGTTGATCCTGCGTTGACTTCAGAGTTTAGCAGAGCAAAATAACTGCACACAATTGTACATGGACAGTTAAAAATAACTTTTTATAGAACTGTTAAAAGCAATATCATAGTCGCAATCACCTGCATGCTGTAATATTTTTTTGCTATTGGGCTTAATCGTTTATCTGGAGCATTAAAGGGATATAGTTCACCCAAAAATACATTTTATCACTCACCCTTTAGTTATTTCAAACCTGTATGAGTTTTTTTTTTCTTTTTTCAGTTGAACACAAAATAAGATATTTTAAAGAATTTTGGTAATCAAACAGTTGATGGTAGCCATTGACTTCCATAGTATAGGGGAAAAAATACTATGGAAGTCAATGGCTACTGTCAACTGTCTGGTTATCATCATCCTATAAAATATCATCTTTTGTGTTCAGCACAAGAAAGAAACTCATACTCAAGTTTGGTGAAAACAAAATAATGACAACATTTTCATTTTTAGGTGAACAATCCCTTAAATTAGTGCCTGACATAGAAAATCAAATAATCAATCGAGTGATTTTTCTAATGAAAAATCCTCATCCGTAATCACAAACGACTAGAAAAGTCATGGGAATCGTTGGAAAGGTGTGGGATCCCAGTATTTGTCAGTGTATACGGACACATAGACGTGAATTTTTCTTCTTCAAATGACTGCAGTCCAACAGTGTACAGTTTGATGGTTTTTATATTTGGAGCTCTATTTTATTTTTATTTTTGGTTTTAAAAATCCTTGCATTGGCAAGAATACCTAAACAAGCTACCAGCATATTAGCACCTCCACTTCCTTTTGTGAAATGAGTGTCAATAAAAGACACATGCAGCCAAGTCGCTCTCCCTAATGAGTGTCTCAGTCATGCTCCGTGGCTGAATATAGCATAACAAGATGTCTGACTGTGTCGGGTTCTGCTCAGATGGCAGCATTGCATCAGAGACTCAGGGTATGTCTCGGAGTCCCTGGAGAACTGTTTTTTTTTTTCGTTCTTTTCTCAAATGTTCGCTTCTCACACTGTGCTTACTAATCCATGAGATAGACAAAGCAGAGCTGACAAGACCCTCTGCTTCCACTTGTTGTGTGATCATAATGTTTGTGCTATTTTGGTTTCTTTCGTCAAGATGTACGGTTGTTTTTATTTTCAGTGTCAGAAATTGGTCAAAGCTTTTTTAAATTTAAACACAACATGCAGCGTTTCACGTCAGCTTTAAGTTCTGCTTTTTAGAGGAGTTGAGTATTCAGTAGCTTTGTGGTTTGTGTGAAAATTATTGCAATTCCTTGAATTTTACACTAGATGGTTAAATGGTTGTAATTTAACTCACAAGTTGGATTTGTGTAGATTAATTCATAAATCTAACAATTATGAATAATTTTCTCATGATATTGTAACTTTTTTAGTTTATTAACTAATGTTTTTTTTTATACATTTTTAAAACTTTTTATTTATTTATTTGTGTGTGCAGTAATATACTTTCAGTAGTTCAATTATTGATAATCAAACTTCATCAAATAAGTAATTATTAGTAAAATATCAAAGTGGTGCCAAAGTTGCAGGTTCACTGCACTTTTCAGCCTCTCTGAATTTTATCACTAATAATACAATTTTACTTTTATTATTTTTATTTTATTATTTAAAATTAATTACTTAATTGAAATGCCAGAATTTCTTTTTTTGTGTGATTGACGTTAGTTTGATGGTTAGAAACAAAAATGCATGCCATTATAATTAAATCAAAATTGGAGCAAAACCAAAAAGATTATAACTGATTCCACAGAATCAATCTTGTATGCGGTCACATTGAGTCTCTCTCAATCTCAATTGCAATCCATTTATAATATAGTGATGCATCACAATATATGGATGAAGTTGGCGTTGTCCAGCCCTGTTACAAACTCCTGCTGTTGTCAAGTATCTGTCAGCGTTCTGCAATAACCAGAAGACGAACTGAGGGAGAACAGAATGCATGTGCCTCTGCTTGGCAAAACAGCCTCTTGTTTGAATGCAGCCCCAATGTACCCCTAAGACATAACGGTTTAGAGAACTACCAGCAGTCTCTGCCCTTTGAGTAGTCCTGGAGAGCCAGTTGTTCAAAATTCAGCATGCAAAAAATATGATTTATAGTACGGCATCCCCACTCCCCAGGACTAGAGCCTGGCGGTCTTTATTTGCAACATGCTTGGAATCTGACTCCGGTGCCTATTTGAAAGCACGTTACATAACAGCACTGCATTCACACCCATTGTTTCACTGTACACGGTGCTATGCAACCCAACTTAGATCCCTCAGTAACTGTTCCTCTACTGGAAAGCAATTATTTCATGTTGATTTCGAACAGTGAAACATGGAGCATGAAGCTTCTACCCTACACGATCGTATGCCAAAACAGTCAATACAGCATCTTTTATTAGTGTGTTTGCATTTGAACCTAGCAGTAGTGTGGCGTGTTTCACAGTTTGTATATCTCTCCACCAGGGGGAGCCCTACCTGGCAAGAGTGAGCCAACAATAGATACGCTGTCAGTACCGCCCGTTTTGCCCAACTGGTATTACATAATGGCTGGTGGAGGAGCCATCTTGTTCCTGATTATTGTCATTGTCATGGCCGTTAGCTGTCGCCATCTTACGGCCAGGAGGAATCAACCCACAATGGCCTACTACAGCCCCCACAGTGCACATCACCCAAACGGCGGCGTGCACAGGTCTGGGGTGACACCCAAATTGACTGTATGGGTTGAGAAGGGCGATGGGAATTCCTACTGGTGAGAGACCTGGACTAAAGGTTTAGAGGTTTGCCTGCAAATGCTGACTTCATGAAGGAAGTCCTTGATGAAGCAGATCTCGGACTGAAGAGTTGGAGGAGAATGCTTAAAGAACGCTCCTAGATACTTGGATTCGGATGCATCCAGATGAACCCAACACTTCGACTTTTCTGTTTCCTCATTCTCTTTGTGTTCTTTTCCTCCTTGGATACTAACGACCCTGTCCTCCTGGTGTGCTCAGCTTGTTTACCACATCTAGCCAGCTCATACTCATCTGGAGGGACCTTCTCCAAGAGTGAATCTGTATCCAGCCTCATGATGGATGCCGAGCCAAGAGGACGTGTTATCCAATGACCTTAATCACTGATCCTGGACTGACTTTGATCCAGTGTGCTGTACTTATGTTAAATCAATGTGGTCAGTCAGAACATTGGGGAGTTAAGAGCTGTTGTGGACATGCTGTCTGACACAATGTCTGCACTTTGACTAGTCCCTGAGATTGATCACGAGTACCTCTTTACCTTATTATAGCAGAACCATGGAACAGACCTTTGGTGAAAGAGAGAACACAAAGCGTTTAGATAAATTAAAGCATACAGGAGGGAGCTCCAATACTGAGAATGTGCTTCTTAGCACTTTTTGAATACAACGCAAGCATGATTCAATTAGTAATAAGGGAAGGTGAAGTATTGCATAAAAGGTTTCTGCATGTAAACAACTTGAGTTAAGACTAAAAAATGGAGAGCCCACCTAAGCTGTCATGATAAACATTGCCGTTAAAGTCAACATGAAATCAAAATTGAGTTTCTTAATCCATGTTCTTGGTCATATTGTGAGTGATTGAGCAGTGTGCATTATTTCAACAAGAAACATGTTTGTGTAATGAGTTTCCTTTTCCGCTGACGTCACTTAGATTGTGCCAATTATTGGTATACCTTATTGGTAACCTGTTTTAGGCTGCTGTTGTAGGTAATGCAGACTTTCTAAAACCTTGTCAATATTTAACACAGTTGATTAATGCCGGTTTTCAATAACATAATAAAAACTGCTTTAAACAATGATAATTTAAAAAAGTAGGTTCTGCTCCACAATCCACTGAATTCTTGATGAATAAAATGTCTTCCCGTCTTACAGTTTTTCTAATTTTAATTGGAAATGCATCATTATGGAAGTAAAACGGATTGTGGATGTTCTTTCATGTTGACTTTAAACATTTCAATAGGCATGGTTTCATATCAAGGATGTGCTAAACTTGAATGAATTGATGGCGCCACCTTTGAGTTAAGAGAAGGGGGATTGTGTAAGGGAGTCTTCGTGTTTTGTGTTCATTTCTGTGTTCTCTGTGGCAGTATCTAGGTTATTCCTTTGTATCTCTCATTTCTCACATTTTTCCCAAAAGATCCCTCAAAACTGCGTTGGCGTGTGTTATTCTGAGCAAACGCTTGCTGGTGTGGAGGCTCCAAGTCTCATAAACAAAGACAGCTGTTTCCTTTCTCCGTTTCCATGCGATGAGGAAGCACTGAGCGCTGGGGTGGGAGAAAACTTTGTGCAGATATCAACACCTGGTAGCAATTTTGGTTCACTGAAGCATCATGAAGCTTCGAGAATGATTAGCAGTGAATGGTGTTCAAGACTGCCATGTGCTTTTTCATAGCCATGTTGAATCACTTATTGAATTGAGTTGTCATTCAGTTTTATAGGTTAAATTAATCAGTTCTGTATTAGGACAGGGTTAGCATCACAAACCGTGGACGTACCATTTGATTAATATGTGTATGTGCCATAGTATTGAAATGGTACTCCATGGTATTACCATATTAAGCAGTAACTATGTAATATTTTTTTAAAGGAATAGGTCACCCCAAAATGGAAAGTCACTGTCTTGTTATTTCAGACTTAACTGACTTATGAGCTTCTTTTTTTTCTGTGAAACACAAAATGAAAATGTTCACGCTGCTCCTTTATGTGAACATTACACACAACAAAACTCGCCATATAATCATAAAAGTAGTTTGTATGACTAGAAGGCTTCACATGAGCAAAAATAATGCAATTATTTGCTATACAAGTTTGACAACAATAACAGCAAACGACAATGGTTTTCGAATGTCATTATCAGAATTTTCAGAGTTCATCCCCTTTTGCGCTTTTATTTTATAGAGAAACACAGTGTTGACATTTTTCATCTACTTTTGTCTTTCACATTTGAAAGAAAGTCATACAGGTTTGGAACGACATGAGGGTGACTGAATGATGACAGAATTTCCATTTTCATGTGAACTATACCTTTAAGAACATTCAGCAGATCTAATATCAGAGGTCAAAGTATTTCAGTATAGGACATATAGAGCTGTTCAAAATGGAAATAAAAAGATAAATCCTCCTGGCTCCTCAGGGCCTTTTTAATGCCATTTCGTGAGGTGGTAAGAGATGTTTTGGCACCGTCAAGCAATGTGCTTTTAAAGCAGCCACTTTATAGCTCTTTTCTTCCCTAAACTGTTTTCCCAACTTCTTTCTTCACTCTTAATATTTTTTAATTAGATAATGGACCAGATAGCATTTATTAAAGCTGCTATAGGCGTTCCGGCCCCCGTCTTGTGCCTCTCGTCGATTCGGGAAACCACATTAATGAGTGCGAGCGTTCTCTTGAGAACACTGTCCACATGTCACCCAGCGAGGCGTCATGCCAAACAGCCATTCTTCTCAGGCTCTTAAATGCATCACGTATACTGAAACGAGAAGCTTCTAATTAAGCAGAACAGTCTATTTTTCAAAAAGCGGAGGATTGCGGTTGATGCTCAAACCCCTGCAAATGTCTCCTTAGATTCAAATGACTCACTCTACTTTTAGACACGGGCATCTCAGGGGTTGTCGAACAGTCAACAGCGTTCGCCTCCTCGGATGTGGGGAGTTTGGTAGAATAGATCGCTCACAATGGATCCAGTCGGGCTACCGCCTTCACACCCGTGGAGTGCGAGCTCTCACATTGATCTCTTTGCTTTTAGACACAGCAGGCTCCGACTGGGACATTTTTGGAACAAAGCAACACTGATCCATAAAGCCATTTGAAAGTTATGGGCCTTTTATTGCACTGCAAAGCTTACTTAGGTGGTGGTGGTGATCCTTCTGATACAGACTATGAATTTAATCATGATGAGGATGATGATGATAATGCACTTTGCTTTATGAAAGTACCTTCTAACTGTGGTCAGCCTATACCTCAACTTTGAAATTAGTAAATTGTTTAAAAATGCGAATGTTAACAAAATATTTTTGCTTGATGGATTTGTGTCTTGAAAACCTGCTTTTAAAATGTGACAATAAAATCTTATTTTTCTAATCGTCACTTTTTATATCCATTTATATCAGTGCAGTAATAGACATTGGCCTATTTTTGCTGCTATATTTGTGTGTGGCTTTAATGTGCAAATGTTGGTGGTGTGCTTCAATTAGTAATGATGTAGGTCACATGATGTTTTCTGTACTCTGTAATTACGTTACAAACCTTTTGTACCTTTAATCATTTATTGCTTTGCCTCAAGTCTCAAAATATACTTATTTAGATCTCCGTCAATTCAAGACTCACGACTCTAGTACGCAAATATGTGAAAGCGAACGTGAATTGTGTAAATTAGTAAGTAAATTTGCAGGTTTGTTGAAGTCAGTTACTGTAAATCTGAATTCTGAATAATCAAATGTTGTTATTATTATGTCTGGCACAGATATTTGAAGAATGCACGCCAAGTATGTGTACGCAAACATTTGCATGGGTTGTGCAATGAGTTAGCGTCTGCATACTTGCATAGAGTATGTTTCTGGCCCAATATTTATTGCTAGTTTGCAAATTAATAATGAGTAATATTTCTTTGAGCACAAAACACATTATATAATTTTGTATATTTCAATACAGTGTCTCCGCTTCTGTCCACAGTTAAAAAGCCAACGGCTGGAAATGGGCGTCTCTTTAACGGGAAGGACCACATAAATGCAGGTTAGTTCCCACGATACATACATTACAATATACTGCTTCCTGGCAGGCTATATATTTTAAACAAGTTTCAAAGAGCAGGAACCAGAAGTGATGAGAATCTATTTTTTTGTTTTTGTTTTGTTTTTTCAAGGTTTTAAGATTATAAAGCTAAAACAAATACAGATGGTTTGGACACATTTAAAGTGAACATGAAATCAAAATCCACCCTAATTACTTCAATAATGCATGTTTTGTGGTCTTATTGTGAATGACTTGTCAGAATGTATTATTCTGAATATTTGTATCAATTCGCAATATTTTTTTCCTCTTCAAAATCCTGTTTTTTTTTTTTTTTTTTTTTTTTTTTTTTAAATACATCATATTATGTAGTTAATTGGGTTTTTAAAGCTGCTTCCCATTCCGTCATTTTTTCGGTGGAACTCAACAGCGATTCTGTGCATATGTTTGCATGGGTAGAGCTGACATGTTTGTGTGGGTATGTACGTGTTTGTGTGGGTATGTACGTGTTTGTTCACACTCATATCACCCTCACCCCGCATTTCTGCACAAAAACAAAAACTGTCTCCGGTTATCAGACTTTCTGCCCTCCTCCTTCCTGCTATCGCACAGTTGGAATCCATCTAACTCATAAAGATGTCTTTGTTTTGGCTCTTAAATAAATAAATAAAAAGACAAGGATGAGTTAATTAGTTACCCAACCGAAATCTGTTCATCCTTACAGAGTGTCAACCCCCTCCGTCTGTCTTTCTTTCACTCTCCCTGACTTCCTTTATCGATGTATTCAATCTTTTTCTCATTTTCCCTTCTACTCTAATACAAGTAATGAAGTCTATGTTTAGCTTACAGTCTACACAAGCTGTCAGTCACCTCGGAACCCATTTGTTGGAACTAAAAGGGCAAAGGGAAATTTGCTTTAACAAAATGCAACAGATATCAGTCAATGCGCAAAAGCGGCTCAGCTGGTGTGAGGTTTGGCATCGGCTCGCTGTCAAAAGCAGCCTAATTAAGCCGAATGCAACCGCTAGCAAGCGCAGGGTGCCACAAAAGACTTTACAGCTTAGTTTTGTCAGCTGAAAACAGCCATGCCGACACTGTTCCCCCTCAGACCAGACCGTTAGTTTGTTATACTGTATGTGTCATCCTCCATAGGATAATATGCAGGAAAACAAACAAAAACTTCTGTTTAGCCTCCAAAGGCTGCAATGTTGATCAAAACATGCCTACAAATACATGCTATGGATGTGATACCACTTATTTCTATATTAATTTACCATGGTATGCTTTGAAGTACTTTGGACTACCATGGTATTTACTCAAATAGTTCAAAGAATACTGTTGTACTACCATGAATAGTAATACCATTCTAATTTTTTCACTTACAAAAATGTTTTTTTGACATGGTACTACTGTGGTATTTTAAACATATGCCATGCTAGTTCTGTGGTATACTTGAAAGTATCATGTTTTGCAACAAAAAAAATCATCATATATACATTTTAAGTTCCATGGTTTTACCATCTTATGCCATTTTTTTATCATGGTACTATCACAGTGTACAATCTGACACCATCACTATATTTTTAGGGGGAGATGAAATGGTAATGCCATGGTACTTTTTTACTTACAAAAGTGGTTTTCGAACATGGTACTATTGTGATATTTTGGACATGTGCTATGGTAGTACCATGGTATTCTTAAAAATACTATGGTTTACCATATAAAAACAATGGTACATGAATTTCACTTCTTTTTTGTAAGGGTACCATCTGATATCATCACTATTTTTAGGGGGTGATGACACTCCTTTAACGTAAACCATTGTATTACCATGGTATCATGTTCAGAATCAAAAGTTTATGTGCATGATTTTGTTATAAACATCCTCTCAATGTGTTCTCCCTTCCTCATGTTGTTGTAGGTTTCCAGTTTCCAGAGTGGAGCACAGCCGAAACGCCATCAGAGCCTCCCGTGACACGTGTGGTCGATAAGGACAGCGCATGGCTGTACTCCCTGGACCCCATTCTCCTGACCATCATAGTCATGAGCTCTCTGGGTGTTCTCCTGGGTGCCGTGTGCGCCGGTCTCCTCCTTTACTGCACCTGTTCGTATGGCGGCTTGACATCACGCTCGTCCACCACCTTGGAGAACTACAACTTTGAGCTGTACGACGGGATTAAGCACAAAGTGAAGCTCAACCAACAGCGCTGCTGCTCGGAGGCTTGAGGAGAACAGATGGGGAGATATCAAGTATCCTAAAATGACCTCAAAGTAACCCGTTTTGACTCTTTGAAGAGACGAGCCTCATCTCTTAGTATTCCTGGAATGCATGTCCATCTCAGCTGGAGAGCTCCTAGAATGAACTTCTCATGGAGCTTATTTTCCAAGCAGTCATGCTTACTCAGCTCTAACGCTGCTGCCAAGGACTTCCTCGTCTTTCACTGGATTACATCAAAAATAGAGCATTTGGTGCCACAAGAGTGATACCCTTTCCATGGCTCAGCCTCAAAATAAATGTTGATACATATCAATGTTCTGCTATTCCAAAAAGATGAGAGTATATCAACTTAGATTTCTAAGAGGTCTAGTTTTTAAAATGGGAGACTTGAGGCTGGACTTTCAAGCCACAATATTCTGTCCCCCATCATTCCCAAAAGTACATTTTGTGGCCTAGGATGTGGTGCATTGTTTTTAAAAGCTTTGATGGATTGGTTTAATGTTGCTTTATTGTTTTTTTCGTCACGGAGAAGTTCAGTTGCCTAGGGTGATTATACGTCATCATTATTGTGTGTTTACAACCCATTGCTTTCAGCCCACCATTTTGTTTCTCATGTCAATCTGACAGTTTGGAAATGGAAAAGTAAGACAGATTAAGGAGCGAATGGTTTGTAGATTTAGTTTTAGGCACTGTGTGTTTGGTGAATTGTGTTCTGGAAAAAAAGTCACCACACTTGTTTGAAACGACTAAGAATTTTGTCAGTGCAACCTATGGATTGCTGTAACTGGGAGACAAAGACTGCCAAGCTAATGTGTGAGCTTTGAGCTAGCAAACAGGCATTAAATAATGTGAAACAATGGTTGAAAGGCGGACACTCGAGGGATGGGTTTGAAATACAATTTCTTTTATTTTTACTCTGGGCCTTCAAGAATGCTACAGTTATTGGCTCAGAGAGTGGTTCAGGTCCACTGTTTGTATTTTGTAAAAGAAAAATTCATTTTCAAAAATAGACTAAAATCTACACTGGTTTGCTGTGCCAGTCATGTACAGTATATCTTGGGTCAAACAGATATTTTTTACACATCAACATTTTAAATAGAGTTAAAGTAGTTTAGATTTGGATCAATTTGAAGCAAAAAAAAGTGTATACATAAATATTTAAAAAAAAAATCAAATCCTTTTTGAGTGGCCAAGATGAGTCTTACAGAGCCTGTCAGTGTTGAAAAACATGAGTTAAGCTAAAAGAAAAAAAACATTAAGTTGTTATTCTTTTAGGTAATTCTTAGACCAGTTAGGACCTAACACAGAGCCTTGAGGAACACCAATACTTTCAAATGTACATCATAGAGCACTTTGCTTTGTTTCATTCTCAATTTAATTTTATCCCTCTTTTACTCTATTTTATGTTTCCATGATAAGGCTTTATGTTAACAGGAGACAGGTTTGGTTGTAAATCTGCTCCCCTGTGGTTTTCAAAGACTGGAAAAAGGTGGAACACAGATGCCGTAAATCTTTACCTACTTGCTCAGATAGGATTCCTCACCCTCTAAAACTAACTAATTGTTGGAGTTGGTGAAAGTAAATGCACCCAAAGCACACTACACCTCTGCAGAATAAGACACGTTATGAGAGTCTGGGATCTTCAATATGGAGTTTTAAGACACTGATAGGCGAGCCTATATGTTTCTACTGAACCCTGCTTGATCCATGTACTCCTTATCTTCTTGAAGACTCTTGCTACTGGACCCCTGGACTTTTGCAAGTGCCTTGGAGCTAGTCTGTTCCAGCCTCGGCTCTGGACCTGAAAAAAACTGCTTTGGAGCTTATGTCTGTCTTAAACACTCGAAATACTTGAGAATCACAGCACTGGGTATAATTCCAGTCTCTCTTTGGACACTTTGTACAGATATTGTGCTTTTTATGATGATGATGATTATTGTTATTATGATTATTTAATAAAGGATGGTTAACATAGTGGGTTGATGTGCTGTTGAATACTCCAAGGTGGATCCAAGAGGAACATTCCAAGGTGACTGAGTTTGATGTATTACAGTGCGTCTTGAGTTTCTAGATTACAAGAGCAAGGGATAATGGGATTGTTAAATCCCAACAGACATTGCTCAACACACTCACACACATGCAATTGATGTTACAAATACCAGACCACCACATAACGTACCTTCACTGACAACAAAAGAAGTTCACCAATAGAACCTTAAACTCCAATAAACATCATCAACACATTAAATCCCAAATACACACAAACACCCTCACTCATTCTCTCTTTCTAGCTATGTCTGCCACAGTTTTTCTCATCTCCCCATGGGCTCCCATTAGCACGGACCTTCAGTCGCCTTCATTTAGGGGCTCACAACATCAAAGCTTTGAAGTGCCTTACTGTTCCACCCCCTAAAGTTCCCTTCATCCCTCCACCTCATCCATCCACCCAGTTGCATCCATTTAACTATTTCTCAGCTTCCTCTCTGCTCCATAGTGTGCCTGCCTTTGCCTTTACCACTGTGGCTGTTTTACTGACTAATGATGTGTGCAGTAAGATCTAGTAAGGTCAATCGAATCAGCTGAGATCCCAAGAAAATCAAATACATTATTATGGCAGACAAATAAAATATTGAATAGGTCTAAATCATCATCAAATATAAACCTATTACTGCCCTACAGTCCACAGCCATCCATTTTACAATCATTTTTTCTTCTTCAGTGTCATAAGAACCATGTCAAAACAGCATGTGAAGTAAAAAAAAAAAAAAAAAAAAAACATTTAAAATACTTGTACCATTCTTTCATCTTAAATGACTAAAATTACACTAAATTAATGTTTAATTCACAATTGCAGTAGAAATGTAGGACATAGACAGAAACTTTTGCAGAGTCCAAGAAAAAAGGGGTCACCAGTATGAACATATGGACATCATCAGACTCTGGACATGGACTGTACAGCTTTGACCATGATGTAGATCTTGAGAAAAATCATTTACCCTTCTCATGCTTCTTACTGCACTCAAGATCAGAATTCTGTCTAGCACATCTGACTTGTCATTTAAAACGCAGAATCTAAAAGGCATTTTAAAGAAATAAATCGCACTTTCTTGACTGGAATAGTAATTTCAAAACATTTCAAAATGTTCTATTGGCTGATTCTTGATTAATGTTCTGTCTTTAAACTCAACACAAGGCATCTGGATGTGTGGCTTTGATCGGCAGGCTAGACTGAGCGATGGAGAACCAGGAAATTGTTCTGAGGAGCCCGGCCGACGGGCTCTGCTTTTCCACCCAAATTATTCTAAACTTTTGTTTCGTAAATATTGTTTTCCCTCCCTGTCAGATTGAAATCTAATTCTCCACTGGGGCCTTGCTGGCGAAGATCAGAGAGCTTTCCCTCTTTCTCAGTAAGCCGGACTTTCCATCAAAGCTCAGCTTTGCACGCTTGAAGCTTATAGGTGATCAGCTTTTGAAAGGGCCGCACTAAGAAATACAAAGTGTGCGGGGCTAATTCATCTCTAGAGAGAAGAACCTGACAAATGATGGAGAACTAGAGGCACGCAACTGTACTCCTCCATTCTTTGAATCTAATGTCAGTTCTGATGTAAAGAGTTTTGGGCGTCTGAATGTCTCCGTTGAGGAAGAGCTTTTCATGTTGCAGATTCTTCATTTACTTAAACTACTTTAGCAGATGCTGTTTCTTAGCTGGGTCACTTACAAGACCTCCTCAGCTCGGATAAACCTGGTTTCGCGCACCAGAACAGATACAGAAAAATTTAAGATCAATAGTTCATGGTTTCTATCTTTAAAAAACTGCATATTGTGGCATTGAGAGTCAATAACAACACAACATGCTCTACTGGTACTTTTCACACCAACACATATTTCTCTGAGCTGTCCTTGTACATCCAACGAACTGAACTGTTTCCAAGTATCTGAGGTCTTAGGAAAAATAACTAAATGTACAAAATTCATTAGACTCCATGACCTTCTTCAACTCTCATTGCAAGCATTAGGTGAATAAATAGCTTGATATAATTTTGCCAAATCAGTAGGATTTTAGGGGTAGATAATGGTTAGGTATACATTTAATGGGATTTTTTTGACAAGTTGAGAAAATATTTACAAAACTAAAAAAAAATCAAGACCGTGGACAAATCAAGAAAAAATGTATTCAATAAAAGTATTCATAAAATAGTTAAAATAGTTTAATAATTAAAAACAATATTTTACCCCAAAATTATGTGTGCTATTAATATTTAGATTCTTTGTAATTATGATTTTTTTGTATGTATACTATGCATATTTTGATAAGCTCAGAAAAATAATCATTAAAAAAATACAAGAAAAATGCTAATTATATAATTAATGCAAAAAAAAAACATTCATAAAACAGCTGTAAACAATTAAAATAGAAAATTGTACCACAAATGTATGTGTGCTATATTGTCAGAGTTATGTTCAGTTTATATTAGTTTTTATGGACTGAAAAGTTTGACTTTTAGTTTGTATTCACTAGTATCCTGTTTTCCTTTGTACATTTTCCCGCCACTCCTTGGTTATTATGGTTTCAGTCATTGTGAGTTGGTTGGTTTCAGCTGTGTTTGATTAATTACTATGTTTCATCAGTCTTTTTATCCTTGCCTGCACTCATTGTCACGTCTAATGTTTAGTGTGTGTTGATCCTGCCATGTTTTATAAAACATGGCAGGATCAACACACACTAAACATTAGATGTGACAATGAGTGCAGGCAAGGATATATATATATATATATATATATATATATATATATATATATATAAAATGTATGTGTGCTATACATATTTTGATTAGCTCAGAAAATAATATTTGAAAGAAAATGAAGATGGTGGACAAAACAAGAAAAATGTTGACATTATATATCCATGTAATACTTAAACGTTTCCATAAAATAGCTTTAATTTTAAAAAAAAATGTATATGTGCTATGTATAATTATTATTTGTATTTTTTTTATTATGTGTGCAATGAATCTTTGATTATTATAATTTATTTTTTATTATTTCAGCAACACTTTAAAACAGGAGGTTTCATTTGTTAACATTAGTAAACTAAATTAGTTGACATGAAATAACTGTGTAAAATACTTTTAAAGCATTTATTAATCTTAATTTCTACATTTACCAATACATTTTTTTTAAAGACAACATTAGTTAATGAACCGTGAAATAACATGAACAATTGTATTTTTTGTATTTTTGTTGTTTTGTATGTATAGGCATCAGGCAACAAGGCAGCTCACTGTGTTTTGGAAGAAAGCGAATATGTTGATCCAAAAACATGTACTACTAATTAAAAGGTACCTCCATTAAGCACAAAAATCCATCTTTATTTACCAATACATTGCCAATGAAGGACTAGGTATATTGTCTGTCAAATAGTTGGCTATATTCATTTTCCACATCCTTCTCCCTGTCTCAAGCTCTGGTCGGGCCTTTGGCTCACTCAGCAGATTGTGGGACGTCCTCCCAGAGATGCAGCAGTTGAAAGCTCTTATCCGGGTCAGTCGAGGGGTTAGTGTGTTTCACTGGAGCTGGTGACAGCAGCAGTCACTGCTTCAGATCTCCTGCATCTTCAGTATCTGCTGCGCAGGAAATCAGCTCTGGAGGGAAATAAGCAGAGGAACTGGATTAGAGAACTGGCTAGTCAACGAAAACTAAATGAGGTCAAAACTGTTTTTATCAACAGTTTATTGAGGATTGAAAATAATCTTGGAAACGGAAGTTCAAATGCTGAAAATCATCTCAAATTGTCTGTACTATAAAAAATACCCAAAACATGGTGCTATTAGCACCATATGGTGTGTTTTACTTTGCAATAAAATATATCTGCTATTCAACTTTTTTTAAGTGAAATGAAAATAAGAACATGAAAATGCTGTGTTTTATAAAGAATATTTATACTTCCTCCGGCTAAGCATTTTAATCATGGCTGTTAATAGAATGGCCATTGTTAAAGTTAAAGTGAACTGACCTTCACAACAGCTGTAACTATACATAGTTTCACTTGCTCTGCAGACTCTTTAAATACAGTAGTAGACTGGAACAGATGTTAAAAGAATTACATGAAAATGTGTCAATTGAAAAAAAGCAGTCTCAGGAGTGAAGTTTCACCTTCACCAGAAGGTGTCAAAACACATTTATCAGCAAACACTCATTCAGTCTCTGACCAATTTATTAGGTACATCTGTTCAACTGCTTGTTAACGCAAACATCACTAATCAGCCAATCATATGGCAGCAGCTAAATGCATTTAGACATGATCGAGAAGATCCGCTGAAGTTCAAACTAAGCATCAGAATGGGGAAGATAGGTGATTTATGTAACTGGTTGGTTGAACGTTGACTTTGATGGTTGTTGGTGTCAGACAGGCTGGTCTGAGTAACTGCTGATCTACTGGGATTTTCAGTTCTGTGGATGAAAATGCCTTGTTGATGTCAGAGGGGAATGTCCAGACTGGTTATTTGAGTTACTGTTTGTGTTTCTATCAACTCTAACCACTCTTTGCAACCGAGTTCTGCAGAAGAGCATCTCTAAATGAACAACACATTGAAGCAAATGGGCTACAGCAGCAGAAGACACACACCGATGCCGCTCCTGTCAGCTGAGAACAGGAAACTGAGGCTACAATTTACAAGGCAAACAACACTAAAGCATGGATCTGACCTGTCTTGTATCAGCGGTTCAGGCTGCTGGTGCTGTAATGGTGTGGTGGAGGATATTTTCTTGGCACACTTTGGGCCTCTACCAACTGAGCATCGTATAAACGCCACGGCCGACCTGAGTATTGTTGCTGACCATGTCCATCCCTTTATGACCCTTTATGATCTTCTGATGGCTTCTTCCAGCAGGATAGCACGCCATGTCACAACATTCAAATAATCTCAAACTGGTTTATTGAACATAATGAGTTCACTAAACTCAAATTGCCTCCACAGTCACCAGATCTCAATTAAATAAAGCATCTTTTGGATGTGGTGGAATGTGAGAGTCACATCATGGATGTGTATACTATTTCTATTGAAACTATTGTTATTGCTAGATCGTTTTTGCTAAATGTGGGGAATAATAGTAATAAATAAGCTTTTGCCTGGCAGTGCATGTTTGTGAAGTCAAGGAAGTTCCCTTTATGGAGGTCCATCATGTGGACTGAATGCAAATGCAGGTAGTGAAAATACTGTGGGCTCTGCAGATATAGTGTATTGAAGTTGTGAGATGGAAATCTCCGGATGAGCTCAGGGAGATTTGAATTTTCTGAGTCTGCCTGCTGCCTATGAATCAAGACCATACGATTAAGGCTTTTGTTAAGTAACAAAGAATGTTTCCACAGCAAAAAAAAAAAAAAGTGAGATAAAGACAAAAGATATCTGTCGAATGAAGGAAATCTAGAACAGTAGCCTATAATGAACAACAACATCAACAAAAAAGAGTGAAAGTGCAGAAAAGCCTTTATGCTTCACAGGACAAAAGCTATAATAAAATCTGCGGAGGATGAGATTTTCTTATATTCACCAATATAGTAAAATTAAAACTCTGCCTTCCCTAAAGACCTTATCTTTCAGAAGATAAGCAAATCGCATATGTGCAATTCCTTTCCGCACAACCCACAGACACACACCCTGAGCCAGGAATACACACAACGGCCATCTACAACAATAAACAGCAGAATCCGCACTAAATATTCTCAATATCCGCTCTTTATTTTGGGAAAGGCGTTGTCATGTGTCATATGTTGGATCTCATGGGGACTCAAACATCTGTTGGAAAAAATGGGCTTGCAAACTTCCTCTTGCTCTCCTACTCGTATATCTGTGATGCTATATTAAACATGGCATTATAATTCATATACTGAAATTAAGTTTTACAAAGCAAGTGGAAGATGCCCTGAGTGGGCATATTTCTCAAGTTCTCATTTGAGTAAACGGAAGCTCGAACATGCTTGTTTGATGTGCGAGAACCAATGAGGTTCATTCTTGTGTGCAACGCATCACGTTTGAGCTTCCACAAGAACCAATGAAGTTCCTTCTCGTGTTACGCATCACGTGTTGGCGTCTGCGAGAACCAAAGAGGTTCATTCTTGTGTGTTACGCATCACGTTTGAGCTTCCACAAGAACCAATGAAGTTCCTTCTCGTGTTACGCATCACGTGTTGGCGTCTGCAAGAAGCAATGAGGTTCATTCTTGTGTTACGCAGCACGTTTGAGCTTTCGCAAGAACCAATGAGGTTTGTTCTCGCACGTCAAGCAGGTTCGGTTGAACGGATTATGTTTGCTGTTCAATGTTTTTATGTGAATAAAAACCTAAATTAAATCCGCTCATCATATAAAGCGATCGAGTCTCTTCAGAAAATGTGGACTAAACTGCTCAATTCATATGGATTAGTTTTACGATCTCTTTATGAGCATTTTGAAGTATCGATGTGGTAGTTGAGTAGCTGTCAGTGGAGGGACAGAAATATCTCCGATTTCATTAAAAATATCTTCATTTGTTTTGAAGATGAACAACAGTCTTTCAGGTATGGAACAACATGAGGGTGAGTAATTAATTGCAGATTTTGAAATTTGTTAAATCCAATTATTTACATATAGCCATTTAATGGTTTTTGATGTTTGTATAATTTTTTTTAGACTTTGTATTTTTTTTATCTTTAGTCAATGTCATAGTTTTTATTTTATTTTATTTTAAAAATAATATTTAATATTTAAAAAACATTCAAATTTAAAAGTTTTAAGAATAAGTGCACAATGAGTGCAAATCAGGACCAGCAGTTGCTTTCATCTACTTATCTTACTTCCATAATGAGTTTAACAAGAAAAAGAATTGAGATAAAAACTGAATTTAGAAAGCAACAGGCTCAAGTTTGATTTGACTTTAAATGGAAAGCAAATGGAGACGTTCAGTTGGTCTCATTTTGGAGAAAATAGATGCAATATCAAAATGATTGTGATTTGACCCTCTTTTCTCTGATGGGCATGTGCCTTCAGTCTGCCATTCAGATATGAGACACCGCCATTATATTAGCTGCTAACAAGGATCTTGCTGAATCAAACCGAATAAGCGGGCGGCTGATCATAGACCCTATCGTCTGACAAAGTGGCGAGCCAAAAGTATCTCCGGGAGAACATGACAGAAAGCAGAATGTTTCAGGGTGGCAGAAACACGCCTCAGATCTGGTTAAAGCAGTCTTGGTGGCAGTTGTCATGGAAACAGAGGTGGGCGGCAGGGCTGTCACAGTCCCATTAGTCGAGGTGATGAGTGTATGGTACGTGGGCAGCTCCGAATTGTTGCTCGGCAATAATAAGGCATCATATACTGTATGATATGTCATATTAGCATTTCATAAAGGTTTCGTACAAGACCCCAACATCAAAATGTCTTTGCACTTGTTGTCCGATACGCCGATGAGGGAAAAAAAATGCATCAGAGGGATGGTATTCGGAAAGGAATTTGAAATTAAATAAAAAAAATTAATGTAGGAGGCTGGAAAACTGAAGGTGGGAGGAGCAACAAAAAGACAAAAGCAGAAAAAACAATGAAGAAAAACTACAACTATTACATTAAATGGAGAGCAAAGAGAGACTTTTGACATTTCATTCTTTTCAGATTATTTGCATAAAAAATAAGCCCAGAAATCTCACGTTTCAAATGGTGCTCAGATTCGCCAAGACACCAACATCTCCTATAAAAGTCATTTAATATTCTCAAACATTTCTCATTTTCTTGGGATGAATGTTTCTTGGGAACATTTATTATTGACATTTTCTCATCAAACATTTCACCATTTCTCAAGTTCTCACAAATGATCTGAGATATGCTATCTACATTCATTTCAGAATTATGATTTATAATAATATACACTAACATTGAAATGTTTCTGGTCAGGAAGATTTTTTTTTTAAAGAAGGTAATAGTTTTATTCAGCAAGGATGTATTAAAGTAATCAACAGTGACGACATTTATACTGTTACAAAATATTTCTATTCCAAATCAATTTTCTATTTATCAAAGCGTCCTGAAAAAATGCATTGTGGTTTTCACTAAAATATTAAGCAGCACAACTGTTTTCAAGACTGATAATAATAATAATGATAATAATAATAATAATAATAATAATAAATGTTTCTTGAGCAGCAAGTCATCATATTAGAATGATTTCTGAAGGATCATGTGACACTGAAGACTGGAGTAATGATGCTGAAAATTCATCTCTGCATCACAGGATTAAATTATATTTCAACATATATTCAAAAGAAAAAAGTTATTCTAAATTGTAATAATATTTTACAATATTACTGCTTTCGCTGCATCAAATAAATGCTGCCTTGGCTGAGCATGAAAGTGTTCTTTTAAAAACAATATCTTACTGACCCTAAACATTTAAACAGAGTTGTAAATAACAGTATTTTCTATAATACTGTAATTGTGTTTTCTCATAAAGAATGTATGACAATCCGAGTCTTACTGTAAATAGAAAACGAAGTCTCCTGAGATATAAAATAGCAACTTCTAAGCAAAAAAGAAAAAAAAACTTCCCAAGGGGTGATTTGAAGATGGTCTCATATGAGGTAATAAAGTGGTTTAGTTACAATTTATGGTTTAGTTATGAGTTTACGGTCCAAAATCACATTCTTGTGATCAGTAGATAGATCATGACAAATGGCATGTACTGAATATTTTGACATTGACTAATGAATATGCTTTAATGTTGCACATTAGCGTACAACAAAAACCCGACCAATGGCAAATGAACGCCACAGCCATGATCAACATATTTCTATAGCCCTCGAATAATCAGTAAAAAAACCCAAAAAAACTCAAGCCCAGCTGTGCGTCTATCATGAGACGTCAAGTCTGACTTCTGTTTCCACCACTCCAATCGTCTCTTTACAGATCTGGCTGGAGCCCAGTGGACGATCACATTACCTTCATGTCACAGCACACAGCTATGATGGATGGCTGTTGTTGGTACTGTAACGCTCATGCACATTATTCAGCAGCACCGCTCCTCCACACACAGATTGCCACCACAGAGCAGGAGTGGAGAGAGAGACTGTTTCTCCTGACGGTTGTTTTGGGAGATCTAGTTGATGAGGGTATAGGGGTGGCACGGTTCAATAGTTGCGGGTAAAGGTTGAATGTCTGCTTCATGAGATCAGGGGTTCCCAAGTTTTTCTGTCAGCTGAGCTCTCATGATGTAGATCATTTACATGAAGAATACCCTTGAGACTGCAACTAATATTCTAATCTTTCTATACATATGATGAATAAAAAAATGTAGTGAATTTATTTGGGGGTAACAAGTTATAATTTGGTAATATATACAGTATAAATATTAAAACCAAACAAATTATATATTCTTAATATGAAAATATTAAAGATAAAGAAAATTACATTTTATTCATATATATATATATATATATATATATATATTTATATATATATATTATTGTTATTATATATATATATATATATATATATATATATTTTTTTTTTTTTTTTTTTTTTTTTTTTTTTTTTTTACTTAAAGGTAGGTATAGGAAATTTGTTTTATAAATAATTTTTGTTATAGCTACTGGTTGAAGTGCTCTTCACATCCTGCACTTCAATCAATAATAGAAGTGATCTAAATATTAAAACATTTATTATGCTAATTTTTTTTTTTTTTCACAAATTTGGATTTAAACCATTTACTTGCACATACATAACTGGACAATACTCACAAAATTAAACACAAGTTGTGACATTTATATATATATATATATATATATATTTTTTTTTTTTTTTTTTTTTTTTTTTTTTTTACATTTTTATTAAAAAAAGTAGCTACCATACTACAAACTGCATACGGATCCACACATGGACATTATATAGTATATACTGTATATACTGTACAGTATGCACATTAATATTCCATTCCAGTCATAGCTGACGTCCTGATTGGCTTTTAGCTTGAATTCACTGGGCGAACATTGAAAGAATGACCCCACCCTGACCTTTGGCGGAATCCTGGTGTTGAAATGAAGTGAGGTATACTTTATATCTTCCATCTTGATCTCTCTGCGAATTGTTAATATCACAAACAGAGCACATCTCTGTGCTCTTTATTCTAGTCAGTCAGTGATAAATAGAGGAGGGGTTCAGCGAGTCTACAACTGGCCTCAGTGTTGACACGGGAGATCTTATCCCTCATGTCTCTGAGGTTTAACTTCTGTGCGGTTAAGGAAGGAATGTCTGATCTGATCTTTCCGAGGAACACCCTTTTCTTTATTTATACCTTTATTGTTTTATCTTATCTGAGGTTGCTGATGTTGACAGCAGTTTATACAAGATTGTTAGCCATCTTCAATGTTTTCTGTGTATATACTGCCATCAGCTGGCCAAATGGAGCGCTGCGATCAATATTAAAAAACAAAATCATGCAACACAAACAATTTCTCACTAATTTAGTATTTTTTTTTAACTAAAATTAAATGTAATATATTTTGTATTTTTCTGTTTATTAGTTATTTTTTTATGGGTTAGGATTAGGGTTACCCCGGTTTACCACTTCAGGTAAGACAACTTGAATCTATATTAAAATATAAAAGTATTTGAACATGAGTCACACTTGAAAATATCAGAATTTTGTTACATTACATGGTGAAATATCAAGCCAAGTTGTTTTTTGTTGCACAGTTCTTGCTTAAGCATCAAAGAAATCCTAAAACAAGCAGCTTTGAGAAATAAAAATGCATGATGCGACAAAAAATGTGGTCTAAAGCACACCAGCGCTTGATATCCATAAGGCTATCAGTGTTGTCCACAATGTGGCTGTGACTGTAATTGCTGCACTTTTGAAATTCTTATCATGGACGTAGTTGATGATGGACATTGCACCCTGGTAAGCTTCTTGACATGTGGGCTGGATTTGATCCTCGGGTAGAATGAAGCCGGTCTGCCCTTCGTCCCGTAACTCAAAGGTGAAGGAGTATGGGATCCCTATGAGCCTGGCAAAATCACGAGAAGAGCCAGAATTTGGATCTGTGAAGAATATTAAAGCATCGTCACAAGTGATTAGCTTGCAAATACTTTTTTCTTTATGTTTTCCTGGGCAATGCAACAGGCCAATACATGCAGTTATATTCACAGTTTTATAATGTTATAAGTAGATCTTTAAATAAAACACTAAAAACATTTAATTTAAACGTCACAGTATCATAATGTACACAGTATAATAATGGATATTCATTTTGAGATTTGCACCAGCTCTGCAATTCACCGGCATCATGTCTTCTGATGAGGTCATTAAAATTACACTGTTATGATAATTTGATTATAAAGTATATTTGAGACTATAGTATAGACTATATAGATCTGACTATGTGAGACTATAGTTTGAATGAATCCCTTTTCTTTGCATGTCACATGGATTTAACAGTACAGAATGGCTCTTTTGGCATTATCCTGAACATTGTATAAGCATTAGTTTCATGTGTCATAGAATGAGAAGGGAGTGCTCATAAAAGTCACACGCTTTCCCGGCAAAAGTCCTTCACATAAAAATCAGTCTACATGCTTTCATAGACAACCTAGGAAGTATATATTTTTTTTTTTAAGTTTTGTTGCAAGATGTTTACATATTGGCAATAAGAAAATTCTTTAAGTGAGCTTTCGATGATGGAAATCTAAATGTAAAAATAGACTAAATGATCATGCACAATTAAATATCCTAAATCGAGTGATTCTTATAAATTAAAACTCTCTAATATCAGCCTATAACTATATATTTTGCATCCTGAAAGTCACAAATCACAAAAAAGCAGAAGTTTTTCTTACCAATGGCATTGTAAAACAAATTCTCTTTTCAGGTATTTAGGATAATGCAATTTCAGCATGGCAGCCACCATGAGCGGGATCACTATAATGTGCAATAAACCAGTTTCTTCTGGGTCTTTGGAATGACTGTCTTCATGTTGTATGATTGGAAACCCTTTTAAACATACTCACACAGCACATCAGGGGAACTGCCCACTTTGTAGCTCTTCCCATGAACTGCTTTGATGACTTTAGCCGCAGCGAGACCTACTTCCATCTGCAAATAGACATGCACATATAATTCAAAACAGTGTATATGCTCGTATGCTGCCAATTCTAACTTATCCCAAACTATTTTACACTTCTCCTTACCAGTTCATCATAATTGGGTGCTGAGATGTTGGGGTGTCCGTAGGGGACGAGGATCAGCTGACCGTACGAGTGAATGGTGAGATAACAGAGCATTTGGTTTTGATTTGCTCCCAAAAAGTCAGTGACGGCTTTGGCTTCAGGCTCAGACAGAGCAGTTGGACCGTTAAAGATCTCTGAACAGCAGTTCCTGGAGATCCCGACCACTATATAAACAAAGACAGATGGACTAGATCATGATCTGATGCTTTTGACATTACTGTATTTACTGTACATCAGTGTAGGTGGGGGGAAAAACAGTGCTGCATGTTTTGCTGCAATTTCATGACTCATGCTTGACAGCAACGTTACAAAATCACAGCAAATGCGAATGAGGGGTTATCCTTGTAACTTTTTATTTGTTTACTATTTCAACGTTAAGTTTATCTTTTCCACCTTCAGCATGCCTGCAGTTTATGACAGAGGGTGGGAATAGGAAAGACAGCATTAGTACATTGAGATCTGTTAAGTCATTTTACAACCCTTATCTCTCATAGCTGGTATTTACATTTTTCAGATGCCAAAGAGTTCATTCAGTTACCTAAAAAAAAAAAATCAGTGCTGTAAATTTATTTTGGCACAAAAAAATTGCTTTGGCATAAAAAATAGCTTGTGAATATTTCATGTGGTTTATTGTAGTTACCTGAAATAAAACATAAATTTAAAAAGAAACTTCAAAAAAAATTCAGCTTCAGTTTCTCCTTTTCATATTGTTTAACTTGATGTACTAAAATAAATAAAACTGAAATACAAAAATGAATAAAAACTTACCAAAATAAAAAAACAAAAACACAAGCAAATGACAAAATCTTATATTTAGTATATATTGAAAAGAAATGTGTTACTTACTCCCCCAGTTAGCGTAAAAGTTGCGGTTGAGATCAGTTCCGAAGCATGTGCAGTTTTCAGAGCCTGGTGATCTGGACTTTCTCCATAGTCGAGTCTTTAAAACACATCACATATGTTTGCTAAATGTATTTTCATCAAATCGCATACTGAAGTACTTAAATGGATGAAACTCACTGTGTTATCCTTCCAGGAATAAATATACCCGTCCATGTTCAGCACTGGCGTGATGTAAAAGTCCAGATTTTTAAACAATGTGTTAACCTTCGAATCTGATTTGTAGGAGCCCAGGATCTTTTTCAACATAAAAACAGTTAAATCATTTTTTATTTATTAGATTCAATATAAATATAAAGCTTTATAGGAAGGGACACATATCAACACAAATTGAACTCCTTATATCCTCATAACCATCATGATAAAAAAATAAGGAACCAAATAGGACCAAATAGGAACTTGACATCCATACAGCGGAAGTATCAATATTGGTGAGCTCTATATCATTTTTTGTAGGTCATGTACAGGAAAAAAAACATAAGCATCCAAATCCAGAGCATTTTTAAACATCTTTAAACATCTTAACACAGCAGTGGCATTGCATTAACAGACGTATGCAGTACATTATAGACAATGACCTGCCATGTAATGTAATGGATGTGATATTTCTGGGAATAACACTATAGGTGTATGGAATCTTTACCAAGTACATCATAATAACTTCCCTGTATAAAGTCTCACCTCTTTAACAAAATGCTGGCAGAAAGCTGGAGCGATCCATTCTCTGGCATGAATCCCACAGTCCATCCAAACGGCTTTCTTTGGTGTGGTGCTGTTGAAGCCGATCTGCATATCAGACACAAACAAATGAACACGAAAGTACTATGGTTATACCATGGCATTTTTTTGAGTAGGCTACCTCATACAGTCCTGTTCCACATCTACATGTAATTATTATAGCAATTACAATAACTGGGTTATAACTAACCCTGAACCTACCCCTAAACCTTAATCCACAGTTACCTTATATTACCAGTACTTTCTTGGGTAAGTGTAGTGTACCTAAAAACTTACGTACTGTAAAATAAAGTGTAACCATTATCATCGCATCACGGTATTGCCACAGAAGTTTTTATTAAGGGGTCAAATGTAATCTGAATCGAGTTGTGTATATTTTTAAGCTTATTAGGGTGTTTGAAATCCATTGTGTGAGCTAAAAAAGTATGTTTTATGAATGTGTGTAGCATATTTATTCGCCATGTTGTCATAATCATGTGACCTACCAGTGACAGTTGATTCGCTTCACTGTCATTCACAAATCCTCTCCCGTGGCCTCATGGGATAGTAAAGTGTCCATCGAATGAAAACTTCAGAATCTCACCGGAAGAAGTAACTCATGGGCACTTTTTGCCTACTCTTTTATGAGTACTGTGAATTCAGACACACTGTTTGTCACCTATGTAGTAGGGAAGTATGCGATTTCGGACACAGCCTTTGTTTCTTTTTTAGTTGAAAGCAAATGGACTATTACACTACAGAGATAGTACCTTTAATAATGTAATGTTCCTCTTCTCATAAGTTTGTCCATACATCATGTTGGACACAACGTCTGGGTTTTCCCTTTCGATCTGATTCATCCATTCTGAAATCTTTGTGAAGAGATTTATTAGGTCAATAAATGTATCAATCAATCAATGAATCGACAGCAGCACGTACAGGATAATCTCACCTCATCCATGGTGTGGTACTTTGTGTAATCATAAGATTTGTGTTCCAGTCCACCAGCCAATCTATAATGAATTCAAATACTTTACTGACTCAAATGAGGAAGAATGGCTGTCTTTATGCATCAGATGTAATGCTTAAAACAACTGATCTTAGGCTATCCAAATCTCTTTGTATTCCATGTCTCAATGTCAGATTTTCTATTTTACAAAGCAGTTTATTTAGGAGGCTAGAATGATCTCAACTTTTTAAAACGAGATAATGTTTTGTCTTAATTAAACCTCTGGAAACCATTAAGCAATAACCACAAAATCTTACCTGTCCTGGGCCACTAGAGCCAAGACCCAAACAGACATTACTGAGCTCTGCATGGTTCGGGTTGTTATCCAAGCTTGTTGAACCTGACAGTGTGAACCTAGTAAAGACTGACAGTGACTTATAAAGCAATCCCCATCAGATTGAGACAGTCCCAGACAACACCTCAACGAAGAGAGTAACGCTCAGATAACTGTGTTAATATTTAAACCCAAGACATTTATCCCCATCCAAAGGTACAGCATTTCAAGCTGAATTTTAGGATTAAACTTATCTGGTCTAATACTGAGCTGTTATAAATCAGGATATTGTGATAATAAATATAAATATCCACTGATTAACCTTTACTGTGCAATCAGCTCATACTTTATCCTAGCTACTTTATCAGCTTCTTAGATATTTCTGAAGTTTTGTTTTGTATGTCGAGTTCGAACTGTGCACTATAACCACAAGCCATCGGCTCACGTCATCAGTTATTATATCTGTGCGATTTAACATCATATAGACAATAGCAATCACTTATCAACAATAAACAAGTATTTTCCTTGGGCTGGGCATCATTACTGAAGTTAATTTTATTGTGATGTGACATTTTATATGACATCCTAGACAGAAGCAGTCCAATGGTCAAAAGGTCATGAGTGTTGCATTTATGACTTTTAATTTTTGTGGATGCAGTTCTTAGTTTAAAAAAAAAAAAAAAAAAAAAAAAAAAAAAATATATATATATATATATATATATATATATATATATATATATATATATATATATAAAATAGCATTAGTTGTTATTAGTATTAATATTATTAGTAGTATTATTATTATCGTCATCATCATTTTCTTTCTTTCTCTACTTTTTTTTATAAGCTTGCTGCTAAATCAGGAGGTCAATGCAATGTTAAAAAGTATCATTCATACAATTTATTTTAAAACATATTATGGTGGTACTAATAACAAGCATTGTAGTGTTAAAATCAGTGTAGGTTAACATACCGAACTTTTTTAAATTCATAGTATATTGTAAATAATACAGGTAATTGAAACAGAGGCCATTGGTAATCTTTTGTAGTATGTCTTTCTATGGAATACAACCACTAGATGGAGACAGGGGTTTACTTACACTTTACAAACTTGAAGTTTTTTTTTTTTACATGCTCATCTTTGTATTCAAATTAAACAGAATCTTAAAATCTTGAGAATTAAACAGAATCTTAAAATCTTGAGAATTAAACAGAATCTTAAAATCTTGAGAATTAAACAGAATCTTAAAATCTTGAGAATTAAACAGAATCTTAAAATCTTGAGAATTAAATTAAATCAAATCAATGATTAAAGATAAAAAAACAGAAAGTAGTAGATAGATAGAGCAAAGTGGATAAACGTGTACTGCCGTTAGCATCCATTGGTAAATCACGCTGTAACTTTGCACAGAAACTCTCTTAAAATCCTTCTCCCTTCGGGTGATGTAGTTCCTCTAACACGTTTCAGGCCCCGTGCTGCAGTTTGAACATGATGCTGTTGGGTAGAATGAGTAATAGACCACTGTTTATGAACATTAATTTAGACGGGAAACCACAATTTTTTTTAGCATCACTCGTGTAGAGCAAGATAAAGGCTGAAAGCGCAGTGTGTGCATGTTTTGGTGGATGTCTTGGCATGCATTGTCTTAAACAGTTATTATTTTGTTAAATCCAGAGGAGAAAATTACTCTTTGGGACATTACAGGAAATGTCTTGGTACAAGCTGTTCAGTGCCAGTTTGTTTACAGCTGATATAGTTATTATTACAGTTGTATGTGTTTAGAGACCACATATATATATATATATATATATATATATATATATATATATATATATATATATATATATATGCTTTTCTGCCCATTTCTGTCTTTCACTGAATTTGGTGGCTTCAATATATTGAATATCATTGAAATGAAATAAATGAAAGAAAATTCTTGTGGATCATAGTGTGGATCATATTGTCAAAAAATATTCATAATTATAAATCATGGAATATGGAATAATAAAAAGAGGTTAAATTACATGTTAGCCAGACCGCAGTTGCAGATTCAAACTAGATTTTATATTAATTTGTAATGCAATACCGTTCAGTCTGTCTTTTTTTTTTTTCTTTGTTTTTGCAGCAAATGCTCTTTCTCAAGCTGTGCATGGAAGTTATAGCATGCCTGGTAATCGTAATGTGTCTGGAATGTTGGGAAAAAGATTGCTCTCAGACAAGAAACTGAGCAACCCCTGCTGTTTTACTGCGAATGAGGAAGATGTTTCTGTTAACAAGCTTTGTTAATGAGTATAGATTGCTTACATGACATGTTGAAATGAATGAAATCATTTTACCTAAATACTGTCTGTATGAATGTGGAAACTATGTATATTCGCTGCTGGATTTCCACAGATAGAATATGTTTATCAATATGACAAATAACCCTGGTAAATATCACTTGGCATGTCCTGATTCAAACACTTTATCTGTTAATGCTGTGCTCTCTGTATGCATTCACTTGTGTATATTTCTCAGTTACATGTAGTCATTAATTCATATTCATAAATCAGGAAAGGAAGAACATTTTACAGTGCAGAATTGTTCCATTTCATATAGGCCTTTTTTATTTAGAAAGTTTCTTTCTTTTTTTTTTTTTTTACAAGAAACATTTAAAGCACTCACCCAAACAAATTAGCAAAACAAACTATGGTCCGCGAGAGAGAATAACAACACAAGTTCTTCCAACGTTGAGCCATTTGTGAAAAGAGCTTAACAGTAAATAACGAAGAATTTATGACGTATGGATGCCATTGGCCATCTGGGATCTCTAACAAACACAATTAATATTGTTTATTCTTGTCTATAGTGAGCTTAATTCTGGTGTTTTGTCTTGTTTTTACTAGAATGTCACATTACATTTAGAATGTTGATGATTGTAAAAGTTAATGACAGACAGACGGTTTTAAATTCAAACTTCAATATCTTTCCCTCAGTATGTTTCCTGCATGACTAGAGGAGCTCTTTTAGAAATATAGGAAACAACTTTAACTGCATGTCATGTTGTTGTTAAACTGTATTTATGGATATGCATATTAGACTCAAATCAGAAATACTTCACAGGCTTTTTTGTTGCCAGAAAAGGAACTCTTATCAGTCAGGTCGTTTCCAGACTGTCGAGACTATAGAATTTTTGCAGTCACCAAAACAGTCTGGCACACATCTGGTGAAGCCCAACACTCAGCGTCACCATTAGAAGGAGATAAGGGATCTTTTGCAATTATGTTTACTGTATTTCTCATCCTACTGAAAAACTATATGAAAGGAATAGTGCAGGATTTCTGGATATCATAATATTCGCTCTGAATCTATATCTAAATCTGTATGTATGAAGTATAGACCAATTCTTCTATATAGACTAACTCCAGGGGAGAGTTTCAACTTTAGGTTCTTAGTTGTTTCATTTAAGCATCAAATTTGTCTCAGAGGTTTCTTGTAAAATTCCTTATGGAATTAAATAGACACAAGTGAGACAATTTTTGAATGAAGTCAGATAGATCATTTCAAACCAAACCTTTTAATGTAACAGGAAAATGAGTAAAGAAGACCTTTTAAAGAGGTCTTTGTTTTGCTTATCAGAGATCGCTGTGGAGTCATAAATCTCCACAGCGATCTCAAGCCCTGAGGAACAGGCTGTTCTCTGAGCAGATGGTTCTTCAACATGGCTGGACTGGAAGAGTACAGCTGCTGATTGTCAGACATGATCACGGAGTCAGGAGAACAGAACTGGGTCGAAAGGAAACCTGTATAGCTGAGAGCTTTGTCATTCATTGCTCAGCAGATTTTGTATGGAGCTATCAGTCGTGGTTGATCTATGTCAACTTTGTTTCAGATGTTTTTGTCTGAAATATAAATAGACAAATTGTTGGCATTCAGTAAAGATGTTTGAGATCGCTGACTTTTCTATCTAAAATATGGAAACGATTTAATGATTGAGAACGGAGGATTGTTCTCTTAAAGATGCCTAATTTATGTCCTTTTAAGTACTCAAGAAGTCCAACTTTACCTTTGACATCCATGCACCATGGTCAGTGTTGGGGGTAAAGCATTGCAAGTAATGTTACATCAGATTACATTTTGTCAAGTAACTAGTAACACATAACTAAAATTTACAACAAAATATCTGAATTACTTTTTCAAATAAGTTACGCAAGACATGATCTTATTGCAGTTCTGGAGTGAATGTGAGCATACATTTATTCATCTCACAAAAACAGATTCGGTATTCCTCAAAATGAATTATAAAAGTGAATGCAAACTCAGAATATTACACAAACCTGCAATAGTTAAATATGCTAAATAACGTTTATTTTATATTCTCACTTTATTAATCAATATCTTTGCTGCTGACCTTCGATGATCCATTTGAACCATACTAAGCAAAACTTACTTTTGATAAACATTGCATTTGTTTTATTTTTTTAAATTGCTTAAGCAAGAGTATTGAACCTCCTGCATCCTATTCTCTGCAATCCAAAATGGCAGCACAGCTGAAAGGTTTGTTTGAGCTGCGCCCTCTACTGTACAGGTGTGAATGTGCATTTCCTTCAGCATGAGGGTTATTCATTTCACTTTTGGAGGCCAAATATAGAGCTTTTTATTCATTTTTTTATTAAAAAACAAAGCACGCCCAGCCAAGTTGAGAAAAAGTAACGCAAACGTTCCGTTACACATTACTTTCCAGTAAAAGTAACTACTGAGTAACACAGTCTCTTGTTAGACATGGGAGAAATATGCTTTACAAAAATATTGGTGACAAGCTGTTGAGTCAATGCATTACATGAACATGACTTCATATGATGTTTAGTCTGCAGACTCTGTTTTGGTATACAAAGACTCACCTCATGATCATTTTTGTAATGTACCACCATGCAAATGATATTCCCTTAAAAACAAGTGTCCGAATGAACAAGTGGAAATTTGCATTGACTTTGTCTCAGACGTTTCCCTAGAATAGGCACAAAACAGACAAAAGGTAATTTTACTTCACAGAACAGCGATGATGTCAGACCTTCTGGAAGTCTCGTGGCACTTCCCGCTTGTGGCTCATGGGCCGTGTCTCCTCTCCGGCTCTTTGTTTGGCCGGGGAAACAAACTGTACCTCACGTAACCACATTAAACAGCAGGCTTATTTGGTAGGCCTTGTCCTGCCAGTTTACAGTATTACCCAATGTTGTCACAGTCTGAGGTTTGACCATCACTCACTGGAACGCACACATCCTGTACGCTTTAAGAAACCTCAGCGAGACGGAAAGTATTTATTTTCTCTCTTGGCTCTCGCCTAACAAAACCAGACTTGTATGCACTTAGTCTGCTTATTAGGTTATATAAGACTTACTTCCCTAAGAGAGCGGGAGTGATACACACATCACAGTACCTGTGGGCTCTATATTACTGTATGAGTGATCATAAACCATTACCTTTCATCACATTTAGCAGGCAATTGCAGCCATTCTGACTGAGCAATTGTGCATGTGATATTAGTTTTATACAGAGTTTAATAAGAAGAGGTTCATACTTATTAACTTATATTATATACACAATATGGTTAGTTATTTTATGTACGTTTGCTTCTCCAACAAAAATAGTTCCAAACGAAGTTAAAAAAAACGAGTCGGTTTTGAACAAATCGGTTAATTAATCAGTGAGTCTCTCATAAAGACAGTTGTTTTGTTTATGAATGAATTAGTGTTTTTGAACAAATTGGTTGAATGAATGATTTAATGTATCAACAAAAAAGAGGAGTGTTTTTGAATGGATTGGTTGAACAAATGATTCAATGACTTGCTCCCAAAGACAGACACTCGTTTATTTCCTATAAACAAATCTGTGTTTTTGAAAGACATCATTAAATAAATGATTCATGACACACTCATAAAGACAGACATTTGTCACATACTAATGGTATTTACATAAAGAGTCACTGAAATAAATATATTGTGCTGTGTTCTCTCTTTTTTTTTTTACAGTTATTTTAAACATTGAATTTATTATTTTTTCTTTAAAATTCTTGCATTGCCCCAATGGCTTCCATAAATATTTCATTCGGTAAACAAAAAGATAGTAAACGATTGGAAAATTCACAAAAATGTACACAATACATCTTTACATTTTGCAAAAAAGCATATTTATAATGCCCGAGCAAGCCAGGAACAAATTAGTCAGAACTGCTCTTTTTAAGTTACAGTAGGACATTATTACAATATTTAATATTAACACATGCAATCATATTGTTTCTATAACATTTATCATGAGTGAGTTATCTAAAACACATTTTTTTAACAGTTTTATGACGATATTGCCTGTAAAATAGCATTGAGCACCCACATATGTTAAATTTCTGGTAATATACTCGTGCAAAATGCCAAACAAGTCCCTGCAGTAATTCCCTCCCAAAACAGGAGTGCTGGTTGCTGGGAAATACCTTAATTAGCACCGGGTCTACGCCTCCGACAGACAGACGGATTCAGAATCATGTGGAGGAGAACAAAAATGACTTGGCTCCAATCGGGAGAAATTTTCACTCCACCGTTAGAGTCCAACAAAAGCCAGCATGCTGACTGCTGTTTGCATTTACTCTTTTTTGTCCTTCTGGAGTTCCTGTGTCAAAAGGAGAGTCCAGGGTGTGGTTAATGACTGGCTTCATTTTGGAAGTGTATGAGCGAGTGTGCCGCATCGGAATGCTTCAATTCCCAAAATACTGTTATGAATCTATAGTGAGATCCTGAACCCAACAAACAGGCCCATGTTAAATACTATGTCTTGTGTCAAGCTTTGTTTTCAACATTCCGGTGGCTCTCATAAGATACTATCACTCAATACAAATATGCTCTGCAGCAAAAGCCTACTAACTTCACAATTCCAAGGCATTCACTGGACTCAATGTGACCTTTAAGAGTATAATGGGAAAATGGCACTGGAATGCGCATGTGACGTTCTACAAAAACTAGCCTGGCACCAGGGAGCAAGAGTATTTGACTCTAGGTTTAGTGAGAAAAACTGCATCATGATTTTTATTGTAATTGGACGTGCAACATCACGTTTTTTGGACATATAACATGGAGTACCATCTAAATGCATGTATATAGTACTAATTCAGTACCTTCAAAGGCCCTGTTTACACCTGGTATTAAGATGCGATTTGGTCGATCGGATCACAAGTGGATGACGCTAAATACAGGTGTAAATGGCGTCTAAATAGTTTTGTTTTAGTAGTGCAAACGTTCATGTCGTCGAATGTGTTCGAACAGCCACAAAAGACTGTCTACTCTTCGCCTTCTGACCTAATGCATAAACATTATGGGAAACGCGCTAGCCAGACAGGATTTAAACTTTGCCGGCTGAAGACCCAAGTTTGGTTTGAAGAAAAAAACTACCAAGCACAATGTTCTCTCACCATTCCTGATTTCCAACACACACTCACAGTGTTCGCCGTGGTCTTACGGCTGTCAAAGCAGAAACTAAAGCTGCTGCTCTCCGTGTGTTTTCTGTCATCAACGGTGTGGCTCCATTAGATAGAAAGATCTGAAAAAGCCCATACATTTACTCGCTCATAGACCCTCCCCTCGAAGAAATCAGGACAGAAGTGGTTGAAAGTGGACAAAAGAGACGGATTAAAACACCAGGTATAAACAGGAATGTGTCTCCGTCGTCTACTTGTCATCCGATTGATAAGATAAAATCCAATTGGTGTATACTGTTCCTGTCTCCTGCAAAGATCTACTCCTGTGTCTCTGCTGAGAAGAATCTCTGATTCCTGGTGTTGGAGTGACGGTGCGGACAGCGAGAGTTGCGATCTCTCCGCGTCTTTCTTCAAAGAGCATAAACAGCTGTTTTCACAGCTTTGTTGGTTTGGTGAGTGTGACGTTGAGAGTGAGTGCTCACACTATTTTGTCACGCATGTTTCTGGATACGGCCAATGTTTGACTCCGGCTGACGGGCATGATCGCAGTCCAGCTGATATGGGACTTCTTCGAAGCCGCACAGATAGATCAGTTAGACCAGTTGTTTTACTCCCTGACTGAGGGAACCCTCGGCACGGATGCACTGGCACACAGCTGGCCCCGGGGCCTGCGCAAGTATGCGTTTCCCCCAGTGAGCCTTCTCGCACAGACATTGTGCAAAGTCAGGGAGGACGAGGAGCAGGTCTTGTTAGTTGCGCCGTATTGGCCCAACCGAACATGGTTCTCAGAACTCGTGCTCCTCGCAACAGCACCTCCTTGGCCCATTCCTCTGAGGAAGGAACTGCTTTCTCAGAGATGGGGCACTCTAAAGTTCCTACTTTCTGCCCAATACTGCGGTCAGGCCAGGAGGCTCAAGCGGAGCGCTGGAAGGGCCAGCAGCCGTGGCGTTTTGGTAGATATCCCCATTCGTCATTCTTGACTTACGTAGTAGTAACTGACGAAGGGGAACGTCTCTGTTACGTATGTAAACGCTCGTTCCCCGACGAGGGTACAGGGATGTAAATCACCTTGCCACAGTTGCTGAGGTTCCGCTGAACGGCCGAGTCACAGGTCCGGCTCCTCAGCGGAAAAACAAGGATGCTCATTATATGCTCGCACCGAGATGCACAGCAGCTGTTGCAATTATCTCATGCCAATGTGCATTGGCTCGTTTAGTTTCACTCGAAGTAGATAGGCTCGCAAGCGTTCCCCATTCATCAGTCTTGACTGACGTCTCCGTTCCCTCCTCGGGGAACGAGGGTTACCATACGTAACCAAGACGTTATTTCACAATAATAGCAATAATTCTGATCAAATCAATTCTGATCATATACTGAGACTGGTCAAAGAAAAATAATTTTTCAGTTTTTTTTTATTATGACATGACTTGCAAATTTTTGTTTTAATTTAAAATTAATTTATATATTGCTTGGAGAACGTCCCAGGTGCAATACAACTTTTGTGGAAAAAATGTATTGTCTCTTGTTTAAAAAAAATATTGTGTTTGGAGTAATGGCTACCAGTGGAACTATATGGAGAGGGGAATTAATAAAAAAAATAAAAATAAAAAAAAACACCTTTTTTTTAAGGATTCTTCGTGGAAAGTTAAAACTAACCTGTCCTTGTTCAATAAAAGTATTAATTTCTTTAAAAAAAAAATACTGATCCCAACTTTTGAACGGCAGTACAGGAAAAAATAAATTTACAGCCCGCAAACAGCCCGCTCTTATGTTAAAAAATAAAGTGGATAAGGCCAACGATGTTATCATGTTTGGGTTCTGGTTAGCCAAGAGTTAAAAGTTCTGGGCTGTTAACACAACGATTATAGCTGTGTGTGACCTGTGACTTTAAAGAGTTTGAGAGAGCAATTGAATCTTTGAGAAAGCAGATTTATGCAGGGAGACAGTCCTTAAGTTGGTGTGCTGTAAGTACTTGTTTCCTCGGTTAGATAAATCACAGCTGAGCATGTATTTGGTACAGATTGTTTCTTGTTTTTGGCTAGAAGAGATTCGGATGGCTAAACCTTATACTTTCAAATATTTTGTGTGGTCTGTAAGTTAATATTTGCTTATTTCAAATTATGCTTGTAAAGACTCTCTGTTTATCAGAGAAAATGTGCTGTAAACAAGGTCAGCTTCAGGGAGCAAGTGTTTCATGTGCACTGAAGGCTTCAGTGCTCTTGCGTTTGGTCCAATGTTTATTATCTTTAGAATTTTGTTCTCCAGATAAATACGCTGATCTTTTAGGATCAAGCTTTGAAGCATTTCTCCATAAGCATCACTAGCCTATAAGTTGATCGTAGAACAATTGCCACCAAGGGTGATCAACTTATGGTAACTTTTGGGAAACACAGCCCTGGTTCTCTCATCTGTAGACATAGTCTGGAAGCAGAAATACTAGGGCGTCAACAACACAAATGTACAGCTGTTGGGTTACGTCACCTACAGAGAGAAATTACATCTGAAGCCAATTGTCCTTAAGATAAATGATGCAAATCTGAGCACTGGATCTCACTATCTCAGCTGTAAACAATCTCCTCGGCTCTTTTGGTTTGGCTCACTGAATCTAATAGACAAATTAATTTCAAGTTAATGAGGTAAGATTTCTGAGTAATCAATCTTTCTGAATGTAACCATAAAGGATTGGAAAAAAATTGGTAGCCCTTATATGATTTAATTTGCAACATGTATGCTTAAAACACATTTTTGTGATTGGGCATAACAATTAACTTGACTAAAACAGTAGATGACAAGCACTAATACAGCTTCAACTTTAACTTGCCTTTAGTTGGATGAGATGACTCAGGACATTTTTGCTTTTGGCTAGCAGAGGAAACACAGACAGCCTTGCCCATTTTAGGCATGTCTCTTTCACCCCAACGTCTGTGTGTGTGTGTGTGTGTGTGTGTGTGTGTGTGTGTGTGTGTGTGTGTGTGTGTGTGTGTGTGTGTGTGTGTGTGTGTGTGTGTGTGTGTGTGTGTGTGTGTGTGTGTGTGTGTGTGTGTGTGTGTGTGTGTGTTTGTGTGTGTGTGTGTGTGTGTGTGTGTGTGTGTGTACATTTGGAGAACAGTGAATGTTAGCACCAGTGGATGGTCGGGTCATACTATCATCACACACTAAATCAACATTGCATGGGCATGAAACTGTGGCCTGGTCTGGGCAAAATGACCTGGATGTTGCCAAATAAAGAGACCACAGTCATCAGGAAGGATAGCAAGAGAACAGACTAACTAACAGAACAGAAGAATTTTCTGGCGAGTAGTTTTTCACCATCTATGATGTTTACTTTTCTGACTGTCATCCAGAAGATATGATGAAATTTAAGTTGTATATTACAAATTAAAATGAGGGCGTATAAATAACTATTTGAAAAATGTGTGTGGGTGACTTGAATACATGAATGTGAAGGGACAAACTTAGACTTTGCTAAAATGTAAAATGGTTGTTACGCCCCTGAAAATGATTTTATTTAGATATTGTTAATTATTGTCTATATATAACAATACAGTGGCCCTGTAAAGTAGACACATGAACCACACGTACAATTGAAAGCTATTGCATAAAATAAAAAGAAATCAAACCAACTGGCATTTGGAGACACATTAAGCTTTTCTCTTTACTCTCTAACTTTCCTGAGCCATTTTTGCAATGACTTTTCAGTTTTCCATCCCCCTTTATTAACATCCCATCCCCCTTTGTGTATACACATTTCATAACCACAACGTCATGTGCATGCGTATTACGTGTACAGTCTAAGCTGTGTAGTGTTTCTTCACAAAGTGACCTCGCCAACTACTGGCCTGGCATGAATAATACAGCGTTTTTAGTCGTTTGCATGGATCCGTGTGAACGGGGATCAAGGAAAAACTTTTCCGTTAGTACATCATTGTCATGTAAACATTCCCTTAGTATGGCTTAGTACTTAATACATCACACACACAAAATTGTATTATTAATGTATATAACAAGTAGTGCTTTTTTTCTTCTTCTTTGTCTGGTAAGAAATATTCACTCAGAACTGTAAATGCTTTGTAAATACTTTTGGAAAATATATATGTATTGTGTATTTTTATTGTATTGTCAGACAGTGGTTCAAATCTGGTTTAGTAAATGTCTTTAAGATCAATTATAAAATGTATTCATATTGCCATCAACTGCACATCCAGGCCAAACTATATGCAAAAGAATTGTTCATTTTCTAAATGTTTCTTGAATTTTGCTGCTTTATGTTGTTGTCAGCCTGTAATTCATCTCATAAAACACACAGAAACCTTGTTTTTCAAAGATGTTAAGCAACCGTTCCATGTACCTAATTTTACTGGGCTCTAGAGACAGTTGAATCTAAATACAGATGATAAACTTTTATATGAATGCGCAGCGTTTGACGTCAACGAAAAAAAGATAAGGGAAATGTTTTCTCCTCTCTTTTAGAAGATAAGCCTATGCATTTTTCTACCTAACTATGCAAAATTATATAGTTGCGTTTTACAATTTGCATTTAGACAATCCCTGCTGTATGTGGCCCATTTTTGGTCTACATCCCACCTGTTATAAGTAGCATTTCTGCTAGTGTCTGGTTTTAAGACAGTGTGATTAAGAGATATTGCATTTCTATTCAAATCCAAAGTGTATTTCACTGCACTGGGTTTAGTAGAGAACAAAACTACTGTAGTGGTGTACACAGTGGTATTTTAGTGGTCATATGAGATGGAAAAGAGAAACCTGTCAGGCACCTTAGCAAACAGCACCTCTTGTAGATGCAGCTGTTTCATTACTTCTCTCACCCTTTACCTGCTGTGTGTGTGTGTGTGTGTGTGTGTGTGTGTGTGTGTGTGTGTGTGTGTGTGTGTGTGTGTGTGTGTGTGTGTGTGTGTGTGTGTGTGTGTGTGTGTGTGTGTGTGTGTGTGTGTGTGTGTGTGTGTGTGTGTGTGTGTGTGTGTGTGTGTTTAATTCCCACCCTGTCCTGAGAGTTTCCAGACACTGTTTAGACTTCACCAAGGTGTGCTGGCTGATATTTTAAGTCTCGCAATCACCTTACAATGGAAATAGACAATCATTTATGTGAACCCTCACTCCTGGTCCCAGCATTTTCGGTGTATATAGATGACAGTTTGATCATGACTTTAGGGTATGTTTGCACGACAACAATGTACTAAAAATGGAAAAGTTTTTCCTTTGCATTTTTCAAAAACAGGCTACACCATTGTCAAAGTCAAAACAATCCTCGTTCACATGGACCTTTGAAAACGACTAAAAGCGCTATATTATTCATGCCAGGCCAGTAGTTGGCGATGTCACTTTGTATAGACACACTAAAACCGTCTATGAACAGAACACACAATGTGCATAACGTTTGTGAAGACGTCACTGTTCTCACAAAGTCGATAATGGGATCATTTCCAAAAGTTTGCATTTTCTGGCCCCCAAAGCTGTTGTCATATAAATTAACATAAAAGTATTACGTTTTTAGTTGAAAACTGTGTTGTGTAAATGGCCTCTTAGTTTGCACTAACCAGATGCAGTCTTACCAGCAGTGATGAGCATGAGAAAACAACTCTTACAGTCCATCAACAACCAGTAGTATCAAAAAGATATTTAATTTGAGGCATGAAAAAAGTAGATATGTATAAGCAAAATAATCATGAAATAAATGTGATGTAAAGTGTACTTTCGGATAGACAGAAATTTTGTAAGAATGAAAGTGTACGCAATATTCTTTTATATGAATTTAGATATACCCACCCAAAACAGTAAATAAATAACGGGACTGTGCTTGGTCAATTTTACATGTTTGTAAGACACACTCTTTGACTTGGTGGTGCAGAATAAAGTGAAATATTGAGCAGACTACATGCCGATAGGATCTGTGAGACTAGCAGACCCCGCGGCCCACAGTCTGGACAGGAACAGCAGAGTAACCCATCAGCACAGGCTCTGTTTGCTGGGATATTGCATGGAATATATACCCCTTCTTTTGAAAATCATTTCTCCATGTTTTAGTGTTGTTGTTGTTATTGATGAAAGAAATAATCTTGAGATTATTATTCCCTCGTTAAAAAATCGAGGCAAGAAGGGGGATGATGTCACCAGAACACAAGTGTTGAATGAGATACGTTCTCAACATACTGTGATGGTACCATAGTATAATGATGGTATCGAATGGAAAAATTAGAGTACTGGGGAAAAAAAAAGTTTTTTTTCACAATTGATACAGATGTTGATTTAGCCTACGTCATTTGTTAAATAAAAGTAATTTAGCCTATTTTCAGTGCATACTCTTAAAGTAGCATAAGTCTTATTGAGCTTCATAACCATTATTTCTCTGTTTTAATTACAATTGTTGATTAATTGAACTGGGTGTTTATTGGTGACCTGAGCGACCCTGTGAAAGGCTACATTAGTGGTCTGGGGGTCAACAAGGTTGCAGACACTGTTGAGTGATTGAACAATCGTCACCATTCACACACCGTCAACAAACACACACTCATGTCTACCTGGACAGTAACGCTGAGTCACTGAGTTTCCCTGAGGACAACATGGTCTCGCCACCACCAGGGTTGGCCGTCCGTTCACCATAGAGTGTCCCGGCAAACAGGAACTGGATCAGTGGAGCGTCGTGTTTATGTGGAATCCAGCACGCTGTCAAAGCTCCGTCAGCCCAACATGAGCTGGATGAGGTGAAGTGACGTTCTGCGAGATTAGTATGGAGAAACCGGAATTCTGTGAGTGAATGTAAAACAATTGTCACGTGAAGGTGAGGAGTGAGGAAGAGAAAAAGAATAAGTGGCGGACAGGAAGGAGAAGGGAAGGACTAGACAAGCAGTCAAGACAAACTTTGGTTTTCAAGAGCAAAAACCTTGTCTGAAAATAAAGTATACAGGTCCTTCTCAAAACATTAGCATATTGTGATAAAGTTCATTATTTTCCATAATGTAATGATAAAAATTAAACTTTCATATATTTTAGATTCATTGCACACCAACTGAAATATTTCAGGTCTTTTATTGTTTTAATACTGATGATTTTGGCATACAGCTCATGAAAACCCCAAATTCCTGTCTCAAACAATTAGCATATCATGAAATGGTTCTCTAAACGAGTTATTAACCTAATCATCTGAATCAACTAATTAACTCAAAACACCTGCAAAAGATTCCTGAGGCTTTTAAAAACTCCCAGCCTGTTTCATTACTCAAAACCGCAATTATGGGTAAGACTGCCGACCTGACTGCTGTCCAGAAGGCCATCATTGACACCCTCAAGCAAGAGGGTAAGACACAGAAAGACATTTCTGAACAAATAGGCTGTTCCCAGAGTGCTGTATCAAGGCACCTCAGTGGGAAGTTTGTGGGAAGAAAAAAGTGTGCCAAAAAACGCTGCACAACGAGAAGAGGTGACCGGACCCTGAGGAAGATTGTGGAGAAGGACCGATTCCAGACCTTTGGGGACCTGCGGAAGCAGTGGACTGAGTCTGGAGTAGAAACATCCAGAGCCACCGTGCACAGGCGTGTGCAGGAAATGGGCTACAGGTGCCGCATTCCCCAGGTCAAGCCACTTTTGAACCAGAAACAGCGGCAGAAGCGCCTGACCTGGGCTACAGAGAAGCAGCACTGGACTGTTGCTCAGTGGTTGCATGTCATTCGGAAATCAAGGTGCCAGAGTCTGGAGGAAGACTGGGGAGAAGGAAATGCCAAAATGCCTGAAGTCCAGTGTCAAGTACCCACAGTCAGTGATGGTCTGGGGTGCCATGTCAGCTGCTGGTGTTGGTCCACTGTGTTTTATCAAGGGCAGGGTCAATGCAGCTAGCTATCAGGAGATTTTGGAGCACTTCATGTTTCCACTTGCTGAAAAGCTTTATGGAGATGAAGATTTCATTTTTCAGCACGACCTGGCACCTCCTCACAGTGCCAAAACCACTGGTAAATGGTTTACTGACCATGGTATTACTGTGCTCAATTGGCCTGCCAACTCTCCTGACCTGAACCCCATAGAGAATCTGTGGGATATTGTGAAGAGAAAGTTGAGAGACGCAAGACCCAACACTCTGGATGAGCTTAAGGCCGCTATCGAAGCATCCTGGGCCTCCATAACACCTCAGCAGTGCCACAGGCTGATTGCCTCCATGCCACACCGCATTGAAGCAGTCATTTCTGCAAAAGGATTCCCGACCAAGTATTGAGTGCATAACTGAATATAATTATTTGAAGGTTGACTTTTTTTTTTGTATTAAAAACACTTCTTTTAGTGGTCGGATGAAATATGCTAATTTTTTTGAGACAGGAATTTTGGGTTTTCATGAGCTGTATGTATATATATATATATATATATATATAGGCCTATATATAAAACGTTTGAAGATAGGCTTTTATATTCACTGCAATTCAAAAGTTTGGGGTCGTTAAGATTTTTAAATGTTCTTAAAAGAATTATGCTCACTAAGGCTTTTCTTTTTGATAAAAAACAATAATATTGTGAAATAGTATTACAATTTAAAATAACTATTTTCTATATCAATATATTTTAAATGTCATTAATTCCTGTTATTGCAAAGCTGAATTTAGCTATTACCCCGATTTGGTGCTCAATAAACATTTCTTTATTATTATCAATAATTTCGTAACATTATAAATCTCTTTAATGCCACTTTTGATCAATTTAATGAGTCCTTGTTGAATGAAAGAAAATAAATAAAACTTACTGACCTCAAACTTTTGAATGGTAGTAATTTCAGTGCTTTATGGTCTAAACAGAATTAAGTGATAGATACAGTATATGTGTCTTTTATTTTGAAGTGTTTTGTAGTTGTGTTTCCTGTGTGTTCCCTGTTTCCTCCCTGAATTGTTTACAGGCATTTCATGTTTATTCTTTTTATTATTAAATTAGGTTCATATCAAAATTAAATTCATATACCTTATTTGGCTGCATCCAATAACTGCAAGCAGAAGATCATTCATCCCTGCTATCACTCAATGTGAGTTTAAGTCATTAAGTTTGACAAATGTCTATCAGTCCACTTGTTTTGACTGGACAGAGTCAGGACTGAATATCATGAGACCATTTACTTCAAAAAGAAAATCTACAAAAAAGCAGATTTTCCTGTGTAAATAGTGTATTTTAGACAAATGGAAAAGGTTGTTTTGGGTCTTTAGATACTAATTGGGGAAACATCTGGCATTTGAACAGTAATTTAGGCCAATCTATGTGACTCAATGGTTTCTGGCTGAAGACTGTGTTTGTCTGGAGACTCCATGGAAACATATCTATCCTGTTTAAAAGAAATCTTGTACAAAACATTCCCTAACAGGGTTGACAGTGTCTCTCAGGCTTTATTCCTCTGACCGTAAATGTACTCCCACCTGGTTCTGGCAGAACATGAAAATATTTCAACCAAAAGGTACCACAAATGAGAAGCGCTGAAAACATTGATATTACTTTTATATAACCATTTCATATTATGGAACTGAAGGGTCCCAAGTGTAATTCCCAGTGTAAAATGCAGAGACTATGAGGAAGCCATTTGTAGGGTGATATAGCTGAAATCACTGCACTGCTGTTTGAGCGGCCCAACCAGTAAAGCAATGCTGTTTAATATTTGAGCTTAAGGGTTAGTTCACCCAAAAAGTTAAATTCTGTCACCAATTATCACTCTCACATTGTTCCAAACCCATAAAGCTTTTATTAATCTTTGTGAAGCTATTTTTAATGAAATCAGAAGCTCGATTGAGCTTCTGTTTACCATATTTGAGTGCTCGGTATGTTCGCTAACAAATGTTTATATGGGAATAAAAGCCTAAATTAAATCTCTTTGTGTCTCTCCGATCGATGCATATGGATTTATTTTGGGTGAATAGACTTTCAATGGTGGGACCAGAATTTTCTTTTAAAAATATCTTGTGTTTCAAAGATGAACGAGAGTAATTAATGACAGAATTTTCATCTTTGGTAGAACTACCTCTTTAAAATCAGAAAATTCTTTAAAAAATGCAGGTATTTTGGGATTAGGATAATCTAATAGTCATTTTAGCCAAATTGCATGCAGAAGTATCAGAACTGTTTTTTTATCTTTTCTTTATCATTATATCCAGGCAGGGAGAATCTCCATTCACAGAACTCGAGAAGCAACAGCACAGAGACTCATCCGGTGATTTAATGGTCAACGAATGTGTGAATGCCCCTTGACTGTCCAGGTGAATGGATCTCTGATCCTTCCTTCCTGAAAGAACATGGAAACTCACTCCACCTCAGACATATGTGGGCTTTGGACAAGATTCCAAAGTCTCATCACAATGCCAGGTCTGGCTTGAAGCTCGTGCTGATCAAACACTTCAGTCCTGGAGATTCTGTCTGCATGTTCATTGAAAAGTATATGCCCTGCCCTTATCTTACTTGGATACATGAAATTATTCCTCTACATGGAAGTTTGAAGAACAAATAGGGAATATATGTCTCTTGGTATCTTATTATTGCTGCGTTTATCATAACTTCTCATATCTAATGACTGTTTCCAAATAAATTATATTTGTGATAATTCTTGCCTTTTTTCTTGTCTTGTATAGCCCAGCCATCAGCATAATGCCTAGTTCACGTTACAGCTTATTCTGAATCACCATCTTAGACTAGAAAAGGTCATCTGTCTTACTGTTCAAAAGTTTTGGGTTGGTAAGATCTATTAATCAGTAATATTGTGAATATATTATTACAATTTGAAAACAATGCATGCAGTTTTGTTTTTTCACTTCTAGCAATTTTTTTAACTGTAGTTTAAAAAAAAAAGTTATATACTGTTTAGTGGTGGGCAAATGGACAAAATAACCTACAGCTAAGATGATCTATGCTAATTTTACCACCACATCCATAACTCAATAACTGTGCTAAAATATGTAAACCCAAGGCTGACAAAAGGGGCGATAGCACTGGTACAAAAGGGGTGAACTCTGGGTGTGTGGGAAGAGATATTTCATCATGGAACTGAGAGTTCTTGGGTTTGTGCATTTCATTGACCGTTACGTACATCATACTTACAGTAATTACCCATACTTCTGTTGCCAACAGAATGAAAAATCTGGAGAAGCTGTGATATATTCATTTTCAGATGACTTGGCAAATAATTGTTGTTATCTGCAATATGTCGTCTGTATATAATTTTGGAATGCTTTAACTTTGAAATTATTTAAACAAACAGTTAATAACTCTCATAGCAGAAGATAAATTCAAATAATGGTCAACAAGGGATGGTCCATCTCACATTTGACTCACTGCAGAAAACTGCAAAACTACAATCAATTACAATCATATTCATGAATTTCCTCTCAGGCCATGTGAAAGAGTAATTTGAGGGTAAGATAAGCATTTAGGCCATCATGGAGTTTTTGGAGAATGTCAGGTTATTAATCAGCAAGGTGATCTGGGATATATCTGTGCTTGCGCACTTACATCACTGTTAAGGCCCTTTCACACCAAGAACAATAACTATAAAGTTAACCATAACGATACATTAGAGTCCAACGAACGATAACGCTGTGTTTATCATTAGCACGCGCTTATGATATGTTGTGTCGTCTGCCGCTTTAAATGTTCGAGTTCTTTAAAGCGGAATGTAGCAGAGCGGAATCTGATTGGCTGTCTGACGTTTTTATCATTCATCAACTGGAAAATAATTTTCTGAAGGTGATTTAAACGATATCGTTTCTCTGTGCCGCTATAGTTGTGTTGTGGACCCTGCAATTCTTTTATATCCAGAACGATTTTTAGAACTACATCATTATTGTTAGTTATCACCCTTAGTGCGAACGGGCCTTTAGAATGTTCGATTTTTGTAAAAAATAAAAATAAAAATAAGGGTAGACACTATTAGTGATGTCTCTGGTATTATTGGAACATTTAAATAACTAACTTCTTACTTAGGAGGTGTAAACAATGTTCGACGCAACTTTAAATATGTGATAACAGTATAACAACAAATGCAACTAAAAGAAAGTTTGTCAATACAAATTTTCAATGTTGGCTCTGCCAAATTTAAATGAAAAACTCAGTTTTCCAAAAGTTTTTTTTAATTTATTTCATTTTAGCCTATAAGGTTTAATTAAATATCTTTATCTTAAATATCAAAGATAAAAATAAATAAATATCTATATCACTATTAACAAGTTGCTTATTAGAATGAATATTACTAGGATATTGTTTTTTTAGTAGGCTACTTATAAAGCAAATATTAGGCTAATGCATTATTCTGCATGAACATATCATACATCCCTTAATCCTACACAATACCTAAACTATACCTTACTAACTATTAATAAGCAGTAATTAGGAGTGTATAGAGCCAAAGGTTGTAGTTAATAGTAAGTTTATGCTAAGAATTGGACCCTAAACTAAAGTGTGACCTTATTCATTTAACTATTTTGACACTCCCAGTTTTCGAATATTTTAGATCTTATATTTTTGTTTTAGATCCACAACTGTGACAGGGTTAGAGTTTTAACTTATGAGTTTAACATTCATTTTTAAGACGTCTATTACTCTATTGTGACATCTACACATGGAATGGAAGGCAAATTGCTTAGTGAACAAAATATCGTGTTGCACTTGACAAAAAAGAGGGCTTGTAGACCTTTGGAGAATGTTGGGCGGCCCTGTCAGTGAAGTCCTGTTTTGCATCAGTTTTGAGGGGAAAAGTTCAGCAAAGTGCTAAGGAGTAGATGTACTGCACACACCAATCACACTGACATTATATTAAACTCTACACAGATCCGCTCTCTCATGCAACTATATACTAGAGCAAGGCTTTCTCAAGGAAGTTTTGTTTAAATAGTGAATCCTCTGTTGATTCTTTAGCATATACATTAAAAAAATGCAGTGGAAAAAAACAGCTGGAGGCAAAAACTTGTAGAGGCCGTATCTCTGTCTTGATGAGCTCACCTGTCTGTCCTTGAGTCACTGCTTGTTATTTCAATTCACTTCTGAATCATGAGGTTTTTGAACTTGTCAAATGATCAGCGTGCCTTTGGTCCATGCCTGCGGTGTTTGTGTGAGTGCTTGTTTGCTTCTGATTCAGACGGTCCCTTACAACACTGCTTTACTGTAACTGGATATGGGGTGTGAGACAGCTTCGTACAGAGAAGACCTTGTGAGTGTGCACCATACACTGTACAAAAAAATGGTGTAGAAACTGTTTTCACTCAGAAATTGCTAGTAAATTTTACAAAGAAGTAACACATTCAATTAAACATGAAGTTTTGAAATGGAAAGACTGAAATTGTGTTTTTTGTAAAAGCGTATACTCCTAAAATCTTTATTTACAACTTTAAAAATGTGCATACAGAGTTTTGAAAAGGTATTTGCATCCTTTTTTTTTTTTTTGAGAACTGACAAGTGCAGCATTGTACCTGAGTAAAGACACAATTTATTTTATTTTTTGAGTTAATATAAAAAATATAGACTCGTCTCACCACTTCATAAGTTCTTGGTTGTTTTGAAATTCACTTTAAACACAGCATTGTGCACCTGTAGATGCTTTCAACATATGTGGTTTAAGTCCTGCTTGTTCTCTTATCTGATTACCTAAATTTCTAACAATTTCTTGAAGGGGACAATTACTTTTTCCCAGGTACAGGTAATTGGTGATTTGTTCTATTAAAGGATTTTTTTCAGGTTCCTTGTCTATTATTAAATTGTGTTACGTGGAATGCTTGAAATATTATAATATGGAATGCTGTGGAATGCTTGATTCTGATTGGTCAATTGCGCATGAAGTCATAAAGGTGGAAACTATGTCATTACACTGTATACAGTAGGAGACAAATGAAAATGAAATAATGTTGAAATAATGTGAAAATGTTCTTACTTTGCATTATTTTCTCATTTAATATAGCTTTTTCTCATTACCAAATATATATGCTTATAATTTTAATGAAAATGTATGTGAGTTTATGAATGTCTTGGTGCTTCGTTTGTCCTCTTTTCCTTTTGACAGCAGCACTCAGGTTTTCATTGGCTGATTATAATGAATATTACTAAAAATCCCTCTGATGTGTTTCACAGATGTGAAAAGGAAAGAGTTGGATGACAAAACTGAACAAACTTGCATCAGTAGACCGCTGACATGGGGAATGAGAGTTGTATAATGAGTTGCATGCCTGGACATGGACACCACTGGACATCAGTTCCTGTAAATGAACGTTTAATAGTACTAAAAAATTTTTTTAGCAAGCAGCTATTCCCCTTTTTACTCAGTGACTTCCAGAATCACCTAAGCCAGACAAAAACATGCACCACCAGCAATATCACATATTTTCCACCCATAAAAAAAAAAAAAAACTCATGGCATGTTGTGTAAGCAGTGTACCCAGAATGGTTCTGCTCTCTTTTCTCTTTATTCAGCTTGGTGGATAAATCTTAAGCTAAGCAAATAAAAAAAAAACATAAGGGAAAAGATAGCAAATTTGTTTCATGTGTAGCCTATAGATAGATAGATAGATAGATAGATAGATAGATAGATAGATAGATAGATAGATAGATAGATAGATAGATAGATAGATAGATAGATAGATAGATAGATAGATAGATAGATAGATAGATAGATAGATAGATAGATAGATATAGATGGATAGATGGTTGGATGGATGGATGGAGGACAGTTACCTGGCAGTTTATGACCTCGGGCCAGATTTCCCGACATTGACGCACGCACAGACTGTAGAGGGTGAGCGATCCCTCCCCTCAAGCCCCCTAACCCCACCCCCCCCCCCCCCCCCCCCCCCCTCTCCCTCTCCCTCTCCCTCTCACTCTCCGCACTGGGCTGGATAAAGATCCCCCTTTAAAAGAGCACTCGTCCCACATCAGCTGGACGGCGGAGATTCAGCACAGTCGGGGAAGGCAGTTGGAAACAAACGCGCGCAAAGACACCCCGCCTCCCTCTTCAGTGCGCAACAGAAAATACTGCACATTGACACACACACACACACACACACACACACACACACACACAAAAACTGTTATCCGTAACGGGTGAAAATGACCCGTATCTCAGTAAAGAAGCTTCTGCTCCTGCTGTGCATCGGAGGATCTGTTTACTGTATGCCAAAATCTGCCGGGAAAAGTAAAAGACAAACGCAGCAACAAATCCGCCTGGACCCGGTCTACGAGGAAGCCAGGAGTTTAGCCATCCATGAAAGTAAGTTCGTCAGCTTATTTCTTTGATTTTAAATGGAGAAAAAGAAATCTTCAATAATATAGACAATCTAACAAACTTTGGGAATGTATCATAAATTAGACCAATGTATAGTGTAAAAGTTGACTACATAGGTGTTTTATATATAGGAATATACTACTTTTGTCTTATTAACTTTAGATGGCTGCAACGACAACGGTCGATTTTATAGGATGAACGATGAGTGGGAGCGCCCGTACATGGACAGCACTCTCATCTGCACTTGTCAGGGGCCATCGGGGGTCAAGTGTAAATCCAAACCAGCAGGTGACTGTTTTTATTGTTCAGACTCTTTTATTCTGAGCTATGATACATTAAGGTTCTTTTTTTTCCACCTATGCTTTTGTTTTTGTGAGTGCGCAATAATGCGCAATTACGCACGTATGTGAGTTCTGAACGAGTTGTTTGGTTATTTTCTGTGTTTGATATGAATCTAAATTTGTAGTATGATGTAAATCAAGATATATTAAATCTATTTTCTCCTTTTTTTGGCACCTGTAGCCGAGGAGATTTGCTATGACAAATTCAATGCACGCTCCTATCGAGTCGGAGAGACCTACGAGCGACCGAAGGATAGCATGATATGGGACTGCACCTGCATTGGGTCCGGCAAAGGCAAAATTAGCTGCACCATCGCAAGTAAGTCCAAGACAAAAAAAAAGTTTGAATTGTAAATTAAAAACCCTCACATTAAAGTGTTTATTTGGTTGCACTTTATTTTACAGTGTGTACTCAGTGCAGTAGGCCTACTGAAAGTACTGGGTAACTACATGGGTTAGGTTTAGGTGTAGGTGTTCATGGTTAGTGCCTAGTTATTACCCAGTACTTGGGGAACAAGACTGTAAAATAAAGTTGTTTTTTTCGTCACTAAACTGATCAGGATTTTTTTGTGTACAGATCGCTGCCATGAAGGAGGTAATTCATACAGAATCGGGGACACCTGGACACGACCCCACGACACTGGAGACTACATGCTTGAATGTGTGTGCCTTGGCAATGGAAAGGGAGAGTGGACCTGTAAACCAGTCGGTGAGACAGTGTTTACCTGTACATTTGTCTTTGCAAACAATTTGCAGACTAATAATGATTCCTGTGATTCTGGATAAATATTCAAGTTGTGTGCAAAAAAGGGATTAAGGCATAACTATTTTAAAAATCATTTTAAAATGTAATGTAATTTAATACATTTTTTATTTCTTTGAAGGGTTATGCATATGCTCTATTTTTTATTTATTTAATTATTTAATGTTGTCTATATGACTTGTGGATTTAATTATTATTTGTTTGTTAGTTGGTTTGTTAATTTGTTGCTTCGTTGATTATGTATACAGTATACAGATGAAACTGCATGTGACTTTTTGGAAATTTTGCATGCTAGCATGCCACACCCGAGGGTTAAGAACAAGACGCTAAATTTACTTTATCTTCACAGCGGAGCGTTGCTATGATGACTCACTAGGATCTTCATACGTGGTTGGTCAGACATGGCAAAAACCCTATCAAGGCTGGATGATAGTGGACTGCACCTGTTTGGGGGAGGGCAACGGGCGCATAACCTGCACCTCCAGAAGTAAGAGTCTGTCTTCAACATCAGTAAAAAAAATAAAATAATAAAAATAAAAAAATTGTGACGGACTTTCTAAAAACACCTCTTTGTTGTGTTTGTTGCCCAGTAGATGCCTACTTGTTTCCAAGGTCCTTATTCTTCTCCTTTCATGACTTTGTAGTTATTTACATGGCACACCCTTATTACATAATTACCAATGAGCTCTGCAAGCTTCCTGTAGCTAGATGGGCTAATGCACATGGAAAATTACAGCATGCACTTTGCAGGGCTGTTGAAGTTGAAGTCTTGCAGTGAAAGAAAAGTGGTTTGGATGAAGAAACACTATTAAGATCTTGGCTTCCTTCACCTGTTCTGTTTAGAAAGTGTCGGAAAACACTTCATCATGGGTCACAAATTAAGACAACCTACTGAAGTGTGATGGTGTGGAAGTGTTTCCTAAACAAGCTTCTTCCAAGCATGAACATCAGAAGAGAAAGGGTGGGATGAATGGATGTGAGGGATGATTCCATTGTTATATGCCACTTATCACCTTGACTACATGTTTGGCATTGTATCATTGTCTGTTCCAGACCGCTGTAATGACCAGGACACCAGAACCTCATACCGTAGTGGTGAGACCTGGACCAAAACTGACTCCAAAGGAAACACTCTGCAGTGTCTTTGCACAGGCAATGGTCGTGGAGAATGGAAGTGTGACAGACATGCTGCTTCCCATGCAACACCTGCCATTGGTAAGTGTACAGCATCTGCTGTTTGATAGTACTAATTAATGGATGGAAAAGACTTAGAAGTGTAATTGCATTATTTAATTACAATTCTCCCCGCTTTTGTTATTCACATGTTCACATGATGACAATTAAAGGTGCAACATTTGTTAAGATGTAGACTAAATTTTCATGAAGTGATATGCAGCATAAGTGTGTAGCAAACCAATTGTTCATTACATAAATCAAAGCAACCTCTTGGAATTTCTGTTGTAAAAAATCTGGGACCAAATGGGAATTCCAAGGATTGAAGCAAAGCATAAAACCAGAACTAGATCTTAAAGCAAAAGGTCCCAAATTTCCAAAAATAGGCCATTATTACTACAAAAAAATGCCTCTATACAACATCAAAAGGAAATCTCTCAGGATGTTTAAACTTCTAAAGTTTCTAACGTGATTTCCATGATACAAGCATCAGAACATTATTCCAATGCAATACAAATTGAGATCTGATAAAGATTACACAATATCCTGTAGGACTCTAAGAATGAAGTAAGAACCAAAAGATCTGTAGGAATTTTTGTAGGATCATAGAATCATACTTCCGAAAAATTAAAATAAAAATAAAAAATTAATTCCCAAAAGAATTTTTTTTGGTCATAAGCTTCAACAACTTGTCTCTGATAACTTTGTGACTAGGTTCTGGGTCTTCGGTGGCTGATAGAGTTACAGAAGTGATGAACCAAGTCAACGTCCTGTCTGAACTTCTTGAGGAGGAGGGTAACTGTAAAACAGATTCAGGTGTGTCCTATTCCAATGGCATGAGCTGGATCAGAACTCAGGGCAGCAAGGAAATGCTGTGCACTTGTGTTGGAGGAGGAATCAGCTGCGAGGAGCAAGGTGACGTTTAAATTCAGGGATATTTATGTATCTTTAAGTATGTTATCCAGGTCTTGTAATCTTTACGCGCATGTTTACTTTACAACGTTGTTGAGACTTGGAGGTCATGGGGCCAATGTAGGTTCAAGTCCTTTTTCACCCATTTCTTGTCCTCTTTCTTCTATTTCTATGGATAAAATCGTTTACTTTTGTGTAGTTGGCATACCAGTTTGTATATTCCCTGGGAATTGAACCCATGACTGTGGCATTGCTAGCGCTATGTTCTACTGTTTTAGCTATTGGAAAAAGGCCTAAAACAATTTGTTTTGGCCAACCCATTGACCCTCATTCTGTAACCCTTGACACATACTGATTATCTCTCAAAAAGTCGGGGGATGAATAAATATATATTTTTAAATATTGGCAGGACATGAACCCACATTTCTAAAGATTGAAATACCCCTGGTGCCATTAATAATGCTGTTCTCTTTTTGATTTACGCAGATGGACAGTCCCAGGTTTATGGTGGCAACTCTGGTGGGCAGCCATGTGTGTTCCCCTTTGTTTTTAGTGGGAACACCCACTACTCCTGCATTTCTGAGGGCCGAAGTGATGGGCAGCTATGGTGCGGTACCACCTCTGACTACGACAGTGATGGCCTGTACTCATTCTGTACCAGAAAGAACCGTGAGTGCATCTCAAAGCCTCTTTCTTTATGTTCTTTGCAGAATAGTCCAACTTAAACCAGCAGAAATGTCTATACTTGTCCATACAGTACTTAGTTCGGACCAGCCTAGCCACATTTCATGGTCTTTCTAGTAAAGCTGGTTGACCAAAGAGTTACAGAGACAACATGGTGACCTGGTCTTTTCACTAGCAAAGTAATGGGTCAAGATTTCCATCTTGTTTGTCTGATTGTTCCTTTCTTTGGTCTTTCAGAGCTTGTGACGACCCGTGGTGGAAACTCTAATGGCGCTCTGTGCCAGTTCCCCTTTAAGTATAATGGACGCAACTACACCGACTGCACAGCTGAAGGCCGTCGTGACGGGATGAAGTGGTGTGGTACTACTACTGACTATGATGGAGAGCGTAAATACGGATTCTGTCCCATGGCTGGTGAGAATGTTTGATTGATTTAAATCAGCTTTTCTCATTTTTGAAGTCGTTAAGTTTTACTAAGCAGTTCCCCCACAGCACTATTGGCTTTGTATGCTATTAGGAACTATTTCCTCTGTTACCTCTAGAGGCAATAACTTCATATTTATTGGCTCTAGAGGTAACAGAGGAAATAGTTCCTAATAGTGGAAATATATTAATAGCTTGGAAATAAATTTTTACACTGAAACTTTACTGAACTTTAAGTATACTGTAAATTCTGGAGTTTTTGAGCACATAGCTGCATACAGTTTTCATGTACTCAGTGTGCCATTAGGAGTATAACTGTGGGTTGTTATCTCTTTAAATTTACTGGTACTTTTTAATACTTTCAGCTGAAGTCAGGTTTCATAGACAGTAATTGCTTTTTTGGCCTTAATTGGTCATTTATGTGCTCAGGCCATGACACTCAGTGGCCTGCAAATGAGTTCTCGAGCTGTATTTAAGAGCTATTAAGGCAGTTGGAGTTTTTAAGACCATGTAATGCAGTAATGATTTGTGGCTCCGCTGACTGGATCTATGGGCTCCACCCCTGTCAGGGTTTTAAGCCTGGCTCCACTCCAGACCAGACATGGTTCCTGGCTTTGTTCCAGGGAGAATGAGATCAGAATGTAGACCAAAGACTGCATGCATTCAAAATAGACATTCTTGTTGTAAGTATTTGTTTTTTTAATGCAATCATAAATTCCCTTTCTTCGTTTTAATCCAGCTCATGAGGAAGTCTGCACTGTTAATGATGTCATGTACCGTGTGGGTGACGAGTGGGACAAGCGCCATGACACACTTGGTCACATGATGCGCTGCACGTGCCAGGGCAACGGACGCGGGGAGTGGAACTGCATTTCATTCACCCAGCTCAAAGGTCATTAGATGTTCCGAAATACACTTATCTTACAAATATACTGGTATTTTTTTTTTAAAGTAGTTCTGGACATGACAAAAAATTCTTGCCTATTTCAGACCAGTGTGTTGTGAATGGACAGACATATGACGTGAACGAGACCTTCGAAAAGCTTCATGACCAGGGCTACATGATGAACTGTACATGCTTTGGACAAGGCCGTGGTCGCTGGAAATGTGATGCCATCGGTAATCAGGCATTCGTTGCTATGTTCAGCCTTTTGTTCTCTTTCCTTTTTCTAACATTTTTCTCAAAATGTAAGAACTTCCCTTCATACGTTCAAAGAATCTTACAATATCAGTGGTCATGTTTCCTTCAATTCAAATTGAACAGACTTGTTTTAAACAATAGTTTTTGTAAACATGTCAGAGTTGTGATGAAAGAAAGACTAATTTTGCTTTGTTTACACAAACCATTTTTTCTCTGTCTTTAGACCAGTGCCAAGAACCCGAAACCAAGGTGTTCTACCAGATTGGCCAGACTTGGAACAAGGTCATCCAAGGCGTCCAGTATAGATGTTCCTGCTATGGTAACGGCATTGGAGAACTGGCCTGTGAGCCTCTACAGTCTACTGGTAAGAGATCACTACTGTATGTGGGTGCTGTGCACATATACTAACACCGTTTATTGTTTATAAATCCTGATATGTGTGTAACAAGATTCATGAATCAGGCCTGTGTGGTTGGCGCAAATGCATTTTGTGTAACATATATTGGAGATGCTATTTCTTTTCTTCGTTGTAAGCCTGCCATTTTTTAGTGGCGTTCAAAAAGTGGTGGGGACAAAATCAACTTTTGCAAAAAGTAGTGGGGGCATGTCCCACCCATCCCACCAGTAAATTATGCCTTTGCAACAGTCACTTTCCCGCAATTACACTCCTTTAACTTGACCAACACTTGATTATGCATGTTTGTTTTTCTTTTAAAAGCCTCAAATGGTCCCACTAAAAGAGCTGTCACCCATTGTTTACCAATCATCAACCTCTTTGAAATTCAGCAGATGTAGATCAACCTCCATCTAACCTCTCTACAGGGGTAACATTAACCATTTGAAGTTAGGATAGGACAGAAATGGCTTTTTTTTTCTCTAAAGATGTTTAACTGAATGTCTGGGCTTCTATTTAAAAAAATAAAGAAGAGATAGATACATTTAAGATACTAGGGCTTTCAACCTCCAGAAAGTACCATAAAAGTAGTCCATATGATTTGTATATTGTACTGTATTATATTACAGTTTATTGTACTGTATATTTCACATCTTCAGAAGACAAATGACAGCTTTGTGCTAGAAATGGAGTAAATTTTTAGTTGTTATTCATTGAAAATCATGCCTTTGAACAACGTTAGATTTTTATTTTAATCTTTGGTTTTGGTGACTGTTAGAGTTTTATTTTAGTTTATGGTTATGGCAAACTCATGCAAAATACCACAGGTGATTCTCAAACAGCATTTATAGCTTTCAATACCATGGTTTGATGTTCAGTTGTGATTCTTTGCAACCAAATGGTCTGTAGGAGTAACAATAACTGTAAGATAGGTTGCCTTTTGTTAGCAGTTGGCATTTTTCAAGGAAAGTGTGAGCTGCATTTTTACGACCTTCACCGAACCAAAAAAGGACAGCTGCACTATGTACTTAGACCATCTGTAAATGATTGTCTTTAACACATATTGAAGGTTGTTCTTTTGAAGGGCCACTGTGAATTTGTATCTGGGAGACCATCTTCCTGTTTCAGTATAATTTTGTTTTTGAAACCACAAAGACTGATGTATTTTCTGCCAGAGGTGAAGGGGACATCACAATTGTTCAAAATGACCTCACCGCGTTGAATTACATTCAGCTGTTAACCAAATTCTGTGAACGCCTGGGGTTAATAAAGGGTAAAGTGGTGCAGAATGTTATGGACAGGTGTGATTTTTAACACCGCACCCATGCAATCATCCTCTGAACTGTTTAACACCCCTCACTTGCCAAACTGGGGTCATTTTGTTCCATTTTCAGACATCTGGCCAGACAAATGATTCGACTGTCTTATCCAAACTTCTTTTCAAGTTCTTAATGTGAAACAGACTGCTTTCAAAGTCTTCTTTGTTTTCCTTTCTTTCTCTGTGAATTAAATACAACTGCAGAGTAAGTGGCCTTTACACTAGCTAATCAGTCAGTTAACAATCATTATTTGTTTATCCTCCTCCTAAAAAGCTCCCGTTCGGGTCATCATCTCAGAAACTGGAAATCAGCCGAATTCCCATCCCATCCAATGGAACGCTCCCTCGTCTGCCCACATTACGCAATACATCCTCAAGTGGAGAGTCGTAAGTTTTTTGCTTTGTACTTTTGCATTGAGGATTTTCAGATCTGGATTTTTCTGATTATATATTTTTATGTCAGTAAAGAAGATTCCAACAGCATCTATTTTTATCGAACGAGAACGAGAGACATTTTGTCCCTCCAGAGAATGTTTGTGTACCTCCCTCGGCAAGGGATGATTGCTTATACTAAAAGTACAGGATGAGATTTCATCACACACAAACAAGCCACAGTCCTTGAACTAAAAAACACACATTTACTCTTCACTCTGATACAGTGAATCATGGACCTCAGTGGAAAGTTGCAAAATTGTGCATCTTTGTTCTTATTAACTAAAAGAAAGAGACTTTCTAGAATTTTTTTCCCCAGGGTGTAGGGAATTTAAATGGCAATTTATCTAAAGTGGGACAATATTTTATTTTTACAAGCCCCTAAGTACATTAAAAAAAACAATACATATTTTGGAATATATATTATTTATATTTTTCCTAATGTGAATACTTGCTCTTTTTTTGCAAGATTTGTCAGAGCTGTTTCAAGGCCTGTAAATAAAGCAGAATAATGCACCCTTTTCACATTTATGGGGTTCTCAGAAGGTCAATTCTAACTTCTATAGCAGTGAACAGTACGGCACCAAATAATTTTTTTGTGTTTCCATTTGCTCAAATTGCAAAAGAAAAAAATCCACTACAGTGTTTCCACAAATTTCCAAAACAGAAGAAAATATAGAGATTGATTACAGCAGTCAAAAGAAAGAAAGATGTCAAATTTACCATCACTCCCTCGGCGGTTGTATTATAAACACCCTTGCACAGTATTAACTTGTTTTTGTAAGGCCTTGTAAATGTATAAATCTGTTATTTTTTTTAAACTAAATATTTTTTTCTAGATTTCTTCAGCGTGTAACATTTTCCTTTCGCAGAAAAATAAACAAACACCCTGGAGGCAGGCAACCATTCCTGGCCACATCAACTCCCACACCATTTCAGGGCTTAAACCAGGTTTGACCTATGAGGGTCAACTGATCAGCATTCTGCGCTATGGACCTAGAGAGGTCACTCGCTTTGACTTCACCACTACGTATGGCTCTCGTATGTAGATTTTTAACTTTTTATCATCTTCAATTCTTTTTTTTCTATAGGAATTTCAAAAACCTTACTATTGAAACAAAACATAAAAACTTAATTTAACATCATTCCCCATTTTTGCAGTGGCCAAAGCAGAGGGTGAGACCACCCAGCCCCAGCCGGAGGTGGACACCTCAGAGTCCGTTACCGAAATCACCTCCAGCAGCTTCGTCATCTCCTGGGTATCTGCATCCGACACAGTGTCAGGATTTAGAGTGGAATATGAACTGTCAGAGGATGGAGCACACCCACGTGTGATTAGTGAGTAATAGTTCGAGACATACCACTAGTTGAAAAACTGTATATTACTGGGAATTAAACAAACTGATTACACCCTTGATGAGTATAATTCTCAGGTTTTCTAGTGACTTTGTAAGATTCAACTGACTTAATTAGTTTATTAATTACTCTTTTCCCCCATTACACAGACCTACCAAGAACAACTACATCAGTGAACATCCAAGATCTTCTGCCTGGCCGTAGGTACAACGTCCAAGTTTTTGAAGTCAATCCAGAGGGAGAAACAAATCGCATCCTGTCAACATCTCAGACCACTGGTAAGCTGACCATCACTGTGCACAGGGTTCAAAATTAACTTTTTGAGGCAATTTAAAAGCCCTGAATATTTCTTACCAGGCATTAAAAACAGTATTGTGCATTATTTAATTAAGCTATTTTATTTAGCCTAGGTGTTTTCACATTGCATTTGCAGAGCAAACAGCAAAGTTTATTTTCTGATGTGATTTTGTTGCTAAAATTTTGATGCTAAGAATGGGTTGCCACATGAAGTTCTTGGTGAATAAATTAACCATCTATTACCAGCACCTGACACTCCAACCAATCACGAGGTCTCAAATGTCCAGGATACGTCCATTATGATAAGATGGTCCAAACCCCAAGCACCTATAACTGGTGAGTAAATTTGTGTACCAACATTTGTGAATTAAGATATTAAGATATTTATTGTATTCTTAAGTTGCATTTTTAGTATGTCTGCTGATAATGTACATGAATGTGGAATAGGCATCAACAATTTTTTCATGTAATGTTTGTGCGCAGGCTATCGTGTGGTGTACAGACCCTCAGTCGAGGGCAGCAGTACTGAGCTCATCCTCCCTAAGACTCAAACTATTGTGGAACTGGGTGACCTTCAACCTGGCTTGTCATACAATGTCAGTATTTACTCAGTGGAAGACAACTTGGAGAGTGAACCTTTGGTCCTACAGGTCAGGACCACTGGAGAACAACAGCCTGGTAAGAGTTCAGAATATCTTTTTTTGGGATCCTCTTTAATTGCAAGATATAGTAGAAAGTGACAGGAAATTATTTGGAGACAGAGGACATGTTGAGAAATGTTGCAGGCTGCACCTCACAGTTTATTTTTGTTTTTATAACTTTAAGAGCTGCCCCTCTTCTTTTCAGTTAGTTCAACATGTATATTCTTACTTCTGATGTCAAAATGTTTTACACCCACACACTCCTAGTATTTTATGTCTACATTTTAGTTCAAACAACTTTATTTACTCAATTTCTCTAAGCTAGTGAAAGTGCTCAAGTTTCTCACTCACGTGTAAAGATGTCTGCCAGTTCTCTGCCTCCTCATGCTAAGAGCTGACTATAGCAAATGCCTGAGCAAATGCCAAAACAACTTTATAAGGATGGACAGGGAAGTTTTAAGTGTCTTTCTGTTCTTGTCTTGCCAGTTGATGTCTTTTTTTTATTTTATTTTTTATTTTTTACCAAAAACACACTTCCTTATGAGAACTGTGAAAAGTCTTTTCTTCCTTGTGTGATCATCTTGTTTTTCTTTTGAAGCCAATAGAAAACTCTTTTACTTTTTTTGAACTCCAAGAAAGCATCTGTTGATTACCTTGCTGAATAATTCAGCAAAAACCAGCATGAATTCATATTGGTCCAGGTTGGTTTATGCTGGTCTAGCTGGTGGACCAGCATAGTCATGCTGTTCTCAAGCAAAACTAAGCAGGTGTAACTGGTTTGCCGTGACTCCCTCTTCCCATGCTGGTCCCAGCATACAAAACATGCTGGTGACCAGCAATGTTTCAGCAGGGGCTATAGACATTCTGATGAAATAAATATTTAGTGGTACTTGTTAAACTAATCATCACTATTTGTTTGCTTATACTAATGGTTAGGATTTTAACAGACTCCTAATCCTAGCTTGCTCAAATTACTCTTGTGTTTACATTACTGATCATTCATAGCTTACCTTGTAGTAGAGCATTGTAAGATTGCAATTTTGCTTTCTACCTCATTAACAGAGGAGGTCCAAGCTCCCACAGACCTGCAGTTTTATGAAGTTACCGATGTCAAGATCACCATCACCTGGACTGGTCCTCCTAATGAGGTCTCAGGATACCGTGTGACTTTTGCGCCTGTAAGCACAGATGGCCGGGCCCAGAGACCCCTTCAGCTTCCTGTGACGCAAAATGCTTACGCCGAGCTCACGCACTTGCACCCTGGCACACTCTACCGCTTCCATATTTATGCAGTCATCGGAGGAGTGGAGAGTGGACCTTTGGTTGGGGAGAAATCTACGAGTAAGTGACATTCATACATTTGTCTTTGAGTTGTTCATGATCTAAAGTGCAACTAACAAGAGTTGCTAAATCTGTTTATAGTTTTGAGGATGTCATACATACCATCTAGGTCAAAGATTTCATTACATTGCCTATGTAAACATCAATTCAACATTCTCCTCCCTCAGAACCTGATGCCCCTACCGACATGCGCTTCACTGATATCACTGACGACAGCACTATGGTCATCTGGTCTGTCCCCAGAGCTCAGGTCACAGGTTATCGTCTATTCATCAGCATCGGCAGCTCCAGCCCCAAACAGCTGAGGATCCCTGGCCACGAGTCTCAATACAAGCTCAGCAACCTTCAGCCTGATACAGAGTACAGAGTCACTCTGCACTCAGAGCAAGGGAACATGCTCAGCGAAGGAGTCACTGATGCCTTCAGAACATGTGCGTAAACCTTTTCTCCTGAGGTGTAACAATAGAGTAATAGTGCCCTCCAAGGAATGTCAATTTTAATTATCCTCTCTTTTGCTTTTGTTCTCCAGCTCAGCCAACGGGTAATGCTCCTCGATTCACCACTGATGTCTCTGACACGGCCATCATCATTACCTGGACCCCTATAGCACGATACAGCTACAGGGTATAAACACTTTATTTACAATTTGCTGGTTTTCACATTAGCATTTTGTTGTGTAAAACCTTTCCAGAAAAAAAACCTTCTGTATTTCCCTGTGATGCTTCAACTTTAACTTCCTATCTTAAGATAGTCTTAATATGTGTCCTTCTCTCAGATGTCTGTGAAGCCCAGCCAAGGTGGTGAGGCTCCCAGAGAGGTGACCTCTGGGGATGGCACTATTAACTTTTCCGGTCTGACTCCAGGATTGGAGTATACCTACAGCTTGCAGCCCCTGTTCAATGGCCGAAAGCATGGCAACCCTATCACAAATAAAGTTGTGACATGTAAGTTACTGATAAGTGTAATTCAAGTCAATCCTACTTTGTCCGAAAGTTCTAAATGTTAGAGAGCTAAATGCGCATGTTGGTTTATTACTAGACCTCTGACAGAGATTAAATGAAATGTTATTCAAGAGACTTTAAGCCTGTATTGTAGGGCTTAAATTAGTAGGTACATTTTCTAATGTTGACTTTCATTCCTCTTTGCTCTGCCACAATAGCCCTATCCCCACCAACTGACCTGAATGTGGTGTCTAACCCTGTCACTGGTAACCTCAATGTCAGATGGAGCAGAACCAACAGTCCGGGTAAATATTGACTGTACACCCACTTCTTATCCTTGTTCACCCTTTCTTCGAAGCATGCTATTAGACCTTGGCCATCTGTGCAGGCTGTGTGTGTATGTGACTGGTTGCAATTATTTAGGTTTAATTATATCCCATTACTTCTCCTTGGGAATCATCCTTTGCTCCAACCACTATTCTTTGTCTGTTTATTCATCTTTCATCTGTTTGTCGTGTTTATTATTACATTTAGTGTGTTTAATTCTAACTCTTTCTGTTTTTTGTACATGTTAAACCCTACACACTGTCTGTTAGCATTTATTTTTATCCCGGTATTCATTGCATTACCATATATATATATATATATATATATATATATATATATATATATATATATATATATAAAACATAGTTTATTGAACAACACCTTGGTGTTCTTTAGAGAACCTATATACATAATAAACCTAACCCTATGGTATCTGAATGTGGTAATCAAATGGTATTACCGCCTTTCAAACATAGTACCTTCACAATGCTATATCGTAAGTGTCGAAATATCTCCTTTATCCTTTCAGATATAACTGGCTATAGAGTGACGTGCACACCAACCAATGGGCAGCGTGGAAGTACTCTAGAGGAGATTGTTCAAGCAGAAGAAACCTCATGTACTCTTGACAACCTGAGTCCTGGAGTTGAATACAATGTCAGTGTCTACACTGTTAAAAACCACCTAGAGAGTGAGCCTGTCTCAACCACCATTACGCAAGGTAAGACCTTATTTATTGTGAACAGCATAGTAATAAGATAATTATGGTAAGTTCAAGCCATGCTATGCTGGATCAAAACCACCATGACTGATCCAGAGAATCACCTGATTATCGTGGACCTGTAGATTTATAAATTCACCCTATTTACCCAGCCAAAAAGGTGTTCACATTGACAGCAGTTTGGCGTATATGCTTGCCATTTGCTGCTTTGAATGTACTGAATAGGAACAACAAGCACATCTCACTAGACGGCATGTTATATACGTTATGTGGAAGCCAAACCACCATTGGTCCATTTTTAGTGCTTTAGTGCAAAGGCCACAATGGTGATAACTAATGGCTTACTCCTCTCAGGGCTCCAACCTGCTGCCAGTATTCACCCAAAAGTTCAGTATCCAGTCTCCAGAATGTCCACCGCACCACATAATCCTACTGCACTTGTTAAATGCTCCAGATCCTTTTAGATGCATCACACATACCCTGTACAGATACACAAAGACTGTTGCTTTTAATATACAGCTATTAATTACTAAGAAGATCCAGTAATGCAATTCCTTGGCATTGTTTAATCTGTGCATCATGAAAATAATTGTGTAATTCTCAACAAGCATGGCTGTTTCACTTATGGTTATAAATGTTAGAAAATGTATGTAGCATTTGATATTTATGAGAAAAGTTGGAGCTTGACAAAAAAAAAACTGTAGTATGCTTGACAATTCAAATCAAAAGCCTGTTTATTTTATCATTATTGTGTGCATGTCTTCTGATTATTAATTAGCTATTAGCATTTGTTAGCATTGATGGCATGAGAACAATAATTTGCTACTTGTCTTAATTATTCAATGTCATTGCTTCTGTGTGTCTTGTCTTTTCTCTCCCTTCCCAATGAATGCAACTTTGTAAACCAATTAAAGATGTGCCCAAGGTGGGTGATCTCAGTTTTGTTGATTTCACGGATACCACGATCGGAATTAGATGGACCCCACTAAATTACCCAGCGGTTAATGGATACCATATAACAGTCGTTACAGTCGGCCAGAGTTTTCCTATTTTAGAGGACATGGTGAACTCCTCCGTCAACTATTACACTATTCATGGTCTGGAGCCAGGCATCAATTATGAAATCAGTGTGTCCACCATTACAGATGAGGCGGAGAGCGTGCCCTCAGTGATCACACAGCAAACCCAAACTGGTGAATTATCTCACATAGGTTTATTACATTTCGGAGGGTGGGAGTAAAAGAAGTAGGAAAGGAATGGAGAATATGGATGTAAAAGAGAGCCTAAGATCCTCTTTCCCCAAACATAATTCGCTCAGACCACTTCATTTCATTATTTCCTCGCTAACCAAGATTGTTAGCAATAAGCTATTTCTGAAACTCAATGTACCTTTTTGAATCAATTATATGCTTACGTCAGAATATAATGGTGAATTTCTAGGAAAAACTTTGCATTTGCATTCACTAGGTGGGGAATATTTTTGTTTGTCTTCATTGTATTCCTGTTTCATAAGAAAAGGTTAAATAGCTTTTTTTTTTAGCAAATATAATATTAATTTAAATGTTTCTTTTTAGCATACACATTTCAATCCATGCTGACAAACTTTTTACTTAGTTTATGACTTTATTCTCTCTCAATGTCCTCTTGATTAGCTGTTCTAGGCCCCACAAACCTGTACTTTCCTGAGGTGGGCTCAGACTCCATGCATGTGTCATGGACCGCACCTTCTGTTCAGCCATCTGAAATTAGTCGTTTTGTCATCCGCTACCATCCCACAAACAACGATGATGACACTCAGGAAGTCAACGTAGGAGGTGGCACCAATAGCTTAATCCTTCAGAGTAAGTTTACTAATGCTTTCTTTATTTCACCCTTTAGGAAACAAATCACAAGATGGATGTTCCATGTGCATCTCACAGTCCAAACACATTTCACCTGCTGATTCTGATTTTTTTCTCGATTCAGACTTGCTGCCAAACACAGAGTATCTGGTGAAAGTAGTGTGCGTCTATGATGACAAAGAGAGTGAACCTGTAACTGGTATTCAGAAAACAAGTATGTATTTGGAAATAAGAAATGGCATTCAGTTATTAGGTTTCTTACCACTTCAAGTCCGTTATTTTTTCTCCTCATTCTCACAGAACTGGACTCCCCAATAAATCTGGACTTCTCTGATGTCTCCACCAACTCATTTACCGTGCACTGGATGGCCCCACGTGCCGTCATTACGGGTTACCGCCTACGCTATCAGCCAACTAGGGATGGGCGCCCTAAAGATGAGAGACTTCCCCCGACAAGAAATTACTTCACACTGGGGAACCTGGCCCCCGAGACAGAGTACAATGTCTATATTTATGCTGTCAGCAGTAATACAGAGAGTCTACCACTTACTGGAACGCAAGCAACTGGTGAGAAGTTAGAAATTAATAATTATTTTTGTTAATCTTTGTGAGGTAGATTGATGTGACTCTTGTTTCTTCCTGTAGTTTCTGACGCTCCCACTGACCTGGCTGTGACGTCCTCCACTCCCTCTAGCATCACCATCTCCTGGAATGCCCCTGCAGTCACTGTACGCTACTATAAGATCACACATGGAGAAACAGGTATGACAAATGCTAAAGTGTGTTTGTTGTGTTGTGTTCTGTTGCTGCAAGTTTACTTGAACTTGTAAATGCAGTTGAGTCCGTCTCATTGACTCCCAGGGGAAAGAGATGCACCCAGAGAGTTCACTGTTCCAGGAACACAGTCCACTACTATCATCCAGGGCCTGCAGCCAGACACCAATTACACCATCACACTGTATGCTGTGACAGGCAGAGGTGACAGTCCAGCCTCCAGCACACCAGTCATCATCACACACAGGACTGCAGGTGGAAGTAAGTGCTCATGCACAAGTCATTTGTATCTGTTACGGTTTCTGACCATTAGTTTACCACAACTTTCTTGTGACTGTATTGTCTTTACTTTTCTCCATTCTCAGGTGTTCCATCCCCATCAGATTTAGATGTTACTGATATTCAAGACAATACCTTGACTGTCCGCTGGAGCCCAGCTACAGGTCCCATCACAGGGTATAGAGTAACAGGGAAGCCCAAGGGTGGGCAAGGTCCTACATTCTCTGAGCTGGTCGGCCCTGGTGAGACATCTCTCGCTCTTTAACCTTTTATCAATTTTTATTCCTTCTCATGACCTTGAAGCTGACTTAGAAGAAGTAGTTCAGTACTTGAACTTGGTATAATAACTATTCTGTTTCTGTCTTTTTAGAGCGTACTGAAATGACCATCAGTGGCTTGGTACCCACAGTGGAGTACACAATTAATGTGATTGCTATCAGCCGGGAAGGAGAGAGCACCCCAGTGGTCCAGAAAGCTACAACAGGTTAGTATTTTTTTAATATCTTTTAACTTATTGAACTTTTCAACATTTGAAATAATAGTTCAGGCCTAACGAAAAACCTGAAGATAAGTGTCTTGCTCAAGGGGTCATTGGTTCATGTTTTGTTTCTTGTGGGATTTTAACCAGCATCCTTTCAGTTAATAGTGCTGAGGTCTAGCAACTATGCTAAACCACCCTATACATACTCCTTAACGCTTCCCTTCCAAATCTCTAGCCAATTTACAGCATCCAAGAAACCTGACCTTCTCTGATGTGGACTCCACCTCCATGCTTGTAACATGGGATGTTCCACGGGTTCAAGGAGTGACATCCTATAGGGTTCTGTACTCTAGTCCAGAGGAGGGAGAACGAGAGTACCAACCAGCCCTAAGTGGTCGTGATAACAGGGTGGTTCTCCAGGGTCTGCGCCCAGGAACCAAGTATAATGTTAAAGTCATTCCCATGAAAGGACGGAACCCAGTCCGTACCCTTGAGGGTATTCAGCACACTACCCATGAGGAGACTCAGCCCACTGGTATGGCATATTTTAATTCAGCTTAGATTTTAAAGCTAGTAAATTAATGGGGTTGAGTGTTATGGGGATCTCTCCTGATTTGTTTCCTTTCACCTTTCTCAGCTGTTCCTTCTCCGACCAAAATCCAGTTCCTCAACATCAGTCCATCTTCCTTTATTGTGGCATGGCAGGCACCTATTGGCAGACTTTCTGGCTACCGTGTGGTGGTCTCCCCAAAAAAACAGTATTCCACAGCCAAAGAAATGAATGTTTCACCTGACTCTACACAAGTCTTAGTGCCTGGGCTTATGGTAATTTGTTTACCTTCTCACGCTTTACAAATACATTCATCTTTTGGTAACACACAAGTAACAAGTAAAGTCACAAGTAAAAGCAGCAGAGTGATTTATTGCCAGGGACAATGTTCAAATATAAGAATCAATTATCCCAATAAACAAGTAATAAATATAGGATGTTTGACACATCGGTTGTTGCATTTCAATGTTTTTGTTCCAAAGAAGTCATAAGAAAATGAGTCAAAGCATTTGCCATGTTTAACCAATCATGATGAATAATCCATTTTAGTCTTAAATATCTGCTGTTTACTTCCAGGTGGCCACCGCTTATGATGTACATGTCTATGCACTGAGGGGTTCAGACAGTAGTCCTCCTCTCACTGGAGAATACACCACTCCAGACAGTAAGTGGGTTTCCCATAATATGGATTATTGTAGAGTGATTTTTAGTATTAAAATCCTGTATTAAATGGAAGCTCTCTCTTTGGCTCCACAGATATAACCCCTCCTCGCCGAGTCCGTATCACTGATGTGAAAGACACCTCATTCACTCTTACATGGCGCATCGTCAATAATGAGCCAATGACAGGTTTCTATATTGAAGCTACACCTAAAAATGGAGGATACCCCACCTTCAGACAAACTATTCCTGCTGACACACTAACCTACGTTGTCACTGGTAAGCTAATGTACATAATCCAAGTAACACCTTATAGGCCATCAGTTTCAACATTGATGGTTAACCACTGTGAGCTCAATGATTAAACTAAACTTGGAATTATGAACTTCTTTGGTAAGTTACTTAAAAGAATACCATGATATTACCATTAAGGTATTGTCCAAAATCTATAGCGTTAAAATGGTACATTTTTTAATGTTGCATCCTGATTGGTTTAGAATAGATGAAGAATGGTTTCAGAACTTCTTTTACCATGTTTTGGAGTATTGCTGTTTAATTAAATAATTTTAATTCATACTTCAGGTTTGCAGCCAGGTGTCTTGTATGTGGTCAACATGTACACACTGAACGGAAATAGTCGAAGCCCTCCATTCACAATGACTGTAACCACAGGTACAACAAAGCAAATTTGTCCATGTGGGAATAGTAATACACTGTATTAATGCTAATGCATGAAGTCTCAAAATAAATGAATTGACATTTCCCAGAATGACCTTTATGAACTTTATATCATCACAGCTCGGCCAGCTGTTCAGTCTCCTACCAACCTTCAGTTCACCTCCCTGACCCCCAATTCCATCTCGTTTACTTGGAAAGCCCCTCCAACACAAATTACAGGATATTACATCACTTATGAAGAATCAGGTGGTCCGCCTCGTGAGCTTATACCACGTCCTAACGCTGGCCAGAACCATGCAACCATCACTGGTAAGACCCAGACTGCATCATGTTACACCCACATGTGGTATACATTTGTTAGAAAACAAATTTAAAAATGTGGCCATATTGTGATATTTTAAATACAGGTCTGAAACCAGGCACCGAATACATCATTAAGATCATTGCCCTAATGAATACCCAGAGAAGTGCACCACTGGTTGGCACAGCCACAACTCGTAAGTGTTTGCTCATTATAAAAACATTGATTTTCCTCATTTGTAAGGATAAAAACATTTGCTTAATGAATAAATGTAAATTGTTAATCCACATATTAATACATAAGGTGTACTCGAGTATGCTTTGTTGCCGAATGGAAAACATTTTGTTAAACTAGACAACACTGTATTTTATAAAAGCTTTGATATTGCACTCGCTTGCCTTCTACTAGAAAAAGATACTTGGCTAAGCCATAGTTTTTCTTAGTTGCAGTGCTTAGCTTTTTAATGGTGAAATGCATTTAGAACTGAAATGCAAAATGAATGAAAAATTGCATTTAATGTTGCTTAATTGACGCACTTGCTAGCTTATCACTACCTTGTTGATTCAAGTGAAGTTTTCTCTCAGTGGACTACTATGATCAAAAACCTCGATCAGTGTTTAAAGGGCTGGTCCATACTGAATATTTTATCTAATTTTCGCCAATATTTTCTTTAGACTGAATTTTCTTAGCCTTACACCATATCCAAATCAAACATGATGCAAAGTATCTTTGTTTTGATATTTAGACTCTCAACTGGTTGGTATAATCATATAATGCACTTCCTCCACACTGTTTAATTGGAAAACATTGGTTTGAGAAACCCCCCCTTTAAAGTTATGTCAGCAAGTACTGTCATTACTTGACGCGATTTTTAATGCCTTACTGGACTGTGGATGCAACTCTGGCTGCCTCTTTACCCGCTGCTTTGCTTTTAACACCTTTTTCCCGCCCAGAGCTGACTTCTGCTCTGCCTAGCCTGCCTCACCATGGCGGCCCAGACAAGCTGGATGTGCCTGAGCCTGACAACAGAGTTCACGTAGTGGGTCCCACTGGGCATGAATCACCTGATGCACACGGGCAGCACGTGGAGTACACAGAATTCAATAATCAGCCCAATCAACCCAACAGAGGCTACCAGCCTCAACATCGTCAACCAGTCTCTCAACCTAACCAACCCCGAATCCAGCCTTATGTGCCTCAAGTTGGGGAGACCCTAGTTTACATCCCTAAGGTGGGACCCGATGGGGGTCGTGTACCTCAGATTATTCAGGTTAGTGAGAAGCCTGGCGATGGCCATCCTTTTGGTTTTTCAGAGGACAAGACAGGAAGACCGCAAGAGGCCCAGACCCAGACCACCATCTCATGGCAGCCCTACCAGCAGAGTTCTGGTTATCTGGTGTCTTGTCAGCCCATTACCCATCAAGATGAGAAGAAGTTCCAGGTAAAGAAAGGATGTACAGGATAAGTTACAGAATTTCAGTTTACCTTTGCTCTTAAGATTGACCTTCGCTTGTTTTGCAGATGCGTGTCCCAGGAACATCCACAAGTGCCACCCTGATTGGTCTCACCTCTGGTGCCTCTTATAATGTCATGGTGGAGGCCTTGAAAGGAGCCCTTAAACACAAGATCTTGGAGGAAATTGTCACCGCTGGAAACACAGGTCGAGAAAGGATCTGTGAACATTGATGAAAGTTTAAAAATGCACATGCTTACGATGCTTATGCCTTAAATGTTTCTTTATTTTGTTCCCAATGAAATCAACAGTACCAGGAGATATTTCATCCAGCAAGGACTCATGTTATGACACCTTCACAGCCACTTACCATGATGTTGGAGAGGAATGGGAGCGTATGTCTGAGACTGGCTTCAAACTCTGGTGCAGATGTCTTGGCCTGGGAAGTGGACATTTCAGATGTGACTCTTCCAGTGAGTAACTTCACACCTGAAGGTCAAATGGTGGATTTTATCCTGAAGGCAGTCCTGTTTATCAAGAGCGTATGCATTCTGAATGCCTGTCTTTACACAGAATGGTGTCACGACAGTGGAAACAACTACCGCATTGGTGAAAAGTGGGAGCGACGGGCAGAAAACGGTCACTTGATGAGCTGCGCTTGCCTTGGCAATGGTAAAGGAGAGTTCAAGTGTGAACCACGTAAGTCTTTCTTCTTCTGTATAGACAAGTTTCTTCAGTTCCAAGCAGTGGAATAAAAATTTCGTACATTTCGTTATAGATGAGTCCATATGTTACGATGACGGAAAGATGTACCAGGTCGGAAACCAGTGGCAGAAAGAATACTTGGGGGCAATCTGCACTTGCACATGCTATGGAGGACAGCAGGTATGAACTATTTAATTCACATCCATATGCATGGACAACTTATAGAAAGTAAATTTAAAAACCAAGTAGAAAGGTCCTTCAAAGAGAAATGAGACTTCACAGAGGGTGTTTCACATTTATATGCTTGAGTCTGGTGAAATGCATTGTGTACATGTTGCTCTTAGGGTTGGCGCTGTGAGAATTGTAGAAAGCCTGGTGCTGAGATAAGCTCTGAGCTGCTGAAACCTGTCCGCTTAAACACCGGCCACAGTGTGGTGGGTATCTGCCTTCATTCAAACATTTCAAATGGCCACACAAAATATCTTTAGTTTTTCAAGCTGGGAATGTACCCATTATATTTTTGGTAAATGTGCAATTAACACTGCATTGCCAAGGTTCATAATACACATTTGAATTTATGCATATACATAGTTCTGGTTTTCATTGTATGACATATTTGCCTTTGTTCTTCCAGAAATTTCAATGCCCCATCGAATGTCTCCGACCTGAGCTTCTTGCAGATGCTGTGGCCAATCCCAAAACCCAAGAGTGAAACCTTTCTGACAGAGCTGCACCATGACCTCCTGCCCCCCGATTATGCAATCTTTCATTTAGGACATAAGAGAACATACTAAACACATACTGCCTTAAAGCCTCCCTGTTTGTTACCACATCAGTTCAGCTGCTGCTTTACACAATGTCTGTTGTGATGCATCATTCACAGCCTTTGGCTGCTGTTACGTTGAGGAATTTGATTGGCTTTTACTTGTGTTTGCTAGTGTGGTTAATACTAGTTAATACAAATTCCGCTTTGTAGTTAGTTAATATGGTCTACTTTATACCAAAACTGCAATGGGAAATAACGCTTTCCTTATTACGTGAAGTTTTTTTTATACAGATTTCTAGTTCAATTAAATTGACAAAAGCCTTTATTTTAGCCTTTATGAATTGAAATAAGCAAATGTGAGACATACGGTAGTAGGGGAGAAAAGCACTGTTTTATAAGAATGTTAGAGCACCACTGGGGTAACAAATACCAAGTCTAAATTTGATAATCTTTTTTTCCCCACATGGCTCATTGATTATTTAGAGTCAGCACTGTTTTTGGATTGATACTGTATGTTAATATGCCATTTTTTTGACTATCCCTTCATTCAGAAGTGTCTGCTTGTATAGAATGTTATTTGTTGCATTTGACTGTCAATGTTATACTGTCAACAGTATTCGCTACTGTTAAATACATTTTTTTTAATATTGTAAAACTCATGACAAATTGTATTTATAAAACTTCACTCAAATCAAAATCTTTTGGAATGAGATTCTAAAGTAAACCTTGCAAAAAAAAAAAAAACGTCAATAAATGCAAATAAACACTTGATGGAATCTTTGAGAAACTATTATACTCAATTTGTTTTTTTATTTTGTAATGCTAATGAGACATTAAATGCAGCACAATGGAATGCATCAGGAAGAGTATGGAGGCAATTTCATATTGCAAATGTTGTAGAAAAAAAAATAAGGACAGCATGGCAGAAATTATGCAACAAAAAAAAAACGCTATACTATAATAACATGAAAAGGAGTGGATTATCTTATCAGTGTATCAGTATTAAAGCAATGCATGAAGAATGTTCCAAACTATTTAACAGCAACAAAAAAAGAAACTCAATTCTAATACTTTGACAGATTCGCTATTGGGCTAAGTTATGACATATGGGTAGAAACTAGGAATTACAGTAAAAGATGTACTAAAAAGAAAGAAACCCTAAACCTTTGTAACAGTGAAAATAGTTGGATATTTGTATTCAACGATGTTGTGTAGCGTTTTTCAGTGATGGAAGAGACGGATGTTGGTGTGCACCAGGGTAATACCCAGCTCATTGCAGGCATTGATGACCACCTCATCAGCAGTAGAGCCAGAGGGGGCGGCAATATACTCCACACCACTCTAAAACCATACACAGATAGAACATTGTCACTTTTATATGCCGTTCATTTTCCATCTTAAATATAGACATTTAGAATGTATAATATAGCAACAAATCACTTTGGTGACAAGTATACAAGTGTGCATGGATAAATGAGGTGCATGAATAAGGAAACAATGATTTAAGCTTGGTAACTAGGAGAGGGTGTTTACCCGTTTGGCACGGTCAACATTATCCCGGAAGGGAAAGAAAGCATCAGAGCTGAGGGCCACAGCCTGCAGAGAACTGATCCAGTTCCTCTTCTCTACCTCTGACAGAGGCTCAGGAATCTCCTCAAACAGAGCCTTCCAAGCCTCCATATCTGGACCCTGACATACAAACAAAAATTAAATGTCATCAGAAAACCCTCAACCTCCATTCTCTGAAAGATCTGGTCAAGCAAGCATGGTTGTTGGCTGATGTAGATCATCTCAAAACAGCCAAATATCATCTGATTAATTAGGATGGCTAATATATGCATAGTTCAAGTGACCAATTTTTGGATACAATACCTCTCCAATTGTTCCACTGACATACTGATCGATGGCATTAGCCATCTCTGCACGCTTGACTCCGCTGCGGAATTTCATATTGAGCACTCTGGGATGGTGCCTGAGCCACCAATTATCAGCCTTGTCTCCGGCCAGCCGAGTGCAGTGGATACGAGACTGCTGCCCAGCGCCAATGCCAATCACCTAACAAACACAAACCATAATAATGATGTTTACAATTAATTTGCATACATTTACATGGTTTAAAAATGTTTGCGTTTTTGGTTACCTGACCATCCTTTGCATAACACACAGAGTTGGACTGAGTGTACTTCACTGCGATACTGGCTACAATGAGGTCTCGAAGAGCACTCTCAGAGAGCTGCAATGAGATCATATTAGCATATTATTTTCAACACTGAAAATGTGATTATCATAACTCATCTTCCTTCCACAGTCCAATCAAATCACAATTGATAAAACCGTGACCAACATTTACTACAGAATATTGTTTCACACCTCCAAAACATAACATTAAAAACCTTACCTATGCTAAAGGTGTTAAACAAATCAATTAAATACTGAAAAAAACCTGAACAAATTACAGCCCTGTTCCCCATATACATAAGATGTAGTTATTCCTCAAAACCTAACCTTCACCCATGTAGTTACCTTGTATTACCTACTGTACTGTAAAATAAAGTGCAACCAAAATCAAAATTTTCTAAACAAACATGACAACCATTTCTCACCTTGCCCTTTGACACAATGTTGCTGAAAAGCTTTTTATCAATGACGGCTCCATTCCTCTTTTGTTTGAGGTTCAAACCAAACAGCATCCTCACCTCCTCTTCATCCGGTTCATAGTCAGGATCCATCTAATTGAACAACACACATAATTAAGGCTTAGAGTGACAGATGTGCTGAAGCACATGGGTCATTCTTTTCAGTAACCTTGAAGTACTTGAAATCTATAAATGCTATTATTTTGAATCGTGAAAACAATGCATCATGGTTTCGACAAAACTGTTCTTAACATTGATATGTTTGAGCAGCAAATCATCATATTAGAATGATTTCTAAAGGATCATGTAACACTGAAGACTGGAGTAAAGATACTGAAAAATCAGCTTCACCATCCTTGTAAAAATTAAATTTCGAAAATATATATATATAATCAAATAAATGCAGCCTTGGAGAGCATTACTTCCATACTAAAATCACTATTCCCAGGATAACCGGTATTATATATATTAAAGTACCAAGGTACAGAATCACTAACCCCCCTCCCTTTTTGTAAGGGCTGTTTTGACCAAAAAGACAATGCAATGTGAAACCGTGAAGCAAACTTAGACAACAGAAGAATAGTCTTCAGACTATTATTGGACTGTCTCTTTAATCAATCAATAAGCATGATTTACCCGAAGGACACAATAGTTTCCATTCTTCTTTTTGGATAGAATTCTCATTGCTTCCTCCTCATAACCAGGAGCAACGATACCATCTGACACCTTAAAAAAAAAAAAAAGAAAAAAAAAATTATAAATAAATGCATAAAGTATTTGTTAAATAAGAGGCTGATGCTTTGAGAGAATGAACTCTTAGATACAACTCTTTGTGATAGTGACAAAGTTGTTCTTCGTTTCTCTCACACACCTCTCTGGAGATGATCTTGGCAGTCGGGATGTCACAGACGTCAGACAAAGCAATGAAATCTCCAAAGGAGGACATCCTGTCAGAACCTACAAGACATTTTTCAGATTTTTCCATAATTTTTTTCGGCTTAAAAATGCCAAACTACACAGACGATGAATGCTTCTGGTTTGAAAATGAAGTGTGGATATTCATGGAGAGATGTTTCACCTCTGGCTCTGGCATATGCGGTGGAAATAGGGGTGAGATCCTTGAGCATGTCATTCACCATACACACCTTTGCCTCGTCTTCACTCAATGGGACGCCAACTGCAGCTCCTAAATGTGAAAATTTGTTTGAGATCTTTTCTGAAACTCTACAACAAAGGCCCTGTTTACACCTGGAATTAAGATGTGCTTTGGTCGATCGGATCATAAGTGGACCACGCTAAGGTCTAAAATGTTCTGATGCTGTCCACTTCCAGAGGTAGTCGAAAACGCATTCAACCGGATTGCTATTGAGGTGTAGACCCTCATGCGGTCAAATGTGTTCGAACAGACATTAAAAGACCTGCATAAATATTATGGGAAGCGCACTAGTCAAACAGGATTTAAACTTTGTCGGTTGAAGACCCAAGTTTGGTTTGAAGATGAAAAACGTACCAAGCACAATATTCTCTCACAATTCCTGATTACCAACACACTCTCTCAGCGTTCGGCTGGTCTTGTGGCTGTCAGAGCAGAAACTAAAGCTGCTGCTCTCCATGTGTTTTCCGTTATCTCCTTTTGCATGCATATGTTTGTGTGAGCTTATTTTGTCCATAGATCGAAAGACCTGAAAAAGCCCATACATTCCCCCCCTTGAAAAAATCAGGACAGAATTTGTTGAAAATAGAAAAAAAAGAGACACCAAATGTACATGGGAATCGGTCTGCCTCATCTACTTGTGATCCGATCGACCAACACACATCTTAATACCAGCTGTAAACAGGGCCAAAGCTTTACTGGCATCTGGGAAGCAAGTTTATGTTCATACCTGCAGGGCTGACGTGTTTAAATGAAGTGGCGGCTGGCAAACCAAGAGCTCTCTTCAACTCTCTCACCAGCTGCCAGGCGTTCAGAGCGTCACACAGGTTAATGAAGCCTGGAGATCCATTCATCACTGAAACAGTCAGAAATGGAGAGGAACATTAATATCTTAACTTTCGTGATTGAATATTTGTCTGATCGTAGCATATGCATATATACCAGAGAGTGGAAGTGCTGGGCGTATGGTGTAGAGCTGAGCAGGAGCTTGATGGGGATTCATGCCGTATCGCAAAGGCAGCTGGGAAATTCCTCGACTATATTCACGTCTGAAGTAATCAGAGATGGCTTCGTCGTACTGAGCGGTGTGTGTGAAGGCCTGAGGCATTACAAATTCACACACAAAGGCATTTCAACAACTGAAATTGAGTAATTGTCAATCAAAATAGTAACCCTTAATCAGATTGATGGGTTTATCAAGAACAGATGCAGAGACGTCTAGAGAGAAGGGTGACTAATGTTATAAAAATGAATACTGTACAATAACTAACAACAGCAGGAGACATACAATTACATACATAAAATTGACAGAAATGCATCTGCTATTTAAAAATGTGGTACCAAAATTGCCAGTTGTTAAACCCTTTATCATTTAAAATTTCAGTCGTCAAGATTCACCTCCCAGAATGTTTTAGAGGTTTTCCTATTCACCACACCAAGAAATCGATGAGTTTAATCAATGTTTTAATTAGCGAGACATTAAAACATTCTGGTAGGTGGGACTCTAGGAGTGGAGCTGAGAACATTGGTCTAAACATATTAGACTTGGTTAAGTGAGATTATGATCATTAGGCCATACTGACTGTTTATTTCAGGTAAATGAGATGAGCAAGTATATTGCTTAATGGTAACAACAAATCTAAATTCATGTCTGAACATGATTTACCAAAAAAATCAGAGCATTAGCTACTCAGTAACATAGCATGTGCACACATTTAATTAATTTAGAATTGCAATGAAAGGAGAACAAAATTAAAGCCTGGCTATTTGTCTATTAAGGTCAGTAGGCCTATTACATTAAAATGAATATGTTCTGCATCTATTAATTTTTAATTTTCCTGGGTTCAGGTCATGTCAGGTGGGATTCACTGAGTTTTGGATGTGGACAAAGTTTTTGTCGTCAAAGCTTAATCAAATCTCCTCTGAGATAGGATCGTCACCAGTACCTTGAGTGCAAGAGTTTTGCGTGTTTCCATTGTGGTGTCATGGTTGTCGGAAGATTCCATTTCCTTGGCAACAACATTGTAGTCGGAAGGATCACAGACGACAGTGACTCTAGCGTGATTCTTAGCTGCCGCTCGAAGAAGAGTAACTCCACCTAAATATGATTGCAAGTTTAATGGTGAAATAAGAGACAACAGGGTGAATCTGACACAGGCTGCCAAGATAAAGATGTCCTTGTAACATTTTACCCCAAACACCCCCTATCCTTTTTCTTTCATATGACATTTTCATGAAAATCAAGAACATTTCCTAGAAGTTCATTACAAATAATAAATACAATACAACCATAAAATCAGCATTGTTAACTAAAACTATTAAAACTGTTTTCGTTAAATGAAAAAAAACTTATAAAGTATAAATATTAGATGAAAATTAGAAACATGGCCTTGGCAAATAACTGAAATAAGAAGTTAAAGTACTAAAATGACTAAATTTAACCTAAACAAAAACATAAAAAAATAAATTAAAAAAGACAATAAAAAACAGAAAATATCAAAAGAAGAGCTTAATCGAAATAATAAAAACAGTTTATATACATGGTTAGTTATGTAAAAAGACTATTTACTAAAAGAAAAAAAAATATATATATTTTTGTACAGAGCTGGACAGGCTTTCTGAGACTTAATACAAATGCACAATTTACAGGTAGTTTACCATTACACTCTTATAATTGTCACTCTACCGAACATTTAAAAATAGGAAATTATCAAATTTCTTAACATTCTTAAAACGTACAAAAGAATGGCATTGTTGAATTCAAGTCAAGGGAAATAATAAATAAAGGGTGGATTATTAACCCCTAAATTAAAACCCTGTGAACAATTAACACGGTACTGACCGATGTCGATCTGCTCAACAGCGTCTTCCACGGTCACACTGGGGGATGCAACGGTTTTCAAAAACGGGTAAAGGTTGCACACAGCCACTCTTGAGGAACACAAGTTTACATCAACATTAGGTACTACTGTCTTTTCTCTTGCAATCATTTAAAGTTATTTACTAGCTACAGTATACAAAAACATCCAGACTACAAGTCTGACCTGCCTTGATTGTATCATTACTACCCATACACAGTGCTGCTCATATGACCCTGTCTAAGTGAGATCAAGACTTTTGGTCACACCACACACACAGCGGCACTATTTTAATTATCAGTGATTAGATAAGCAATGCTGAGTCTCTACTTCTAACAAAAAACCAATGGAAAGCATGTTAGCACCAAATAACTGGATTATATCTCATACTGGTGGCACATGACAATCATTCATGAAATACCATGACTATAATTTAAAATCTATAGCAGAACTTGCTAAACAAGTACCATGTTATTATTACTATAAAACAGATAGCATTAGAATCTTCTTCTTACTAAAAACAGTATTACCTGACAAGACTAAACCCAAGTTTTTCCATGTCAGCCTTATCAGAGTGAGTTTGTCTAGCCAAAATGCCAGCATGAACAGCGGGGTGAAGGGTCTTGACTCTTCCTCCAAGCATCTCAGGAAATCCAGTGAGCTCAGATACATCCCTGTATGAAAAAAAGAGCTTACATGAACTAGCCCTTTATCATCATCATTTATTATATCTGTAAGATTTAGTATTCGCAGCATCTATAAGTAAGTTTGAATGGCATGTGGTAAAAGAGGTCTGACCTGACAGTGAGTCCAGCATCTCGGAGAGTTTTGGCAGTGCCTCCTGATGCCACTAATGACAGACCCACTGATACCAGTCGCTTGGCGAACTCCACCAGTCCGGTCTTATCGGACACACTCAGCAAAGCTGAAAGAGACAACCATTCAGTCAAAACAATTAGACAGACAATCATAAACTGTGCATGCAGTAGAAAATACACAAATCTGATATTTTAACTGCAACAGGACTGTACTTCAATTACACATGTGGCATCACTTTTGCACAAAACCAGATTTCTCAAAGAAAAACAAAGATGGAATATGATGGAAAACCATAGTATGTTGATACCATGGTACTACAGTAAATAAGTAGTAAATAATTACAAATTATAATATTAATTATAAATAAAATAAAACTGTAAATAATTACTGTGGCAGTAACATGGTATAGTAATTGTTCCAGGCGGTAAAATCATGGTACTCTGATACATACCACACTAAATTTCATGCAAAAAATAAAAATAATTCACACATGCATACACTAACACAATTCGAAGAATACCATGGTCTCTTGTACCAAAAACCATAGTACTTCTGGTAAGTGATATCATAATACATATTACCCTCAAAACAATACTATGGTAACGTTACTTTGATACTATGGTAACGTTCCTGTAAAATTCAGACATATTGAAATATGGTAATATCATTATGCTGTCAAAAAGCATGGTATTACCACGGTGCTTTTGGGTTGTTGGTGTTTCATTAGAAGTAAGATGGTCAGAATGGGAACTAATTACTATTTTCTAAACCCGATATTAAAGTTAATGTAAAAAAAAAAAGGCTGTGACGGATCAACGTACTACATCCTCCAACAAAATCAAACACCGAAAAGTATTTGATTTGTAAGCAGAAGCGTGCATAAAGTAAAAACGACATAGAATTACCTAGTTCAGATGCCATGCTGCAGGAAAAGCAGTGTAAGTCTGAAAGTTGTGCTGGACTGTCTCGTGCACCGCGCGCTGGTAATGAAAACACGTGGTTGCATTAGTTTTATCCGCGTAGACACATGGTGGGAAATGTAGTTTTTATAGCAAATGACACTCCCACTCCCACTTTAACGATACTCCAAGTGTTTGTTTGTTTGATTTATTTACATTTTTTATTATAAATAATGCGTGGAATAGAATGCTGCTGATGGAATAATGCTGATGCATGATGGAAAATGTAGTTTTCTTTTATCAAATTACACTCCCACTTTAACGAAACTCAAGGAAGTGTTTGTTTGTGTTTTATTAAAAATATATATTTATTATAAATAAAGAATTTAATAGAAATGCTAATGCATTATCACACTTTATTGTAAATATACAGTTCACAAACCACACTGCCAAGCACAAACAGAAACGCACAAAAACAAGGAGAAGAAGAAAAGGGTATGATGGGGCTTGCTTGAACTTGAATGAAAAATAATGGCGTTTACCTTTGCAAACACACCAATAGATGGCGCCTCTGGCACACCTTATGTTTTGACAGCACGTCACATCAGTTGTAAGCATTCAATTACTTCGTTTTGTCCTCCTCCTTTCAAATGTGTCCTCTTGAGATCCAGCAGAGCATGAGCAGCTCAAAGAGATTGACATGATGATTTCATCTCAATAAACGGAGCCTAATTCACACAACATCAAGCGTTTTTACAGTAGCATTTATCACCGAATATCTGATAAATGCCATGTAAAATAAAAATAACACAATCACACTTTTAACAAAAAGATTTTCACTAAATTATGTTTGAAATGATAAACAGTAAAAAAAAAAAAAAGGTAACACTTTATATTACGACCCGCAAACAACTGCGTAAGTAAACCGAAATTACGGTGTACGTTTCTGTAATTATAGTGTACTTCCGTGTAGGTATAAGGGATGAATATGTTAAGTTTGGGATAATGAAGGGGTATCAAGCAGATATACAACCTGCAAAGAACTTCGTAAGTAAACCGAAATTACCTGTAATTAGTACCTCGTGTAGGTATAAGGGAACAATATGTTAAAGGAGCAGTATGTAGGATTGTGCCCAAAACTGGTACTGCAATCACTTTTAAAATACCATAGAGCGCTGTATCCCCTCCCCCTACCCCCTGACTCGAGTTTGCCAGATAAGCTGCAGGATTCAGCAGAAACGTAGGCTGCTCCAATGGCAAGTGACCACGAGACGTACACAGTAAGTTTTTTTTCTGTTCATTATGTTTATGCTTCATGCGAGATATTTTTATATTTTGATAAGTAATTATGTATTTAAAAAAATTACTAATTGTCATTAGTTAAATATAATCGTAAAGATTTATGCTTGCATATGACAGTATAATCGTAAAGATGTATGCTCGTATGTGACAGTATAATCGTAAAGATGTATGCTCGTGACAGACAGAACGGTAGCTGTTAGTCGAACTTGTAACGTTATTTATCTGTCATTAATGTATGGTAAGCAAGTTTTTGTCATAAGTAGGCTGACAAATAACCAAAACATTTGCCACAGCAATTATACCGCGGGACAAATTCAATATCACCAATGGCTATCACAGGGTTGTTTTCAGTTCATCATAAAATATTGTTAGAGTAACTAAATTTCAGAGCTGCCAACTCTCACGCATTGGCCGTGAGACACCCGCATTTGAGTGGTTTCACACGCTCACACGCCACACCCCCAATTTCTCACGCTGAAATGTAAATCCGGTCGGTCATATGCCTGAAAGATGAGTTTATCTATAGATTTACCTGTTGAGCCACTCGTGATCGACTAGTTATGCCGCAAATGAGTTAAAATGTCCCGGAATCTAGAGCGAGTGCACATGAGACAGAGAATCCGCGTGGCGCGCGCGCGCACGGCAGAGATGGAAAGCGAGCGAGAGCCCGTGTTGGAGAATGCCATCGTCCACGATATACGCGAAGAACGAATGACGAATCATTTTTTCTGAGGTAAAGTTAGGCTTCTGTCTCAATTACGTTTCAAATTGCCATAATGGGCATGCTTATGTTGTTTTCCTCTGCGTCTCAGCATAAGGACAGAGAAACGGGCTCCTATAATGCATTGCTAATGTTAGCATACGTCCATGTGAGCTAACGTTAGGTTACTTTGCACGAACATGCATAACTTTGTTCGACTGTCATGCATATATGAAATGTCCATTGACATCAAGTACAAGTTAGCCAAGCATAGATGAATCGTCCAGGAGAAAATTAGCAACGTTGGCGTCTGTGTTCAAATTCTTCTCTGTTTTCAGCCGTCTCCATATTTCCAAAGCATCTCCAATACAAATTCTGGTTTTATTTCGGACTTTGTCACGACGAATTTCTGAATTATACCGAGGTCTTTTTGATTTAGTAACGTTAGACATTTTTATCCGAATAGAGTTAGGGTAGATTAGAGCAAAGCTGGCAACCTGGATCCCGAAACACTACCGACTTCGTGATTGGTAGATAGGTGGAGGGTGGCGCATCAGACCAAAACACAACATGACAACATCAACATCAGTTGAGGGCTGCAAGTCCACTTTTTAAATGACAATATCCTAGCCATACTACTGTTGTCAGTGATATAAGTATTTGAAATGAACATGATTTCTTAATGTCTAGTGACACATCAGGGCCTTTAATTGAAATAAATTTCTTACATACAGCTCCTTTAAGTTTTAGGTAATAAAGGGGGACAACCAGATAAATAAGCTAATTATTTATAATGTAATTATTTTAAAACTAACAGGTTAATATATTCCAGGCAAAAATTGTAGGTCTGTTGTATATAACAGTTTTTAGCACATCTCTGGCAAAATATGTTCTTGTGCAATGTAGTTACAGGGTAATTTTGGGTTGTAAATTAAACATATATATATATATATATATATATATATATATATATATATATATATATATATATATATATATATATATATATATATATATGGCTGTAAGCACAGTATAAATTTATTGGCTTTTCTTACTAAACTACTTAACGTTAAGCCAAAAAAATTCTGCTATGATTTTAATTTAGAACGTACCATGTAGTACTTAGTACTTACCTTGTCACATTGTATTGCAATGACACTTGAATGTCAGGTCAAATGTGTAATTAAAAAGTTTTTTTGTTTTGTTTTCTTAATAAGAGAACCTTTCTCTGTAATTACTGTGCAAATAGTGTTGTTTCGTATTGTTAGTGTTTGTTACCCGTTTCAACTGTGTAGTTACAGGGTAAGTCTCACTCCTGCGGGCTGTAAATTAAAGTGTCGCTTGTTACCCCCTTGTTCTGTGTAGTTACAGGGTAAGTGCAGTAAATATACAATAAAGGATCCCATTTAATTTCTGACTTTTATTTTACAAAAAAAATTCAAAACACTTTTTCATCTTAATAAAACATTGTCTTTTCTACAGTATACTCAAACAACAAAGTAACACATTATATCCCACCCTTCTTTGCTTTTATTGCTTTTCTTCTTCTTTATTTTCTTGCTCTTCTTTTTCTTAACTTCCACTGGGGACTCTGAAGTTGAGGAGTTGATGGAGTCCCATTGGTCTTACTGCACTGCAAAAATATGAATATATATACATGCTCTTAGCAAGCAACATCTTCAATTTTAAGTTGTCGAATAATCCTCCACTCTAAAACATTTTGTGCCATTATATTACTGAAGTAACTGTAAATTTGAAGAAAACACATTTTGGTGAAGTTTGAGGCAGATCACAGTTGTGATATTTTATAGTGATGATGATTGTAGTGCAGCAGAATTTTTTATTTTTTATTTAAAAGGCATAGTTGTTCTGACAGCAACGAAAAACAAAAAAAGCATGAAACACAGTTACCCTGTATCTACATTGCACAAGAACATATTTTGCCAGAAATGTGATAAAAACTTTTATATACAATAATTTAACTTAATTTGCTTATATATCTGGTTGTACCAGATATTTTATTACCCAGAACATAACATATTGTTCCCTTATACCTACACGAAGTACACTTTAATTACAGAAACGTACACCGTAATTTCGGTTTACTTACGCAGTTGTTTGCGGGTCGTAATATAAAGTGTTACCAAAACATATTGCATTAGAAAATATAAAAGTGTGCAATGCAGTAACTTAGTAATATAATACCTTATGCTAATTTTAGGGCATAGAAAAGTAAAGAGTGTTTCTTTGAAGCAGATCATTAAATGTGTTGAAAAACAGTCGGTGTGGAAGTCAAAGAATTTATGATTTGGTTGTACAACACTTGGGTTGTAACCACAGTATATACGATTTGTTTTTACATCCTGTGAAGAATTTCACATATTTTTATGACAGGAAAATGATAGAAGATGCGAACTTCAAAGGCAAACGACTGGTTGAACAATACATGCATATGTCATAAAAAACAACAACATAAGCTATAACCAAGCTAACAACAACATAAGTATATTCAGGGCAGTCAGACTTATATAAAATTATATACATTGTTATATCGTATCAGCCTATTTTTAAATCATATATATTATAATTTTAAATTACCAACGCAGTTTATTGTAAACAGTTTTCCACTCACCAAAACCCATTTATTAAAATTAATCACAGCCCCTGCTACTTGTATTTATTAAATATTGTATTTGTAAATTTGTAAAAAATATTGTACCCCAGTTTTTTTAAGTTTTGAGCATGAATAACACACTCTTAACATATAGGCCAACGAAATACCATAAAAGTGACAAAACCGAAAATATAATTATGCATAAACAGCTGCAAATTTATTAAAAATTTTAAGACATTGTCCTCGGTTTCACAGACAAGTCTTAGTCCCAGACCAAAATGCATGTTTGAGCTGTTTTAACTGAAAGCAACTTGCACTGATATATCTTAAAATATGTCACTCCCATTGTTTTGTCTCAAGATGCACAGCAGTATTTTTTTTTACCCAAAGGCATGTTTATGAAAGCTACTTAAATGTCCTAATTAAACTAAAGCCTAATCCTGGCTTAATCAAAGCCCCGTCTGTGAAACCGGGCCTTGTCATAAATGAGTTGGTGGAGGAAATCAACCAGATCACAAGCCAGATTCAAACTCAAGTCGGGTCCATTAGCACCACAGCTCAGCATGTGTGCAAACAAATATGCCACCGCTCCAATTACCACTCCATCTTCAGGGTGGACATTAAAATCAGAAACCTCTCACTTAAATGATTCGCTTCTGCAAAAGCCTTGAGTTTTTACAGTAAGCTGCATGTCTTCTGCCAGCTCAGTAATTGGTGTGTTTGGGTTAAAATACATAATGAGTTCATTAGGGCACATTCCAGTAATCAAAAAGGGTGTCGTTTTAATTACTGGGCTTGTGCCAAGCCAACGCTCCTAGGACTTTTGGAAACCTGTCTTTGTAATTTAATTAAAGTGAACAAATGGCATGCGCAAACTTGGCCCTGGAGGGCAATTAAGACGGGATTGTGAGCGAGAGAACCCCAACTGGACGATTTGCGCCACCTATGTCAGTTAAGCTGATTGCATCGATTTCATTGATTTGCAACAACTTCAGGCTAATTTCATCTCCAAAGGTGAGCACTCTATCTCCAGAGGCATTACTTGTTTATTTATTTCTTTAGCCGTCCACCTCTTTAGATTTTGCCAAGTGATTAGATGAAAGTGTTTCATCAGGGGCAACAAAAAGTCCCTTTTGCTAAGGGTGCCGTGAGGTTGGCGGAATCAATAACTTTTTATTTGCCTCAGGGTCAGAACAGGTTGGATGTTATTGATGCTCTTAAATGCATCACAACTCTCTTTAGTCAAGTAGTACAAAACGCTAAGGTAGGCGAGAAAGTGGCCTAGACCGGGGAAAACAAATGTTTTAAAACCCACTTACATACAATATGCAACATAACAGTCGAATATCCTTGATTGCTTGTACGATAATAAAATAATAAAATTGCTTGTTTTAATAAAAACCTAGGAATTTCAGGATGGTTGCTAAGGTGTTGCCAGGTGGTTACGGGTGGCTAGGTGGTCAAAAGAGTGCATCCTTGATATTCGGCTCTTGATATGGTTTCTTCAAAGTAAATCTATAGTATTTTTCACCTGTTTTATCATCCATCAGATGAAAATTATAAGTTTGGTCTCTTAGAAAAGCATACTTCTCCTAAAAAAAGTTAAAAATTTGTTATTTATGTCTGAAATAGTGCAGAACACAATTTGATACTTAGGGTTTCAAATGCCATGCTCAATTGGTTTCCAACATTTCATTAGGAAATTCATTGATTCATTGATAATAAAGTCACCAGTACAAATCTTGCAACCTTGACACCACATCTAGAAATCAGCTTCCTACTAAACCTCAGAAGTCCTTGAACTGTCCTTGCTTACTGTATCTGTATCTCTTTTCGTGTTTTTTACCCCCCTCCAGCCTGGCCAGTGATGTTATATTTATCTTCTGCTCGGCTGTGATTGTTTCTAATTGGCAGATCAGGACTTCATTAAAGCAGATTAAGTGTGAGAGAAGATGGGCAAAACACAGTGTTGTATCGGTGAACGGGGTGACGGTGAAGGAGAGAATTAGCTGATTAAAATGGACAAGTGTTGGGACATAAGGTGGGAGGGGCTGCGGGTGATTGATGAGTAGTTGTAGCAGGTTGAAGTGTTTGGGTAAGGCCTGTCAGCGAGCTGGTAGAGAATGAGTGAGATGTCTTCATCAATTTAGAGCCATTATCATGTCAAAAGGAGAGATGCCATCTGCATGAGACTGCTTTGCAAGCAATCAATCTCATACAAAGTGTGTGTGTGTGTGTGTTTGTGTGCATCTATTTCTTTGCAGTGTAATGTCATGCAAACATGCACAATTTCTATGTATGCACACAAATGCATTCATGACTTTTTGAAGCTACCAAACAAATTTGGAATTTTATTATATAGGTTTTGATTCACAAAAACAATTTCAATTGTCATCATCATCACCATCATCACCATCAATGATTTTGTGAATTTAAACCTGTAAAATTAAATTATTGTTAAAAATAGCTTTTGGAGTAAACATGATAAAACAGCACTACCATACATTCAGACAGAAGACAATATAAATGAAGGTAGACTTTAACCAAAATATATTTAAAAAATGTCTAAACAATCCTCATATATTTATAATTTATCTTATAGTGTATAGTGGGGCATGTTGACACAGGGGTCCCTTTTATTCCCTGGGAAATAATTACCTAGTTCTGGGTGAAACTCTAGATGGCGCAGGCTGATAGGTCCAACTCATTTGGTTGAGTTAAAGTCATCGTCTACATATAGCACAGCTTATTGCTTGCTGTTGCATCAGTGTCCAATGAGCGTTGGCTCAACATTCAAACAAATACCGGTAGTGTTGCTGATATCAGTCTGTAGCGTGCTTTCAGAAACCCTCCACCTTTCCCAACTCCACCTGTATAGATCTGCTATAGGGGTTAATTCATGAGGTACATGTGCAGCAGCAGCCGCATGTCCTACATGCTCATAGCAATGTCTGTGAATGCAATGGCAGTAGCAAGTATCGGCACTTGCTCTGCAGAAGCAGCAGCGTGTATAGCAGATCTATTCCACCAAGACCAAAGTAACTTTGCCATATCCATTACCATACTAATCTCTATTGCCATATACCAATCTCCCGAGAGTTGTCATGACAGAACTGTGGATAGGTTAAATAGATTTTTTTGTAGTCAAGATTTTAAGGTTTATGCCCATACAGAAATCGACTTTCACTGCGGTAAAGTATTTTACTCTGCGGTAAAAGTGTGACAACTATCCCCGGTCTCCCAAAAGCTCAACTTTCAAACACTTAAATAACTCTTTTTTTAAGTACTCATTGGTCTTTTGTGTTTGTGTTAAACAGAGGTTATAAACACACACACATAAATTCATGCACGCCCCTCCCTCGCAGAGCATCTTTACCGTAAGCCCTTTTAATTTTCCTGAAATAGGCAGCTGACAGCCGCTTCATATTGATGGAGTGCGCGGAGACAAATGCAAAGATGGAGTGACACGCTGTTATCCGTTTCTGGACGCTGTTCATGCTCTCATCTCATTGCATACACAAACAAACATCCAGTTACTTTTTAGTATCACTTATCATGATTACAGTGAGAAAACGGTAACCATTTGCATTAAACGCCATGCTGGAATGTTGACACAAACAGTTGATATTAGTTGATATATGATATTAATGATCAAAATGAACTGTTAAGAGAGTGTTTTGTCACCTCTTTGCTGCAAGGCCTATATCAAGTTTAAAATTTCTGTATGAACTATATGTCTATGCTTTTCATGCAGTTGTGTTTATGATGCTGTCTATTTGATTTCTAGAATGTCTTACAATGCTGAAAAACTGGAAATGCAAACACTGTTAATATTGCTTGAATGATCTTTATTGCTAGTTTTGGTATAGGCTATCAATTTTTTAGACGAACATGCAGCGATGAGGGGAAGACATTGAATGAGGCGATGGAACTCAGGATGGCAGCACCTTTAATGGGTGTAATTATACCAAGTGGATGGTTCCACTCTGGATTACAACCTTCTGCCACAAGGTGAAGTGCTCTGATAAATGAGGTGTGTAATCTCTCAAGACACACACAAATACACAGGTTTACACATATACATGTACACATATGCACAAACATTCATCTCCTTGAATCTTTGGACCAGAGTATTTTACCTGTCTGGTGTTATGTATTAAGCACTGCAGAAATGTTCATGTCATTTATGTTTTTGCATCTGTGTCCCGGATGTGTACTGTGAAAAATACACTAAATCATTTATTCATTTCAATCATTGAGTAACTGAAACATTTATTCAGCCGAATTGTGCAGGAACAAAAAGTGACTGGAGTTGTGTTTGAAATCACCTCTATACCCTCATACACTATTCCCTATATTACTCCACTACAGTTCACTTGAATGAGTGCATGAATTCGGACACTGAGTGCACTGGAATGGTTGGAGCTTGTGCATAGTTAGTGCTTGCTGTTTAAAAATCATTTCAAACTTAGCAAACTGGCAGCTCCAGCAGTATTGTACCAATTTGAACCAGCGCCATCTTCTGGCGAGAAGTGGAAATTCATTAGACACGACCCTCACATTGCATTATGGGTATTCCCTGGTGAGTGCATCAGTTGTACACTGGTTATTGTGGTGCATTGTGGGATTGAATGATTGACCTACAAATGGCTGTCCCCTCAAATATTGCCCTATTTAAGGTTACAGGAGCAGATTTCAGACAAAGCTTGTGTTTCGTATTTTTTCAAATCGTTCTGGAGGTACTTTGATGTAATACACTGATCAGTCTGTGCAGCGCCACATCAAGTCGAACACACCCATTGAGCCTCTGAAATCGCATACTGTCTGAGAACGTATACTACATTTGAATTTGAACTTAGTGACTGTTAAAAAAGTATGTTCTGTTCTATATAGTAAAATCAGATCCAAAGCACGCACATCCACAGCAAAGCAATATGTTGCTCAAATTGGGTGCTCAACAAGGAAATTAATAAAAAAGGAAAAAGGTCGGCTCACCACAGCTCCAAAAATGTGAAAAATGTAACGATAGACTCACACACAGGTGGTAACGTTTCAAGCACCACGCCTTTATACTAACAGGTGAACCCCTGGTGACTAACAGGTGCCTACTACATCCTCCATGTTGTTACTGTCATGTGACCTACCAGCGCTTCACTGCCATTCTGCCACTGCCTAGCCTGCAAGGTTTAGCAAAAAAAGCTTAACGCCTGCTAATGCTGTGGTACGCAGGGAAGGAGACCAGAGGTCATTTTTCTAATGGATGTCAATGGAGGAGAGGCTTCACTACGCTGAATAAACTGTTTTTTTAGGGAAAACGGCTTAACATTTAATGAATCGACAGCCCAGCACCTAATCTTCAATGTTTGCTCTTAAATATTTTGGATTTATCTATTTTTTGTATGTATTCGGACACACTTGGCATACTGTTTTTCACATACTACTGTATATAGTTGGGAACTAGTATTCGATTTCAGAAGGCAGCTCTACTGTCTTTATAAATGAGACATTAAATCGTTCATTCAACCGATTCGTTCAATAACGGTCAACCATTCAGGAACGAAACAAGTGACTGTCTATATGTGTGAACTCAATCACTGTGAACGTGCTGGTAGAATCGCAACTCAGGATTTGTGGTCATTTGACTGTTGCCTGGCTGCCAGTTCCTCTGTAGCTGGCTAAGAAACCATATCCTCATCGGCACGGAATGGAACGTTTAACCAAAGAACAGTTTGGCCCGACGATGGAAAAGCGTCTCTTCTGAATAAGGAATAATGCAATTTAAACAAATTTCACACCTTTCATCAACATGCCACATCATTTGAGATAACATTTATGTCAAACACATAAGAAATCGTATTACAAAAAAAAAAAAAATCATCTCACAAACTTGATATATAGATGTTAGATTTCATGTGACAAGTGCCAATACCATAAATAAAATTAAAATTGCTTTAAAATAGTATTATATGGATTTTGGGAGGCACTCAAAACTAATTTTCCCCCTTTATTTTATATTAGCCCGTGCAATGACTAATTCTTTATGTTTAAGTCTGCAGTGTGCCTCCAATCCTTGATTAAACATGTTGAATGTGTTTTATAAGGGGGCGTGGTTGCTCATTTCAGTCAATTAGCTGCCGGCAGCAGGGCCAGCGGGCCATCTGTGTAAAAAGACATGAACTAATTGACCCGTCTTCCTCTGGACGAGTGCACGAAAGAGGAGGACAGGAGGAGGAGAGGGGGATGGTGTGATGAGAGTGATGAACGGCAATGTGTCAGTTCGGCACACAGATTAACCTCAGGTCCAATCGAGCGCCAGTTAATTAACCCTACTGATGAAATGAACTGAGTATTATATCCCCCCCCACCCCCCACCCCCCCACAGCATCTATCAATGACATCGCTGACTGCCTCATCTCCATGAGAGTTCCAGGAGAGGACTGGGAACTAGTTGATGGGTCATTCTGAGCAAATGGTGTCAGTTGTGCTAGAAATTTATGGGGAAAATATTTAGAATTTATTTAAATTGGTTATAAGTGCAGTGACAAATTAACTGAATTTTCTCAGAAAATAGGCTACATGAAGTATTTCAGAAAGAAAAAAACATTTTAAATTTAAAAAAAGCTAAATGGATTCCATATAAAACTACAATGTAGTTGTAAATGGGGACATGCACTCATTTTTTTTTTTTTTACTTTCATTGCACATATCAAACACATCGATTGAATCTATCAAATAATGTGACGACATTCTGTATCCATTAATTCTATCAGTATAATTCATGGGGAGATAAAGTACCGGTTTCTGAGAATTACCTGAAAATTAAAATGAATAAATTCTTTATAGATGCACCCAATAGAGTCACACATAAAATTAGGAATACAAATATTTGCCAGTTATAAAGCAAAAAGCAAAAAGGAACAGTTGTCTTGCTACTATAATAGTGAGCTGTTGCAACCTGTGTTCATAAATAATATAATGATTCAGTCAGAAGTCAATAGTTTCATTGCTTTTCCATACTCTTATATTCTAATGCAGCCACTTACTTATGCTGTGGCCTTTACTTAGCAGCTGTTGATGAATAAATTTCATCCAATAAGAGCTTGAGAGATGTTGGACTCGATTTGATCACAGCTAAGGTGACACAGACACTCAATCGAAATACTGACACCAAAAAGCCATTCGTTGTTCAGACAATTTATGAGGAATTGAATAAAATTTGACAGCTTGACTGAGTAATCGATTTTTTTCATTTCGCAATCCGATAGTGGTCGAAGCTGGACAGTCAGCAGTGAAGTGCAAAACTGGCACGACGCAATTTCAACAGGGTTCCTATAGCAAAACAGTTAGACTGCTTAACTCAATAACCTCAATCTATCAGGTCAATAATTTGGGCATAAAGCTACTCATACAGACTTCTACCCAGACATTGTAAATCAGATTTACATGCACAGAAAGATTTTATGTTTCCTTAGAAGTCCACATTTATATATGACAATGTCCCGATAAGATTACAATTAGCCATAACAAACAGTTACTAGATTCAGTATTAGAAATATTTCATGACTGCATTCACTTCAAAGACCCAGACTTAGTATGAACATTGGTATACCCTAATCTTGACATATACACAGCCCACAGGATAACAAGAAATGAACCCTTAAAGGAGTCATTTCTACCTGATCTGATTGATAAAAATGACTTAAGTTGTTGTTAACTGTTGTAGGTTGATTCAGTAATATTAAATAATGTTTTTGTCTCGAATTGAACCATGTTGCCACAAGGAATGTCAACGTTAATGCATGCATTCATTTCAAAATCCTTAACATAATAAAAAAATGTAGGGCAAATAAATTACTGAAGCATGCTTAATTGCGTCATTTTGAGTATTTCAACTCAAAATTTCCGTTTTGGTTCGACAGATGTTTATTCTTTCACTCTTTATCAACCAGACAGTCTGATGTCCACTTTTCTGCATGGATAGATAGATGTCCTGTTCCTGCATATTCATGCAAATTTTTTACCAAGGACAAATTGAAGTGGTTAATAGATGGTGTCAACATCTGCTGCCCACACACACTCACATTTTAACATAACATGTCTATATCATTAATCAAGCCATTTAGGCACTGTGTGAGCTGTCACAATTGTTGTCTGGGAAGTCTTCAATTCTCACAGGTCATTAGAGGGAACGTGTGAGTGAGACAATGGAAGAATAGAGAGAGCTGGTGGGGTATTGTTCTCTGAGGGTTGTCCTCTTGTAGGATGTGGAGATAAAGCTTTCAGACTAGGGAGGCAAAGAGAGGTCAATGTCTAAGCAGGAGATGTTTCTCACCCTTCTCTGAGAATGACATGAAGCTGCATTATTCAGTCAAACAACTCCACTGTGTCGAGGATTAAACTAATAAAGGAACACAAATGTGCATCTTACTGGAGAGTATCAGAATTATTCTCCATAAGCTATAATGAAGTATGAACTCGTGTGATAAAAAATATTAAAATATGCTTGGGTATGAAAACTTCTGCATACAAAATCTTCTGAAGAAAATGTGTTCCTTGTTTGTGCAAAACTATGCTAGGTGGTTTCTTGTGCATTTTTGTTATTGTTAACTAAAACTAATAAAAATAATTTTTGGTACAAAAAAAAAAAAAAAAAAAATATTAGATGAAAAAAACTGAAAATTAGAAATGTGGCCTTGGCAACTAACAGAAATAAACATGAATAAATCAAAGCTAAATAGAATATATATATATATATATATATATAAATGACAAACGTACATAACAAAATGACTAAAACTTAAACCCACATTAAAATAAAAAATGAAAATACAAAAAAATAAAAGCTCAATACTGTAATAGTATTTTAAATATAAATTATAAATATATATTTTTTATATATAAAAATATGAATGAATACTATAATAAATAATACTAAAATAACACAGCCTCCTATTTTCTTCTGATAATAAAAATAAAACAAAAAAAATAATAAAAATTGACAAAAGTACATCAATTACTAAACCTTATAAAAATATTAACAAATACTATAACAGTATATAAATAATAATCTGCAAATATATCTTAGTGTTTTCCTAATTGATTACAAGGTCATTGCTAGGGTGTTCAGGGTCATTGCTACACAAGTCATATGATTTGAAGTATTCATGTTCGTAGCACAAACGGTGGGACCAATAACACGCCAAATATTATTACTTATGGTAATTTCAAGTTGAAGTTTGTTCAATTCTCTATGAGCCAGAAGAAAGCACCACATACAAGTAGATTCAATTTGATTTCACTGAGCAAGCATCATGCTGACTTGCAATCGAAAGACCAAAGGCCACATCATTCAGCGATTATGTAGTGATTTGCATGAAAAAATTATAATAATATTTTGCATTAAAGCCATTTATAATGCAAGGTTAACAAAGACAACCTTTGGCAGTAAATCTGTGTATGGTGTAGGTTAATTTGTAAAAGGTTAAACTGTAAAAATTCCCTTGAACTTATTTGACATATTATCTTGCCTGTAACAAGCTGAAAGCGTCCCGACTCCATCTCAACCAAAGGTTGCCATTCTCAGACAAATTAGCCAATAAAGGCCACACTTACTGTGTGCTAATGACTTTAACTTCCTCATTGACTTTATATGTCACTTTGCTGCCCAGCTTCAAAGGAGATTCATTGTAATCCATCGCAAAACCAACATCAATTAGCACATATGCTGTAGGTAAGTGGAGATAATGAAAGATTATGGAGAGCGGAAAACGGGCAGGAGGATACACTGAAAGAAAGAAAACTTCAAAGGCCTCAGTTTTCCCTCTTAAAGGAAGAGATAATGGTGCGTTGAGATAGCAGGGATATCAGGGTGAAAGTAATCATGTCTTCTTGTGTGTGATTGGTACAATATGGGTTGTTTATCTACAAGCACACAATGAGGCCCTTGTGTTGGGCCATAAAAAAACCTGCTTGTTAAAGGCGGCCCATTAAACCGCCATAAACCTCACACATCTCTGGAAGCGTAAGGTGCGTTTGTTACCTGCGTGGAAAAAACAAACAGGTGGCTGATTGAACTCTTTTAAAACAATGAATGTGGTGTGTTTTAATTGAAGAATTTTTTATCAAAGGTGATTTGTTCCAGATTTTTTTTTGTTATGCTGGTTTAAAGTCTCTTCACATCCTGCAATCACTAAGTTAAAGGGTTAGTTCACCCAAAAATGTCTGTAAAAATTCTGTCAGTAATTACTCACCCTCATGTTGTTCCAACCCCGTAAGACTTTCATTCATCTTCAGAACACAAATTAAGATATTTTTGATGAAATCTGAGAGCTGGATCACTCCTTCTGCTTGATAATTTCATCAGCCGAAATTATTAATTATTAAGAAATTAATAGTTGAATAAAGTCTTGAAAAAGTATTTTCGTCGCTTGATAAACTTAAGGTTGAGCCACTGTAGTCACTTTGACTATTTTAACGATGTCTTTACTAACTTTTCTGGGCCGGCGGATATAGCCTATGAAGGAGTGATCCAGCTCGCAGATTCCATCAAAAATATCGTAAATTGTGTTTCCAAAGATGAAAGTCTTATGGGTTTGGAACAACAAGAGGGTGAGTAATTACTGACAGAATTTTCATTTTTGGGTGAACTAACCCTTTAAGTGGTCTAAATGTATATATATATATATATATATATATATACTGTGGAAAGGCGTAGGCCCATAAAAAATTTGTCCAATGCGATGTCCCACCTACCTGTCAACATTAGTATTTGCAGACTCTGCTGTGTGTGTTCATGTGTTTTGGAGGCGTGGCTTTGGTGTTCTCTGAAGGGAGTTCAGACTTCTGTTATTTTATGAGGAAAGTTCATTTTAATCATCTTTTGATATTTTGAGATTAACACACAGATTTCTGTAATTTTTCTGGATTGATGTTTTAAAGTGAGACAAAACTTGAATCCAGTCTGCTAATACTCACTGATGTTTGTGCTTTTGTGTTCCCTCCAAATAATGATGTGACTTCCTGGAGGATGATGTCATTAAATAAGTGATTTTGTTTTTACAAAAGTCTAAGGAATAGAAAGTGCATGGGGACACATGAAAAAATGTATAAACTGATGACCAATAAAAAACAATATTAACATGTACATTTTAAATATTATAATTAAAGAAAAAAAACACTTGGAATATTTTTTAATAAATTTCCAGTTTATGCTGTTGTGCTCCCTCCAAAAAAATGATGTCACTTCATGTATGATGATGTCATTAAAGAACTTTGTATTTTTACAAAAGACTAACAGAATAGAAAAACTATAAATTGATGACCAATTAAAACAAAAAATATGTTTAGATTGAATATATATATATATACATATATATATATATATATATATATATATATATATATATATGTGTGTGTGTGTGTGTGTGTGTGTGTGTGTGTGTGTGTATGTATGATTAAAATATAGGAAACAAAATAAGTAATATTTAATATTACTTAAATTGCCTGTTTTTAGTTTGTGTTAAATGTTGTTTTAAAAGTGATATTGTAATAAAGGGGAAGTCCGTAATATGATTTCCATCTATACAATTGTTAAATAGTAATATAATATAAAAATTCTTAAAAGTTAATATTACAAATTATTTAAATTATATTGTTCTTAAATATTATGATTAAATATTCAATCAGTTAAGACATATACTGTGTGATACGCATAAATGACCCTGCATGTTAATATGAAGAGTTTTCAGATGGAGAGGACAAGAGGTGTCATAATTATCTTTGAAGTCGTCTTATCTGAACGAATGATTGCTTCCTGACCCATCACAGAGTCATTGTAGCCATGACAAAACTGATCAACATAATAAACCAACATCATTTCAAGCCAGCCTAGATGAATTTATGAGTCCTGATAAAAGTATATTACATTTAGCAGCACAAATTACCCTGAAAGGTGCAAATCGAGGACAAAAACATAGATAAAGAATGATTTTAAGTTACTTTCTGTCATTCGGGTAAAAGCTGGATATTTATCAGCGTTCAGAAGCTCTGCCAGGAAAGACATCTTTCCTGAGCAGGAATAATTAGTATAATGCATTAGATGAAACCTCACACAAATTTTTCAAATGTTGGTGCACTAAAAGGGCTTGTGAATGGCACACGTTTAATAAAACATCTAATAATAGAGATTTTTACCTTTACTGATGTGAGGGGTCCACGCAAATATTACTTCCAGGATATTATTATTGCTCCAGACATATATAGTTCAAAATAAAGATGAACAACAAGCCAGTTTGCACCAGACTGGAATCGGGGTCATGCTAATCAGAACTGAACTGCTGACTCAGGCAGAGGATCAAACAGAGGTCATGAGGCACTGTCTGATCACTGCTGAGCTGCGATAATGACCGCAGAATATGTCTGAAATCAGCGACAAGGCCTTTCATCTTCTGTAAACACGACAGGTACTAAAGTTTACAGGCCTTAAATTAAATGATAAACTTTGACTTTGAAAGGCACATCAAGAGCGCACTGTGATATGTGATCTAAAGGCGATGTGTGATCTAAATGTGCAGTGTGTGCCATGCTTGTATACTGTACATGCATGAACATTCAAATAAGCATTGATCTAGACTACAACATTTGGTAAAACAGAACAAAATTCACAGCATTATTTTTTGTGTAAAATGTAAAAAATTACTACTGTGCTCAAACACCTCGCCTGCGGTTAAATTGAAAATGAAAATGAGATATCAATATGAAGTGATTCTTTAACATTTCTTGAAATTGAACATTTCTTATCAAGTCCATATAATTAGCTTTATACTCTTTACTGTGTATCAACAACTAAGGAACTTTAGGAAAAACTTCTGAGAAAGTTGATTCTTAAAGGGATAGTTCACACAAAAGTTTAAAAAATATTTGTTGACCCTCGTTCCAAACCATGGCTATGCCATCAACTGTCTGGTTTCCAACATTTTTTTAAAAAATGTCTTCTTTTGTGTTCAAAAGAAAAAAACTCAACTTTGGTTTGGAACAACTTTAGGGTGAGTAATGACACAATTGTAATTTTTAGGTGAACTATCCTTTTAAGTAAAACATACAACTTAGATTTCTATGAAGACACCTGAGCTATAAAAGAGCAACAGTGAAATGTTCCTGTGGATAGGTAATTCGGACATAATGTTTAGAAAGAACACAAAGTAGGCTACAGTATAATCCATCTGCAAAACACTGCAACATCTTACAATTAAATCGAAACATTTAAATCAAAATAAGAATACAGAAAAATACCAGATAAATCACAATCATTCTTGTTACACATATCTCAGCAGTCTTATTTTTGCAATGCATGTCAATGAATCGCTGGTAAGCATAAAACAAACCTGCATGTGTGCGCGCGCGCGCAATAGGCCAATTTAAGAGAGGACGTGACACGAGGCCGGTGTTGTGCCGAATTTCGACCCCCTGCCAAATTATCACCCCCCTCGTTGAAGTCAGTACCTGATTGCCTAATCCTAACCCCTCCACACACAACTAATCCTAAAGCTACCGGGGGGGGGGGGGGGTAATAATTTGGCGGGGGTCGAAACTCGGCACACCTGCGGTGCCATTGATTCAATTTAATTTGCGCACCTCTGTCACACGGTGCAAAAGACGGATTTACCAGTGGCCGGGCAGTTTAAATTACTTTTAAATCATAAAAGCAGCGCACCGGCCGAGGGGAGGGAGAGGTAGAGGTAGAGGTTGCTGGGAATATGCGAAGAGAACTTGATTTCTCTTGAGCAAATTAGCTCCAATGGCTGTGTCTCAAAACCGAGTGAGCTGCCTAACTAGACAGCATATTTGGTAGGCACATATTTGGTTTAATTTGTTTTCATATGAAAAATAAAATAAATACAAATCAATACCGATCATTATGGGAGCAAGCGTCTTTTATAAATCACAGCCTCATTTTTTATTTACTTTTTTTTCATGCACAATGCAATAATATGTACAATATATTGTCATCAAAGACATGGCCGATGTAGACTGCATGTTGTCTAGGTAGGCAGCGCACTAGGTGTTGAGTCACAGCCTGCTTCAGCATCATTTACGGTATAGAGGGGCGGGATGCTCCAATCTTCTCGGGTCAAGGCGAAAATATCACTTTCAGCCTCACGTCGCCTGTTATTAATCCACCGTCCTCTGCCTTTTCATGTAGGCAATATTTAAAATAACAGCTGCGAATTGCAATTCATTTCGTCTCGATTTATTGCGTGTTTATGACAAGCAGGTCATGGATGGAATGAAGGTTTTGAATGAATTGCCTATATTTCATTCATTATTTTATATATAGCCTATAGGTATACAACTATTTTTATTATTTGTTTCCCCCTGTTATAATGCATACTTAGTGTTTGCATTTATACATACGATTGTAGAATATATTGACTAGCCTACAACATAAATGTGCGATAATTATTTAGGCTATCGCACGATGTTAATGCGGTCGGATTTGTGTTTTTTCGAACCGACTATTCTGTCTTAAATTAATTTATTAAAAGCATCATAATACCCATCATATATAGTGGAATAAACACTCAAATCCATGAAAATGAGCAACAAGCTGTATTTTCGAACTTATGAGAATCTCTCATCGGAAAATATAAATTCACGCCGTAGGCTACAAGCATTTTTTATTATTATTATCGTTATCATTATCATTATTATTAATGTACAGTAAAAAAAAAAACTTTAAGAAGCAACCTGAGCTTACAAATATTTGATTTGTCTACATCCATATAGTCTGGTTAATTTAGTCGTACTAAATTTGAAAGAAACAGTTTAAATTTGGATGTCATAGTATACATTTGTGACAAAACACTTTTTAATCAGACCATTTAATGCTGCGAACATTTGACTTATTATAATGCATAATTATATGGACTATGTATAATGTAAAGTCATACAATTAAATTATCTTGATAATACAGCCGAGATTCTTTAAATAAGCGGGTCGTAAAAAATATTAGATTACATTATTATTAATATGTAGGCCTAGGCTACATCTTAGACAGTTGCTCAGTGAGGTTATTTTTATTTGATATTATGTGAAATACTGAATATTAATTATTATTATTATTATTATTATTATTATTAATTATATAGCACCAAATGTAGGTTTTCAGGTATAACAAATAGTGAAAGCAGCATAATAATTACAAAATAAATAAACTTATCGCCACAAATTTTTTTATCATTGCTATTATTATGTCATTTGTTAATTCATAGATGATTTAGGGATACATTTAAACATACCGTTGGTGCGATTAACTGAGCTACAGTAAGCCACGAGAAACGCTTGGTTTCAGGCACTTTGGAAACTTCGCAAGCGTCGTTGGTCTGATGTTGGTTGAGGAACAAGTCTCAGCAAGGACGTGCTCGAAGAGTCTGTACTACTAGTTAATTAGAAAACTGTCAAATGATCTACTCCCGCAGGACATCCACTGCAGCCAATCAGCGCTCTCAAAGGCGTTATGACTGAGATGTGAACGCGCGGAGAGGTTCAGAGAGCAGGATAGATGACAGAGATACTGTTCTAAACAAGAGACCGCCGTGTTAAAGAACGATTTAGCGATCGTACATACTTTGTGGGCGCATTTTCTTTCTTTTCCTTTTTGTGCGTAAACGTTTAGATACTTTATTAACTATAGGTACTTTGGCCGTCTCATGGGCTGAGTTCCAAATATCAGTTAGACTGAACTCTACATATCCCAAACGTTAAAAATAGAGCAGAAAGTATCACTAATCGTGTTTAAAACGCATGTATCTGTGCGTAAAATACAGCTATCCAAGTCTTTTCCTGCAACTCCAAACAACATAGAAGCGTTGCAATGGAAAAATCAAAGAACTTCAGGATCGATGCTCTTCTGGCGGAAGAACCACATCGAGGGACCCGAGAAGTATCACCTGGACTGAGCAGCGACAGCCCGACTGGTAGCCCGGTGTCCTGCAGGCGCACAGACACTCCGTCCCCCCGCGCAATACACCTCCAAACCGGAATCATACCTAAACCAGGGCTGCTCAATCTCCCACACCCAGGACTCACTTCAATTCCAGGCATGTACACGACACCCATGTACCCCATTTCAGCGTTGGGAGGTCAGCACCCCGCCCTGGCGTACTCGGGTTTTACGCAGCTGACGCACTCGTACCCGGATCAGCTGAAGGCGGCGGCGATGGCCGGGTCTTTACCGCTGGAGCACTGGATACGAGCTGGCATCATGGTACCACGACTGCCCGATTACACCTGTGAGTGGGGTAGCATGCAGATGAGTGGGTAACACTTTGTTAAATCATTACTAAACATTCAATGATCCTTGATTCATGAAAGTTCAATGACATTTCTTACTATGTGAATGCATTATCTCTATCTGCTACATACTTTATCATAATAGCACATTTTGATAAATAATGCAATATCTCCTTCTTTTCATGCAAACCAGTGTATGCTTGTTTTCCATCTGTTTTGTCTCTCGTAAGCAGATGGCCTTTGTATTTGTTCGCTTGTTGTTTGTTTGCTATTTGTTTTTTGTATTACATTGTGAAGCGACCTTGGGTTCTTGAAAGGCGCTATAGAAAATAAACATATTATTATTACTATTAATCTGTTAAGCATTAAATGATTAACGTTTGTTATTCTTATCGATGAAATTTGAGTGAAGTACCATAACACTTTTATTTATTTAACATAATGCTATACTGTTTAGTTGATGGACATTCACCTATGAACAGGGCTATATCAAAATAAATTAATTGCATCTGAATATATGATTCAAAATGTATAAATCAAGTTCTTGACCTGCTTAAATATAAATAGTTAAATTCATGATCTGTGAAGCATTATAAGTTCCATTTGGACCTATTTTTGGTTCTAACTTGACTTTTTGTTTTTCAAAAGAAATAATTCCTTATTCCGTAATAGTGCTGTTTTAAAGTACTTCGAATTCACATGAGCACAAATTACATTTTTTCCATAATTTTAAAAAAACTACAACAGCATCTGATGTAAATAAAAAAAATAGAAGAAAATAGAACAAGCTGTAAATGGAAGTTTTCTCCAAATCATGAGTACATAAATTGTGCATCTCCATCATTATGGCATCGTTACTGTCCTACACCAAAATTTTGTTGCATTACCGCACATTGTCAGTTTGAAAGCAAACATTGTAAAAGCTCATGAAATCCTTTTCAACATAATCAAAGGTGAGGAAAAGCAAACAGAGGCAGAGATGTGCTTACACACCTGTGACTCTTGAAAGACCTGGAGTTAATTTGTCACTAAGCAATTATGATGTTTATAACTTCTGTTTGATGGATTATTAAACTGAAATCATGGTGGTCACATGTGGCGAAATTAGTTTGCTGAATTATAAATGACAATCTAGGTGGCTAAATGATAAGACAGTATCAGGAAATTGACTATATATTCGTTTTTTCTACATGTATTTGCAATTAAAATAGCTTTTTAAAATTGAAAGCAGAAAGATATAATATACAAAAAAAATATAATAATAATAATATGTTGTAAACAAACAAATAGCAGACATTACACTCTTCATGATTGAAAGATTATATTATCCTTGGATAGTTAAAGAAACAACAACTCAACAATAAAGTCATTTTGACACTCTGACTGAACAATGTTCCGTATAGTGTTACCAGGATTTACACCAAACTGTAATAATATAATTTTATTTTTGGCTTCTTTATAAAGCCATAAATGTCAGCTCGATGGAAATTGTCTTTGTGTGAGAGAGAAACTATAAACAAACACCTTAAAGATACTGTAGTTCATCAATAAAATCCCAAAAGCGTTCATTGAATTTTCATTAAGTTAATGGCTTGCTCTTGCATTTTATGGCCGCCCAGCCCTGCTTCAACTGTGTTTAACAATAAGCTGCAGTAAAGCTATTATGGTAAACGATAGCTACAAATTCTAGGCTTTCTTTTGTGTGTGTGTGTGTGTGTGTGTGTGTGTGTGTGTGTGTGTGTGTGTGTGTGTGTGTGTGTGTGTGTGTGTGTGTGTGCGCGCCCAACCCTGCAAGTCCTTGACATTATATAAAAGAGACAAAAATCTCATAAAAATAATCTAAACGTGGATTTGCATCCCTATACGTAGCTTGTATCCCTTTTGGCTGGTGCTTAATTTTTATATACCGGCACAAGAGGCCTCTGATTAATTTGGAAAAGATTTTAGCAATGACGTTATGCAGGCTTTTAAGTAAAAATGCTGCTAAACATTTATGCCCTTAATTCAACATGAAGTTATGTTAAACTGCAGCAGAATATTTGCATTTTATTAGCGTTGCGCAGACTTGAAATAAACCATCACCCAAAGATCTGAATCATATCTACACAAAAGTATATCACTTGGATGGGGGTCCTTTTGACCTGGACCTCTAACAACAAAACAAACTCAATTTAATGGTCTTTTGCGGGAAATCTGTTAATAATTTAGACAATCTATTAATGTCCTCTTTCTTTCGTTCTGTCGTACAGCCGCCCCCCAGTCCGGTTTGATGGGTAAATGTCGAAGACCACGGACAGCATTCACCAGTCAACAACTACTGGAGCTGGAAAACCAGTTTAAACTTAACAAGTACCTTTCCAGACCCAAACGCTTCGAAGTGGCCACATCGCTCATGCTGACCGAGACACAGGTAAACAAGTGTGAAAGTCAGCGAATGGAGTTTTGATATAGATTATACAGTATGCCACAGTGCAGTGATTACCAGATTTACATCATTGAACAAAAGTATGAGGTCATTTAAAAAAAAAAAAGTATACTTTTATTTAGCAAGGGTGCATTAAATTGATCAAAAGTGACAAAAGTAACAGAAAAGACTGTTACTAAAGATTTTGTTTAAACAAATGCTGTTCTTTCGGACTTTCTATAATTCAAAGAATCTGGAAAAAATGTATCACGGTTTCCACAAAAATATGAAGCAGCACAACAATTTTCAACATCGATAATAATAAATGTTTCTTGAGCAGCAAATCAGAATGATATCAGGATGATTTCTGAAGGATCATGTGACACTGAAGACTGGAGTAATGATGCTGAAAACTCAGCTTTGCATCACAGGAATAATTACATACAATATTAGTTTTACTGTATTTTTGATCAAATAAATGCAGCCTTGGTAAGAGACTTCTTTCAAAACATGAAAAAAAGAAATTCGACTTATTCGGTTAGAGAAAGAAAATAATAATCATTTCAATAAATAAACATTGATATGGTATCACCTATTGTCCAAAGTTTCTTTTCCACATTGTTTTCTTTATTTGATTATTGTTTCTTTGGCAGAAGGTGTCTATTTTGCTGACATCCTTGTGTGTTTGTGTGTAAAACAGGTCAAGATCTGGTTCCAGAACCGGCGAATGAAGTGGAAACGCAGTCGTAAGGCTAAAGAACAGGCCGCACAGGTCGAGGTCGAACGCCAACGTGGGGGAAGCAAATCGACCAATGAGAGGCCAGGAAGGGACGGTCGCAGGGCTCTCACTCAGAGTGTGGAGGAGCACGAGGAAGAGGACGAACTCGACGAGGACGACGAAGAAGATGAGGAGGAAGGGCCACACAAGTTCATAAACGACACCCTTAATGTAGCACGTTCCACAGACTTTCTGCACCGCGCATCTGCATTAGGATACCACGCCGACAGCCCGTTCTCTGAGGACGACATGGAGGAGGTGGGAGGAGGCGACAGGAAGATTGGGGCAGGGTTATGAAAAGATTTCCTAATGGAAACTGAGACTGCATGAACTCACAGCAGCATTACAGTCCTGCGCTGTGGTCTGACTATGGCAATGGTAAGATTAAAACTGAGACTATAAAAGCCAAACCATTTAGCCACCTAAAGACACACGAAAAGTCAACAAAGTATAGAGGGACTTCATTGCTGTTTGAGGTGTCAGAGAATCTTATGTAAGGTAGACGTTTAATATAACAAATAGCAAGCATTTAAGCTGTGTTCCAAAACCTGTAAACAGCATTTTAAGGCATCACAGTTTAGACGTAACATTTTTTTTTAAAAATTCAATTCAGCAAGGATGCATTAAATTGATCAAAAGTGACCATAAAAACGTTTATAATGTTACAAAATTTTGCTATTCTAATTGCTATTCTATTCATCAAAGAATCCAGATTTTTTTTCATCATTGTATCCACAAAAATATTACGCAGCACAACTGTTTTCAACATTGATAATAATAATACATGTTTGTTGAGCAGCAAATCAGCAATGATTTCTGAAGGATCATATGACACTAAAGACTGGAGTAACAATACTGAAAATTCAGCTTTGCATCACTGGAATAAATTACATTTCATAATATATTAAAATGGATCACAGTTATTTTAAATTGTAATAAAATGTAACATTTTTACAGATTTTTTCCCAGATAAAAATAAATTGTGAGAATAAGAGACTTCTTACAAAAACATGAACAAATCAGACCCAAATCTTTTGAACGATAATGTATTATTAATTCAATAGAGAATAATAATAATAAAACAGCTTCAAAATATCATGCTGTTAGCTTGGCAACATGCTAATGTTAAAGGCTATTAGAATCAATTGTTCACGTAAGGTGGCACATGCGGGCAGTAAGGCAGCTCACTAGGTTTTGGAACAGAGCTTTTGATTACAATTTTTGAGAGCTATGTCTTGTTTCAGCAAGATTCATGTTAATTTATTGTTTTTGTTCATTGTAAATAGCATCAGATGTTCTGTGTCATGCTTACGTGTGTACAGTTTTTGCAGCAAAACCCTTTTGCTTCATTATTATCGATTGCAAATAAACCTTCACTAAATATACAGTAACCCTGCAAAAAATATTATTTATTTAAATACTGGTGAATATGGAATCCCTATTTCATGTCTTAAAAAACACCTGGTGCATGATTCAACCATGCATATTATTCCAAAGAAATATTGTTTTGAGAAGCCTTTCTAAAATCTTACAGCTAGTGCAATAATTTAATTCAGGTTAACAAGAAGCATTACCACTGGGAAACAAAAAGTGTGTGATGGGACTGTTTCAAGCGGCCATTAGTTAAAATATGCAGTGTAAATGAATATGCATTTCTCTGACTTCTCTCCACCTATGCAGCAAGAGAGTAAGAGAGCTGGAGGCATGATTATTTCTAAACGTCATGTTTACATTCATATGTGACTCAGTGTTTGTTCATGTTAATGTTATTTAAGCAAGTTTAAGTCTGTAATTTATTTCCATTGAAGGATGCAAGGGAGGTTGATGCACAGTATAATAATGTTGTATTTGTCTGTGTTGCTGTAAATTGCTGCAAATAAACGAAAAGAAAAACAAAAGTGTGACAATGATTCTTCAAAATCTGAATAAAGCTCCCTTCAGAGGCATCAACACATTCAGATAATGGGCCTATTTGTGTGACATTCATATATATAAACATACTGTGTGTGTGTGTGTGCGTGTGCATGTGTGTGTGTGTGTGTGTGTGTGTGTGTGTATACACAGCCTATACAGACACACATACATTTCAAGGCATGTTCAGAATCAGATAATGGGCCTTTTTGTGTAAAACACGTATAGATGTGTGTGTGTGTGTGTGTGTGTGTGTGTGTGTACACATAGCCTACACACACACACGCATACACACACATATATATTTATATTTATATATACTAATCGGTTATAATATAAGTATAATATAATATAATCAAAAAATCTATATTTTTAAAGCTCACTTGAATTTTTCTTGAAATTCTATTTGAAATATAAGTATTGAAGATACCATCATTTAAAAGTGCTATCTTTTAAGTCATTGACTGAATGTGCAGCAAGACAGCTGCCTTCGGATTCAGACACAACCAACGAGGCTGATTAACATGCTGGAGAATGGCAAATCTGTAGCCCATAATAAACCAGCAGAAAGAGGTTATTTACAGCCCAGCCTCTCAAATATGAATTACTCAGGCGGGTTTACTGATAGTCAAATAATTAAGTTAATGAAGAGGAAGTAAAATAATTAGCCCCTTGGTAGTGATGTCATCAGGGCAATTTCATTTACAAAAAAAGCAAGAAATAAAACAGAAAAATGATGGGAATACGACTACAACAAGGTGCTTTATTGGGCGTTTGAATGAGGGCGGTGATTAAACGCACAAGTACAGACAGCATAACTTCTCTGTCACAGAGGCTACAGGACAGCATGTTTATATAGTGATTAAATGCATTTTTAACTGGCCTCAGAAAGGTGCCTCTGCCTTGTTAAAACTGAACCAGACCGGGACATCGAGGACGGTCTCTGAGAGAGTTTTTTACTCATTTTCAGAGATTGGACGACACAGGTTTATTTCCTAGGTAAGGCGAATAGCATTTGCTCACTGACGGGAGATGATAGGGTTTTACAGCTTGAAAGTTGTCAATGAAACCCTCAAAAGTTTTACATAGGATTGGTTTTAAAGTCAAGAAAAGGACTCCATGTAGCGTGTACCTGATTAGGTAAATTGCACGTTAACTTTTGCATCACATTTAGCAGACACTTTTATCTGAAGCGGCTAACACAGTTCATGCCTGGGAATGACCTTGGAGTTGCATGTATTAGACTCATAGAAATAGGACAGGAGAGAGCCTCAGAATGGAAGATTAGTTTAGCTAAGAGCAGCACTTTTCATGCATTTTCATGTTTACCTACATTTTTAGGCTGTATGTTAGTGGTTCTACATAAACAGGCGATTTACAATTTTTACACTAGTTTTATTAAAATGTTCTGAAGAAAATGAGAGCGATACTTGCCTATGCAAAACGTTGCAGCCAGGTTGTTGCTGTTGATTGGGTCTTCTAGTGATTTCTCCTTCAATGTAATCCTATGGGAATGTTCCTCCTTGTTCTGAAAATAAACAAGACTAAAGTCTCTCAACAAGTCACACGATTTGAGATATCATTCATGTCCATATAGTCCATGTTATGGCACAAATTACACACCTAATTAAAATTAGGCAGTGGTTCTCAATCAGGGGCCGGGGGACACTAGGGGGCCTCAGCAAAGGGAGCCTTAAGGATTAAATAAAATTATTTAAAATAAGACAAAAGAAGCATTAAAATATGCTAAAATCATGACATTTCTGGTTTTAATTCACTCTCTCAACAACTGTTTTTTCTGTAAAGTGCCATAGTTCCTACTGGTATTTTTTATACATTTGATCTAGTTATAAACAATCTTTTAAAAATAATTTTTAGTATTTTTAAAAATCCTTATCACGAACAGCTGGAAAGGTCAGGTTCTTTAAATATTGTTGCAGACAGTGGTGTACCTTGGAGTCAAAAAAGGTTGAGAATCACTGGATTAGGGTTTTGTTCTACATTTCAAATAGTAATAGTGATTCTTGCCTTAGCGAACGCCACAGTAAATCTAAAAACAGTCATGCTGGCATTTGTGAACTAGTGATTTCCAGTATTATATGTTATATTGAGAGTTTGGATGTTTTAGATTTAACACTTGCATACAAATGAAATAATTCAGGTGGTTTTAGCATACATGTACACACTGCAAGATGGACACAAATGCTGACTAGCTTTTACGACATTGACCCAAAGTCATGAGCATGTAGATTTGAAGATATCTCGACTTTATTCATGGCTCCGCTTTCTGCAACAGCCCTTTTATCCGCATGAAAATGTCAGTTTCATAGTGAAATAAGTAAATGTGACTCTACCAATTTGTCTGCCGGCAAATCAGCAACAATAACTTGAGCGACATGACCCCGTAAAATATTTATACCCTGTAGTTTAATCAATCAGACTCATTACGGGAATATGAACAGATTGTGTGATCTTTTAAAGTAATCACCCTTATTGCTCGAGATTTCCCTCAGCCTTGTCGTGTCACTTAAGCTAATGGGAAGGTAAGAGAATGAGAGACTGGCCCCATAAATTCACATCTGTCCCGACTTTAACCGCAGCTCAAACACACACAAAAAGGCCAAGTTTTAGTAATAAACTTTATTGAAAAAGGCGCAGCCTTTTCTCTTTAAATGCAAGCTTGCGTTCGGGACAGGCATTTATTATGCTTGCGGGAAATCTATCAAACAGATGCGAAATGTGGCTTAATAATCAAGATAAGCGACTAGCTAGCCGTCACGATGATTATGATTGGCTTGGAGTCAGCAAAAGGCTGTGTTTGTTTTTCCCTGCCGTAATAAATAATCAGCCTATCCTTGAGATGTGATTTCTGAATGTACACGTAGAAAGCGGCCGATGTTTACTTTTATACGCTAGTTGCTAATTTCAATGTTCGGGCCTAAACTTGAAGCGAACGCAGTATATTTATAGCTGATTGCACTGGGACTGTTTTAAAGACATAAACTTCAACCCAGTCCTCTATTCCGGTGTCAAATAAAGCACGATTCAAAATCAAATTTAAGCCTAGAAAACAGAACAGATTGTGAATGTTACAAAGAAATAGTGGCAATCAAAAAAAGGTCCAATCAATGCAACATTTGTAGGCAAACAAATACAATATCCACAGAATTTTACTAGATGTGAAGCATTTAAACTGTATTCCCAACCCCTTCCCTTTATGGCAGATCTGTGATTTACTGAACGAGAGAAACACTGGAGGATCAAAGGCACTCAACATTGACCCATAATCCCTGGGTAATTAAATAATTCACTAATTGATTCATCACCAAATCAATAAAGCAGGAGATGGTTTATGGTGTTGGTATAGCACTCTGTGACCAATTGGTTGCAACTAGAAAGATGAAATTTTATTAGTGGTTTTGTCAAGGGATTCATGAATATTACTTTTGCAATTACTATAAGCTTTAGTTAGTTTTACAGAAAATGTAAAAGGCTAGTTTTTAAAATACAGTCATTTCTTGTAAATGACCCAAATGGCCAAGGCATCCCTGCTGGAAAAGCCCAATAAAACCAGTCTAAGGTTGTGGCTAGTTTTACATGGTTTCTGGCCGTTTATGGTCTGGTCTACACTGGATTAGATGGTTAATAACATGCACTATCACCTAGTGGATGTGGTTTTGACATCATAGACCACATCAAACTAGAAAAAAAAAAGTTATCAGGAACAACATTGCAAAATTCAAACCGTAACCATTATAAATATTAGGTATAGATCTTTTTTTCTCAGCAGGGATAAACATAAACATATTTATATACATATGAAACAAACATATCATAGCTGATAAACATACTAAAAAATATTAGCCTCAGACAAAACAAAGGTAGGTTTCGTTTGACCTTGATGTGGACTATAACATGACATCATCTCATAGCCGGTGGGATCATGAAAGCAGAAACTGCCAACCAATGGAGGACAGTCTCACACGCTCCCAGACCATAAACATTGTTTCTGTATAATGAATGATTATCCAGAGAAGGCCGAATGGACTTAAAGTGGAATGGTTTGCATGGATGGAAAAGCTAATTAAAGTGTAATTCATCCCACTGGAACTGTATCTATGTGTGTGCATTATACGTCGGCTGTCTGGTAGTGGCGATGTCTAGGTGAACGCGTGTCCATATGCAGTTTATGGCTTCTCTTTCCCCCGTCGGTGGCGTAAGGTCATTGATGGGATTTATTAAGATGAACATTGAGTCAGAACGTCACTTTTGACCCTCACAGCCCACGTGAATCATAAATTCAGGTGCCTAAACACAGCCTGTAATAATTGTTTCATACCTTTGAGTAGCAGCATATACCACCCATAGGGGTTTGACCAGACCTTTCTGTTGAGGTTTTGGTCCTTGACGAGTGAAGGTCAGCAACTTAATAAACAACATTCAAATGTCACACTGTTACAGAGCCAAAGCGGCCAAGATTCACAGATTTTTGGATGCTTTCCTCAGGTCAGTAGCGGAGACATTTTTAATTAATTTGTCAAAAACAAAAGCTCTGTCAAAAGAACAGGTACATTTTTTCTATTATTATAAATAATACAAAAAAAGCTTTTTGTATAAATGTTTTTCATGTTTTTTAATAATTTTCAAATCATTCAAATTTTCAAGTGTCTTTTTTTTATTTTATCTAATCCTAAGTGTTGCAACCATTTAATATTATAAATGTATCATACATCCCAGTTTAAGGAAAAATGTCATATAGAGAATTGTAGACAATTCACCAAAAACATTTTTTGTTTTGTTTTTACTAATTACAAAAATATTGGTGGAAAAAAAGTGGACAGTACCGTGGTAAGTTAGTGCATCAGATGGTAATACAATCCCTTCTGAAAAAAAAGTTAAAACCAGCCTAGTCTTAGCTGGTTTATGATTGTCTTCCAGCCTGGCCAAGCTGGTTTAAGATGCTTTTAGCTGTCTCCCAGCTCAGACCAGCCTAGTCAGATTTAAAAAAAAAAAAAGAGAGAGAGTTTTAGCCTGGGAGACCAGCTAAAACCAGCCAACCATCTTAGGCTGGTTTCAGCATGTTTTTTTGTTTTGTTTTTCCCCAGTAGGAATGGTTATTTCACATATGCATGGTACGTAACACTTTACAGTTAGTTAACCACATTAGTTTATGAACTAATAATGAAATACACTTCTACAGCATGTATTAATATTTGATCACGTTAATTTCAACATTTAACAAATTAAACCTTATTGTAAAGTGTTACAACATGGCTCAATTGCAGTAGGCTACCACTGTATATTACTCCAAAGTAGATTACTTCGAAGTATTACACTGTATTAGATTCTAAAACACCATGGTATTACCATTTTCTGGGCATAGAGACACATATGTTTACATGTCACTAGATATCAAAATGGACAAAAACATTACAGAATGTCAATAAACACTCACCAAACCCCGTCTTCAGTTTGCTACACTGGTCAGAGATCACAACACAACTTGAGAAACATCTCCCCCGTGTGGTGATACTGAAACTTTCAGGAAAACAAAACCAATTCCATCGGTTGATGATTATATCACACTTTATTCACCATTTATATATATAAAAAAGGGAACACATGACGTAAATGAATGCCAAGAGACATGTCTCCAGTCTTATATTCTATAAATTAAGAGGTTTGCTTAATTAAGTATTCCTCAACAGAAACAAACCAGGACAGAATTGCAAGTGCAAGTTAAAAATGTTCCTTTTAATTTAAAACATAACATTCTAGTCAAAATGATGAGAGCCACTGCAAAGCAATCAGCAGTGAATCTGAATATCAAGGTATTTTTTCTGAAATAATAATAAAATAAAACATTTAGGTCCTTGTTCACAGATAAAATTCCAACTACAATATATAGTAAATGGAATGCTTCAATAAATGTAGTCCTGAATTATTAAACAGCATGTGATTCATAACATCATGTGAAAATGTCCCGGTCATATGTACATATTGCCACAAAAAAAATCCTAAAAACAGGCTTCATTTTAATCCTTTTAATGCAAAATATATACCGATTTCTTTCTGTTGATATTGCAGATAAACTATGACCTGGAAATTATTCCGCGAGATTCATCCACACTAGCCAAGCCCAAATGACTGAATGCAGAAATTATCTACAGCCATCTTCAAGTGGATTTCTTACTGAATTAAAATGCATTAAAACCTGCATAATGATTCCTTTAAAGAACACCCTAATACTGAAAGCAACGAAAGGAACTTCTTGCTAAATCCAAACAAACTCGTATTTATGCAGTCATTTATACCACTTTAAAAGAGAAAAGTAAACACATCATTCTTGCAATGTAATGTGAACTAGTATTAAATATTCACAGGCATGACCGTTTGTTATGCATCGTCTCAGAGTCTTTTGCAGAACAGCACTTTCACTTGCTTATAAAAGCCGAGCGAGCGCTATAACCAACTGAGTTAAACTTAATAACTTGCTTTTTTTTTTTTTTCCTCCAGACTCATTCATTAAACATGAGCAGAACAGTTTTTAATGCTACAACATACATAAGAATGCTTTAACAAATGATCTAGACAGAAATTCGTTCTGGTTGTGTCTCACAAATAAAGACCAATGTCAGTTTTATCTTTGAACCTTCACAACACAACGTACCTAAATCTCTGCTCTTAAAAATCTTGCATGTCTTGCTTTACCAGGAGAACTGTTGTTTAAATAACTAATGTCAATTACATTCTGAACAGCTAAAATATCAATTGAGTGGTGCCAAGGACGACATCAAAACCCAGAAGATTAATTCACCCTCGACATTTTATAATGGGGTTTTCAATTTATGAGATATATTTAAACAATACTTGGACATTTTGTCCTACAAAGTAAACCACAAACACTCACACCCCAAATATATATATATATATATATATATATATATATATAGTTATGTTTAAATAAACATAGCTTCAAAATTCACATTTTCGATATGGGTGTGTGTAACTTACATTGTAGAGTGAAAAGTATCCTCAAGTTACAGTATGTTTACCACAGTCCTTATTTTACTCACAAGTTGAAAACCCCATAGGAAAATCTTGAAGGAACCAAATTATTCTGGGGTTTAATGTCATCACTCTATAAAACCCTCATAAATAATTTTTGGTTCCAAGCTTAGAAAAGACACAGAAGCCAAATTACAATCCGAAAACAACCAGTTTGATGCTATGTAAGAGGTGCCTGTGATAACGCTGCCATCGTAGTGAACAGAGTTTTTGCCCTCTCCTGTGTGGTTTGCGTGGCATAAATCAGGAACATGCTCAGCTCATATTTCACTATCAGATCATTTCATTGCTCCATTTAGATTTTCAGGTGAAATATGAGATTCACCAACAAAGATACGTGTGTAACCATGGCATGCTGAGCTCACTGAGGTAAGAGAGATCAAATGTTTGCAAGGCTTGTGATTTTTGTCCGAAAGAGAGAGTGCATAGTCCAAAAAGTCCATAGTCCACTAGAAAACAGGCATGAAATCTCAGCGGAAGTATCATACTCTGTTGGTATCTACATCTGTACCGTCTGAGTCCCGAAGGTTCTGGACCTGGTCAAGCACCCAGCTGATTATGGGCCTTTCCTGAGGATTGGTCACCATAGTGGAGCTGAGAAGGGTTTGAAGACCTTGAGAATATCTGTGTGAAAGATAGAGACATGGTGACCGGTTGCAGGTAGCTTTTCTCCGGTTACATGCTAAAATATGTTACCATTAGAAAACTTTAACAAGCTGTTTTCTGAAATGTATTCTACTGTTAATATTATTATCTTTTTGTGAGTAAACTTTTGTAAAGTGGGAAAATTAGTTTAAAAGACATATTTATAATTGTATTTAAATTATAACATTCTACATAAAATAAAAAAGGAGGGAAACGTTATTTAAAATATAAATTAATATAAGTTAATATTAATATTATAATGTATTTTATTATATTTAAAAAATAATATATTATTTTAAATATAATATTCCACATTTAAGTAAGTTATACTTTTTTATATTTAAATGTAGGAATATTAGTTTAAAATATAATATTAGTCTATTTTCTTTTAAATATAATATTGCTTAAATATAACATTCTGCATTTAAGTTGGGAAAATTAGTTTAAAAAATATATTATAATATTACATTTTCCCTTAACACATTTTACACACAAATTATGAAACTGAAATGCAGATTATTATATATATATATATATATATATATATATATATTTATTTATATTTTAAAACAAATTTTAATTTTAAAAATAAATTAAAATTAAGATAATGCAGACATTAAGTAAGCTACACAATTTCTTACGTATAATTTTGTTAATGAGGCAAAATTAGTTTTAAAATATAATATAACAATAATATTTAAAATACTAAATATTTTTGAAAATTAGCTGAAAATGTAATACTATAATATTAATTAAAAAAAAATTATATTCCACATTTAAGTTACACAAAGTGGGGAAATTAGTTTAAAATATAAATTTATAATATTATTTAAAATATAATATTACAATATATATTACATTTGATTGACGAACATCTACACAATATTTGATCTGGCATTGCAACGAGCTGCCTCTTCCAATGAGGTCCAAAGCGGTTGAATTTTACAGAATAACAGCACTGAACAATCTCAAGCTCACCTGCAAGGCTGTGGAATGGAGACTGGATTCTGGACGGCGAGAGCCACGCTGTCACCCTTCTGGAATATCAAGTCATACGGTCCCTCCAACATCATCATACAGTACAGCACACAACCTAGAGACTACAGGCAGAACAAAACAAATGATACCTGCAGCAGACATAACAGACTGACATAGACATAACATAATGACAGCAGACGTAACAGACTGACATAGACATAACATCATGCTGATCAGAAAGAGCAGAGATGAAAAGATGAAGGATGAAGTTTACAAACATTAGACCTGTGCAGACACAGTCATGTTGTTTTGTGAAAGAACAGCTGAAAAGTAACTATTACACCCATACAAAACAAATAAAAAGAGAATTACCCAAATGTCTGTTCTCTCATCAATAATACAGTGACTCTCCACATTAAAGAGCTCTGGTGCTCTGTATGAGATGGTGCACCTCTGAGCAGCCCAATCCTGAAAGGGAATGCATAAACAAAAGAGAATTGATTTAATGTTTTGTTTTTTCTAGCTATGTTTCAATCCACCTATTTTTATGCGCATTTTGTAATATCGCAAAAAGAAAAACACTGGATGGATATGCAAAAATGCACATAAAAAAAAAAACGTATGCACTCAACTGAGGATTACAAATTTTTACCCGATAAGAAGACGTGCATAAACTACAACGGAAACAGATTTACAAAAAAAATCCCTTTATGCGCATCAAAAAATGTCTTCATTTCTCAACATCTCAAATGTGTGATCATTCTAAAATGCCTGAGCCTACTTATACTATGCCCTAAAAGTATGTATTTTTTTTGTGAGCGTGTAGCAGAAGAGTAGACAAGCTTTGGACATACTATCACGTCATCAAATTTTGTTTTTAATAGATGCGCTGTCGCATAGTTACGTGCATCCCGTCGCTGTAAACTGGACTGTCAATCATCTTGCAACAGTTAACATCCTCCACATTTCATTTCATTTCCTACCGAATAGAAGAGAAAAGAAGTAGCGCGTTGATCTACCAGTCGTGGGTCTTTCATGCGGAGAAGATGCATTTAAAAGTTAATGGCCAAACGGATGTTTAGAAAAGTTCACATTGTTATTGCAATTGAAATATAACAGATAACATTAAATAAATTAAATAATTTGTTTTATCAGGTTAAATGTTGATTATTATTCACTCAAACTCATTTATCTAAACCTCTCTACTCAACTGTCGGTCGCATACATCAGCCATGTTTGTCTTTTTTTTTTTAAACACTTCTTATTGGTGTTCGTAGTTCTGAACCGAATCCTCCTCCAATGCGTAATGGGTTGTGGGCAATATTAGCCATTAAGAGGGAGCACGGATCCACACTTTACTGGGAAAAGTAGACCATCCAGGGACTTTTGGCATACTCTTTTCAACATACTATGCTTTGGGACACACTTCTTAATCTCACATACTATTTAGGATGGTTAGTATGCACATTGAGAGGCAGGGAAAGTCTGTCATCAGAATGATTTGGTTTAACTTCCTCCCAGAAGTATCTCACATGATTTTGTTCTCAAACACCAGGAATCTGAATGCAAGATAACATGAGGGTGTTTATTGCGTTTCGTCTGCGCGTTTGCAGAAACTTCCATTTTCATAACAGATATTTTGCACCAATTTCCCAGGAAGTGACAATTTTCTTCTCTTGAACACATGGGATGGAAACGTCAAATTATTTTATGCGATATTCCAATTTTGTGGACAAGTTTGGATGGAAACATAGCTACTGGTAACTCTCGATTAAATGCTGCTAGATATTTCAGCTCTAACCTGGATGGTCATGGCTTCACGTGACCCTCGAACTTCAATCCTGGCCTTGTTCATGGAGCCCAAGTCCATTAAAAAAGGCTGATCGTTCTCATCCAGTAAAACGTTGGTGGGTTTCAAATCTCTGTTTTCAGAAATACAACTCATGTTAGAGAAATAATAAGAACAGGAAAAAACAGCCAAATATTTCAGACTGAAAACAGTATATTCCTCAAGAGGGTTTTTGTCAGCAGTTAAGCATCAGGTCAGCTTTTGTTGTCTACTTATACAGTATATTTAATATCTATATATAATATCTCTTTGGTGTAACTATTGTTGAAAGTCTGCCTTGGATTCATATAAGTGGGACTTTCATTTATATTTATCTATTTTATTTGACTTCAGGTCTTCAGTCTATGTTGGATGATGGATACTCCATCTCTTCTACAGGGATTTACTCAGGCAGGATATTGTGTTTCAAGCTGATTTTACAGTGTGGTTATTAAATCTAAAACTGATTCATAATACTACATAAAATATTAATAGTATGCCAAATGTATAATTTCAGTAATAAAATATTATTGAATCAGCAGTGTTCTCGTTAACTAAACATACTAAAATGAAAATGAAAAGAAGATATTTTGAAGAATATGGGTAATAGCTGAACAATTGATAAGCCCCATTGACTTTCATAGTATTGCACACACACACACACACACAAAAAATACTATGGAAGTTAATGGGGCCCATCAACTGTTTGGTAGGGTTGGGGGGGGAAATCGATACAGCACAGTATCGCGATATTTTCTGTGGCAATAGTGTATCGATACACGGGCGCCAAGTATCGGTCTTTTTTTGCATATTAACTATAAAATTATCTGTTTTACTTTCCGGTTTTCTTTATTGGTTTCTCTATTTTCACTGCTTGAGAACATAGGTTGAATCAGAAATCGCCCCCTAAACAATCATTCACTAAGTTAGGCTTATTCCCTAAGTCCACTAATACTATTTTATATTAAGAATCGCAATAATATTGAATCGTGGCCAAAATATCGCGATACTATCGAATCATCACATTGTTGCCAATTCCCACCCCTACTGTTTGGTTACCGGCATCCTTAAAAATATCCTCTTTTGTGTTCAGCAGAATAAAGAAATTCATACAGGTTCGGAACCACTTGAGTATGAGTAAATGATGACAAAATGTTCATTTTTGGGTGAACTATCCCTGCACATGTTCCATCTTCAATGCAGAACCAAGGCAAAACTAACACATATAGGCCCGGTTTCAGAGACGAGGCTTAGATTAAGCCAGGATTAGACCTTAGTTCAATTAGGACATTTAAGTAGATTTTATTAACGTGCCTTAGAAAAAAAATATCATTATTGATGTGAAACTTGAGACAAAGAAAAAGGCAGTGACATATTTTTAAGATATATCCGTGCAAGTTGCTTTCAGTTAAAACAGCTCAAACATGCAACTTAGTCTGGAAGCCTTGTCTGTGAAACCGGGGGTTAATGTAATAAATTTGGGTTCAGGGTGAATGAATTGTTCTGTCAGTACCTGTGTGCATAGCCTTTGTCATGAATTGCTTTGAGGCCTTCACAGATGCCATGCAGGATGTGCAAGATGCGACTCTCAGTCATAGAGCTCCCCTTATCCCGCAGCTTCTCAAGAACGGACCACAGACTTCCCTTCTGCACAGGAACAATTGAGCAAGTGAAACACTGCACATCTCAGAACTCACCGGAACGGAAAGCAGAACACAGACTGACCACTTACACTGATGTACGGGAGCAACAGCCAGGCCTCACACTTCCCGCCGCGATCCATGAAGGTGTGTGAGGTCAGGCTGAGGATGTTGGGGTGGTTGAAGAGCCGGTGCATCTCCACCTCGGTCTGAGCCTCCTTACGGGCCTCGCGGTCATGGCAAAGGATTCGCTTTAGAGCATAGAAGCGTCCATCTTGTGCACCCTCTACCAGGTCAACATAGCTGAAACCTCTAGAAGGAGCGGAGAATTTGCTGAGCACACTTTGATGAAAATTATCATGCATAATTATCAAAGATGGACCATATTTTGGAGACGTTGTTGGACTCACACAATTCCAGTACGTTTTCAAACATTTTAGCCTTACCCTTCTTCTAGTTTCTGGATGAAGTAGTATCTCTTGTTGTCAATTGTGATGACACTGCGTGAGCAAATACACAAAGCTTGTCCCATGTTCTTTGGAGCATTGCTTAAGACCAACCATAGATGGAGGAGAGGCACTGAAAGAGATCATCACTTGATTACTTCTTACATTCATATTCTTTTCAGAATTCACTTTATCCCATATTCATCTGTTATGTTCTTTATTCTATTCCATATGCAGAATGGAGCAATGTGTAGGTCTGACACTGAAGGCTATATAAAGTTCATCTAGAGTGCATTTTCACAGTAAGATTCAGTATGATTTGCAGCATTGTTTTGGTCTACTGCAAATACATGAAATTTGTGTTGATAACAAAATCTGTTGTAATTACAGCATCTTTTATAATAAATACTGCATTATTTATATTTATATTGAACAACTGTATGACCCTATGAAAATGTTCAATATCCACACATCTGTAACTGGGGTTATTTAAAGGGTTAGTTCACCCAAAAATTAAAACGTCAATAAATTATAAATTATAGGAATAGTATTATTATTAGTATTAACTAAGCCTTTAAGAATATCCTCTTATCTTGATTTCTGTAAAGCGACATAAGAAAAGACACTAAATCCTATAAATAAAAATATTATTTATTTTAAAAGCAAGACAATTTAGCCCACCTGATCAAAAGTCAATTGAATTCTGCCTGTTCACATAAGCCACTGCCAGTGTCCAATTTTCCACTAAAATAAATTATTCACGGCTAGAACACAGCTTTCTGATTGGCTCTTTATCTTTTCTTTATAACGTGCGCTGTTGACACATGCGACTTGAAGACACCCGATAGAGTTACTGGGAAAATACACGTTGAAATTAGGGTGAATTCGTAATTCGTAACGTTAATTCATGACTACTTTCTGATGCTCTGACTCATGTTCTACACATCGATCGAGATCCGCAGTAAACGTGGCATGACTCTTCCGAGAATATATTCTGGTTTGTGTTTCACAAGCAGTGTATTGAGCGAGCGAGACCCATAATATTCAGATTAGGTTTTTAGCTAGTTGCTTGAAGCTGATATCGAGCCATCCAGTATAGATCTAATCGAAGGATTAAAGTGAGACTCTGTTTACCTTAAAGAGACGCTCTCCTTGTCCTCCTCCGCTGATTTCTCCGGTTTCTTCCGTGTACAAGAAAACGTAACCGTGACGTAAATTACGGCTGCTAACCCCATAGGTTAACCCATACAATGCTGGCATAAACTAGAATCCATAAAACGTGTTCTTTGAATGTGTATTTTCTTATATATGTTTATATTTCTCATATTTATGTTTAATAGTCATATTTAAACTCACAAAATTAAAGATTCGACTATCTGGAAAATATATATTTCTGTTATACAAACGTTTGGTGATTGATTTATGGAAAATACCATATACACAAACAGAAATGGGCTAATAATAGACCTAACATTGTATTATTTAAAATTGAACTTAAGCATTATATTGCAGCCCTAAAAGATGCAAGAAATAAGATAAGCAAAACAGATGTATATAATTGTTGTATCCTTTTTTTGTAACTTACTTTATTATGTTCTATTAAATACACACACACATTATATATATATATATATATATATATAATATTTTGTTTTATTTTTTTTTCCTGTTGATTCCTTTGATGATATTATGAATGTAATAAATAATAGTTGAATACACCATGATCTTCTTTATGTGCATGTTGTTATTGTTCTGTTATGCAATAAACAAAATACAATGCTGGAACATTCCAGAAGACAGTTTAGCATTATGTACAGTCCAATACCCTATTTAAATCAGGGTAATAAAAATATAAAATAAATATAATTATTAATATTAAGATTTTGTTGTTTTTAAATGCACATTTTTTATGCAAGTATAAATGTGTATTGCTCTACAAGAAGTGACTAAGAAGTTTAGATATAAAAGCATTTATCTAAATATAATTTTTAATTATTAGTATTTGCCATATTAATTCTCTTTCCATAGATAAACATTTCACATGAATTACATTTACAACACTTTAATTGGGTAATTATTAAACTAAATATGTTTATTAGCATAAAAGCTTATGATTAAATAGTGTTGATAATATCCAATATCTCACAGAAGATTTAGATCACAAGTTACTAGCATGTAAAGTATTATTAATCAGAATCTAAAATATTTTCTGTATTGGAAGGAATTGCATGTACTTTACTGCTTGACGAGTCACAAAATTATTAAAAGAACCACCACAACAACATAAGTTAAGCTTTATTTTATTAGATTTTTCTGGTAGAAAAATAACAATTTTCCATTTTAGAACTCTTCGCCCTCCTCATCTTCCTCAAATGAATCAAGGCCCACTTCTTCGTAGTCCTTCTCCAGCGCTGCCATGTCTTCTCTGGCCTCAGAAAACTCTCCTTCTTCCATTCCCTCACCCACATACCAGTGCACAAAGGCCCTCTTGGCATACATCAGGTCAAATTTGTGGTCGAGACGAGCCCAAGCCTCAGCAATGGCAGTGGTGTTGCTAAGCATGCACACAGCTCTTTGCACTTTGGCTAGATCTCCACCAGGAACCACAGTTGGGGGCTGGTAGTTGATGCCCACCTTGAAGCCAGTGGGACACCAGTCCACAAACTGGATGCTTCTCTTGGTCTTGATGGCAGCAATGGCCACGTTGACGTCTTTTGGAACCACGTCTCCCCTGTACAGCAAACAGCAGGCCATGTATTTTCCATGTCGTGGATCGCACTTCACCATCTGGTTGCAGGGCTCAAAACACGAGTTGGTGATCTCAGCCACAGAGAGCTGCTCGTGGTAGGCCTTCTCGGCGGAGATTACCGGAGCGTATGTGGCAAGCGGGAAGTGGATGCGAGGGTAGGGCACCAAGTTGGTCTGGAACTCGGTTAAATCGACGTTCAAGGCGCCGTCGAAGCGGAGCGAGGCGGTGATGGAGGAAACAATCTGACTGATGAGCCGGTTGAGGTTGGTGTAGGACGGGCGCTCGATATCCAGGTTCCTCCTGCAGATATCATAAATGGCCTCGTTGTCCACCATGAAGGCACAGTCGGAGTGCTCGAGGGTGGTATGGGTGGTCAGGATGGAGTTGTATGGCTCCACCACAGCTGTAGACACCTGGGGAGCTGGGTAAATGGCAAACTCTAGCTTGGACTTCTTTCCAAAGTCAACTGAGAGACGCTCCATAAGAAGGGAGGTGAAACCCGAGCCTGTGCCTCCACCGAAACTGTGGAAGACCAGGAAACCTTGCAAACCCGTGCATTGGTCGGCCTGTGTGGAAGAGCGGACAGAACTTGCATTTTAGTCTGTTATTTTTATGTCGTTGGCAAGTACATGCAACACAATTTTTTTCACATTACCAGTTTACGTATGCGGTCCAACACTGAGTCAATGATCTCCTTGCCAATGGTGTAGTGGCCACGGGCATAGTTATTCGCTGCATCCTCTTTTCCTGAGATGAGCTGCTCAGGATGAAACAGCTGGCGATAGGTGCCTGTGCGGACCTCATCTGGAAGAATAACATACCAGTGCCGTACAAAGTTAGTGCAAACAAATCACCAAATCCTGGACAATGTTGTAACCTAAAACTATTACAAAGTACTAGTTTTGAGTGTTTTTCTGTCTTTGCTTTCTCCCTGCCTGCCAGTTTCGTTATTAGTTTCTATGGTTACTCATTTCATTAGTTATTCTGCTCAGCTGTTGTTTAATTAGTTCTCTTTGTTGTTCCCTGAATACAAGTTCCCTTAATTCCTTTGTGAGTTGTCCGGTCTTGTCGGTGTATACGTGTTGTGCTATGTTCCTGCCTTCCTCTGTGTTTGTTTTATTGATTATCTAATAAAGACTCTATTTGTGATTCATCTTCTTCGTCGTGTATTTTTATACAACCCAAACATAACAGAAGACCGGACCAAAACAAAACAATATTTTGTTGTGGCATTTTTGTGTGTTATTTTTCCCCATGGATCTGCCGGCAGTAAGACTTATGCCTGGAGCAGATGGACCGGTCGCTGGAGGATTATATAGGACTTTTTAGATCTGGCATGCCTTGTGCACTATTCAGATGACTCGCTCAGTGTTTTCTTCCACACCAGCCTGAGCGAGCAGGTGAAGGCACGCCTGCCAGCGAACGGTCCCTGTGAGGACTTCTCACCTATGGGGAGTGGGTGCTGGTGAACAATGAATCGGAGTTCACGATCGTTCCCGAGGAGGACACCACCAGCCCCACTCCCGACTCAGAGCCCAGCCTGACACTACCCCGTGAGATGGACACGACGCCTGAGCCCACTGTAGACGGAGAGCCAGCGCAAGGAGCGACTGAGCCCGAGTACACGTCTGACTAGATGTGAGCCGGCTTCATCGTGTGCCTCCATGGGAGGTTATAGTGCAGTTCGAGGGGATGAATTGGCCTACACAGCCACCAAAGGAGAGTCATGGGTTTCTGGACAATGGGTTTGGGAAGAGGATGATTCCATGCCCCCACTGATACTACCCGACTTTGAATGCCTACCTTCATCTGCGCTGGTCCCACCCGGCCTCCCTCTCCCGCCTCTCTTCTGGAATCTCCTAATTTCTCTGACCAGTGCCTTTCGTCAGCCCCTCTGGTTAAGCCTTAGAGGTCGCTTGGGTACCCCTGCTCGCCGTCTGCACCTACGGCTCTACCACCATCGGCTGTCACCATCAGTCGTCTCCATGGCCACGTCAAGGAAATCCCAGCCATGGCTCCTCCCTCCTTCGACTCCGCTGTGGGGTTTCACCCTGGCTGGATGCTGGGGTGCCACCTAGCTCCTGCTCCGGGCTTCTCCCTGGTTCGTCCCACCATCCGCACCACCCTGGTTTCACCTCTCCTGTCCTCGTTGGGACTGTCGGCGCGAGGTCGCGCCTTTTAAGGAGGGGCGTACCGTCACAGTTATGTTTAGTTTGACTTTGTTTTCTGGCTTTGCTTTCTCCCTGCCTGTCAGTTTCGTTATCAGTTTCTATGGCTACTCATTTGATTAGTTATTCTGTTCAGCTGTTTGTTCCCTTACTTGTTCCCTGTATATTAGTGCTGTGTTTGCCTCATGGATTATCTAGTGAAGACTTGATTTGTCATTCATCTTCTTCGTAATGAGTTTATATACAACCTGAAAATGACAATAATAGCATATAAATACTAAAATAGCACTAATCCTGACCCCTATACCTCTGAAAACAAAATAACATTTAATTATCAGTGATACATACCAGATTTGCTCATGGTTATATTATTATAATAATTTAGATTTCATTAAATAATTTTTATAATATGTTATGACTTATTTATTAATAAGTTACATTTAAATAAACTTAATAAAAAAATGTATAATAATGTAAATTTTAAAATCTATACATTTTCAATATAAAAGATCCTTCTGCTCGATTATCAAATTACTAATACAAAAAATATTTACAATTTTCATTATTATTATTATACAATTATCGGGTTTATTAATACGCAATCAGTTTGCAAAATAATTGTTTGTGATAATAAATGTAATTAATGATTTAACACCGTCTTTCGTCAAGTTGCTTATAAATGCAAAGTTTTTCACTGCCCGATTAAGACTAAAATTGTTGAAACATAGCATTTATAATAGAAAGAAAAAGGGACGGCACACTGTTAAAATGCGAAGTGCTGCTTGGCGATGCAATGATTTTGATGTATTTACAAATGCATGACCTCTTATGGCTTGTTGCCTTAAATGGAACACCATGATATTTACCAATGACCGTTGGCTCAAGGTCTACAAAGATGGCACGTGGTACGTATTTGCCAGACCCAGTATCACTGAAAAAGGTGGTGAACGAGTCATCATGGCAACCCACTGGTTTGTGGTCAGGCATCTGGCCATCGGGCTGGATACCGTGTTCCAGACAGTACAGCTCCCAGCAGGTGTTACCCATCTGGACACCAGCCTGGCCAACGTGGACAGAGATACACTCACGCTGTGGAGAGGAAACAGATTATTAGTAACCAAATAGTGCTGACATTGCAAGCATTACATATTAGGTGACAGTACTTTCTGTAGTGTTCCTCTTAAATTCAACTAACAACATTCATGGGACATTTGATGGTCAATATAAAATCAATACAAATTTCCAAACCCAATATGAAAATCAGTCTATTTACTGAATATACATACACTTTTCTGACTTTTCTGGTCAATGTCTATCCAATAAAGACGCACGTAAAAATATATTGATTGCATTTAACAATAGCACAAACATAAATAAAAAAAGACATGTTGCTGCCTTTCAGACTTTTGTTTTGCCCACCAGGGGGCAGAAGCAAACAAAAAAGGCTCTTAATGGTGGGAGGTAGGCTTATTACACAATGTCAGTCATAGATGACTGACATCTGCAGCTGTCAGGACAGGACAAAAGTACTGGCTGGATCACTCAAAGCCCGCAAACATGTTTGTCGTCAGCCATGGGTTTGTACTTATCTAGATGACAATCCTGAGATAAAGTCTAACCCAGCCTTGAATTCGTATCATGGCATGTTAAACACCTCTGTTTCTTTGGAAAGGGAGTTTCCTGAAAGACTCGACCTGGGAACCATTTACGATGTGACATTTATGGCACTAATGGCAGAAAGGCCTACTAACCCTCATAGCCGTTATTTTCTCTTTGCACATACACACAAAACACCTTCCACAAACATTTCCTCGCTCCTCTCACACACCCTAGCAAGTCTGAAGAAGCATGAAAAGGCTTGAGGTGTCGACATCAGCCCCAACAGGTTTATATCAGACAACAGAGCAAGCTGCACCCTAATGTGGAATTTTAGTATGTGTGCTATAAAGAGAGGTTGAAAGAAAAAATAGAAAAACTATATATATATATATAAAGTGAAAATATAAAGTTGTGTTATGGTTTTACAATAAACTTATGAGACAGTGAAATGTGCTGAACTACTACTGTTCAAATGTTTGGGGGGGGGGTCAGTATTTTTTTAGTGGCAGTAAATACATTTGTTACAAAAAAAAAACTTTCTATTCATCTAAAGAATTTAAAAAAATAAGGTGTTTCAAAGTATATGTCTGCCAAAGGAATAAATGTCAGTATTGCCATTAAGCATTCAAATTTGAAGACACCGGTGCAACGGGTCACATGGTTACAGTAAAAGTACTCTGTTATGATTCAGCACCTAAATCTGTGCCTGCGCTCGAGAGAGATGGCCTACATCAGCCTGAGGAGAAATATCCAGACTCTGATTCTCCTCTGTAGGCATGACTTTTCCTCTGAATTCATTCTCCTGGGCTTGGGGCACTATTTTTACCCCTCTGTCCCTTTCTGCCTATTGGTGAGTCAGTGGGGAGTGGGATGGTACATTACACAGGCACATGGGACTGCCTAGTTTGGGCATGGCAGCCAGGTTAGAAGTTATTTATGGGTTGTTACAGGTCATCTTTCTCCACTAGCTCTTTTTCCATCCACCACAAACTCATGAACCCCACAATGAGTTCCTGCATATTATTTTTTTTTTTACTTTGCAAATTCTGTTGTCTCAAACATTTCTTGTTCTCTCAGTATATGCCTGAAAGTTGTAATGTAAAAAACAGAACTTTTTTTAACCCCTTTCAAAATAGTTGCAAGAGAAATAAGCCATATGTGTTTGGGAGTTTCTCCAGTTTGGAGAAATCATTATTTTTCCAATTCCTTGACTTTCACCATTGGAGATTGATTGTATTGACCATAACAAAGCCAGATTTAATATGAGTTTGATAAACACCCTAATAGCTGTTTGGCTATTTGTTAACAATGGCCGACATGACAAAGGCGTTTTCAGCAGAAAAATAAAATAATTTCAGAGGGTGGAGCAGGTCATTTAATTTTTGACGAAAGATTACATAGAAAAAAAAATCTTTAGAATAATGTGCACGATTCATCTGAGCATCAAAATTGACCCATTTAGTTGTAGTATTTACTTTCACAATTATGTTGACGATAAGGAATTGATCATCCTAAAGTGTATGTAATAAGCACAAATTCACTTGTTTAAGTGAATTTGATATTTGTCTTTACCTTCAACCTTATTTTGTGGAATGATTGCAAAAAGAGCAAATAAGTGACTTATGGTTACAAAGTGTAAGGTGAGATATGACAGACTAAAGTTTGTTAATTGTTAACTTTACTGGGTGGCAACCGATCTCATCTCATGATTTGTAAAAAAAAAAAAAAAAAAAAAAGTTTTTTTTTTTTTTTTAGAAATAAATGAGCAATTTCACATAGCAAACCTCATTCCCATGCTTTAGAGCGCCATCTTGCAAAATATTAAGGTTTCAGAGAACAATCACTAAGAAATCTTGCAAAATGTTTCTAAAGGTTCAGCTGGCATCCAAAAGACAAATACAATGTCCTCAGAGTGTGACTGTGACTTTTAGAATGTGAGAACCATTTGTCCTTGGAATTCAGCATAAACAAACTCCTACACACGTGGTTCTAATACATTTTCCATGTAAAAACAGGCTTGGAGACTTACAGCAGTTCTTTAGTTCTTAACAGGGGGCTTGTTGGCACTAATCCATTTTGCAATGCATGTGGGTTTATTTAAAACGACTGTTGGCACACAATATTTCACACAATTACCCAAAACTTAAGGTTCTAGAAGATTCACAAACTATGAATCACCTTACTGAACGATGCCATCTTAGTCATATCAAGAAAAAAAAAAACATTTCACCTTCAACCATTACTATGCAGTTTTCTTTCTGATTAAGATGCTCCGTTCTCTTATTATTATGCATATTTTCAACCAGCAAGAATATCTTTTGTGTCTTTTTTCTGGATCATGGGACATACTGAGGCAGGGAGCCACAACAGAGTAAAATCATAAACACACCCATAACCACACCCATAACAGCTTAAGGCATAAAGCTCTTAGTTTCCATAGTAGGCCTACTGGATATATTAAGTGCTGGTAAAATATGGTCAAATCTAGCTATAAAAAAATAATATGGCATATAAAACAGTCAAATTAACCATATGCCTCTATTTTAGGCTAGTAGTCACTTTTAAAGAGTCGGTTAGAGTGATATATAGTGCATTAGACTTATTTTGTATAGTCTTTTATTGTTATTTTTTTAAAATACGCAGTTAATAAAATGCATATCCTTAGCTCGCTAGGTTTCCATCCACCTGCCTTTATGCGCATTTTGAAATATAAAAAAAACCCTTTAAAATGGAAACGCCCAGATTCTCATGAATTCTAAAAATGCGCATTAAAAACTTGTGGCCTCAACTGACTCGGATGAATATTTTATGCGATAAAAAACCGTGCGCATAAACTACAATGGAAACAATAAATTCCTCTATACGCATCAAAAAGAGTCACGTGACTGTGCGTGTGCGATGAGACGGCATTAACTGTCCCAACAAGCGGACTGACCTCGTTGCACAGCATCTAAAATGCAGCTTTGGTTGTTCTGAAATGCCTGAGCATAGTCTGTCGCCAAAGTGTTTCGATATAATTCCCTCTTAAAACTGTCTTACTGCGTTCGCAAACAAACAGCAGCATCCGCATCAGAAACGTATATAATATGGCCGCGTTTCTTTTGCGCGCTCAATATTATAAAGTTAGGCCTATACTATACACAGTGGCTTATCCTACTGCGTCAGCTTGCACAAGTAATATTTATCGCCAGTTTATCGGGAAGTGACGATTTAATTAACTTCGACTCGCTGGATGGAAACAGTGCTTTATTCGCACGTGTTAAAAAGCGATATTCCGATTTTGAGCATATAAATTAAATGCATCCGTGTTCAGTGTGTACTTACAGGCTAAAGAGACTTTCACAGTAGATCTAACAATTAAAAAGAATGTTCTACTCACCATTTTGCTTTAGATTTGGGGGTTTTTTTTCGCCGGGAAATTAGTTTGATGAACACTTGTCCTCTCACTGCGTACCTGCAATGTGGTATGAGTGAGTCAGTCTCAGTGGCGCACTGACAGCAGTTTGATTTTATACTACAGCAACTCAGAGGAGGGGCAACCTGACACTCAAATTAAGCTGTGCCTGTGATGCAGTATATTTAGACACAAAATAAAGAAAAAGCATGCAAAACAACGACACTATTTAAAAAAAAAAAATCAGGGACAATAATTCAGGTCAATGTGATGTAACGTTAGTGTCTATTAAGCTACCGTTTTTAAAAAAAAAAAATATTACTTAATGAATAAATCTAACGACATCAAGGTATACTCTGTAAAGTCTTAAGATAGACAAACCAATTAGCTCTTTGAAGCTTTAATGCCGAAAGCAGAACAATCAACATGCACGACAGCCTACGCAGCATGTATATGTTCTCATACGACACTTCCTGTTCTCCCCGTATTAACCCCGTAACTGCTGGTGCAATGTGGAGTAACATTCCTGCCGCACATATTTGCAACACAATAAAAGTACCAGTATTGCAAAAGAAAATAAATGTATTGAGCAACAAAAATGCAAACAAAAAAAATAGTAATTGCAAAAGAAAAATAAAGGATCGAGAGAGAAAAAATAAGTTTTGCAAACAAAAATATAAATAACTGCAACAGAAAATAAAGTATAGAGTGAGAAAAAAATATTTGTAAACAAAACAAAAAAATAGCTAAATAAAAATAAAATAGAGCAAAAATAAAGATATGATTAATAGCAAAAATCATTGACAGATGAAAAAAGAAGCTTAAGAACATTGATCCTATCTCTGCAAAAGATTTTTAGCAGCAATGATTTTGCAAGACATATTTTCCATGGTCATAACTACTAATTAATTTGCAGCGCTCCTTTTATTATGCGTTTCAGTCAAGTGTGAGCTCGCAATACCATTTTCCCTTTCCCCTTTACTGTTCTGAGCGTCTGCATCCGAAATAGCATACTTCCCTTTAGTAGGCTAAAAGCAGTATGTGACAAAATAAGTATGTCAGAATTCACAGTACTCATAAGAGTGTAGGCAAAAAGTACCCGGGTGGCCTACTACTTCCGGCGAGATTCTGAAGTGTGTGTGTATGCAGTACAATAGTATGCAATTAAAAACAATCTGAAATCGCATACTTCCCTACTAAATAGTAGGTGAAAAACAGTATGTGACAAAAGAAACCAAATTCACAGTACTCATAAAAAAAGTAGGCAAAATACCCAGATGACCTACTATTTCCAGAAAGATTCTGAAGTGTGCATATGATGGACACTTAATCCCATGAGGCCACGGGAGAGGATTTGTGAATGACAGAGAAGTGGAGTAACTGTCGCTGGCGGGTCACATGATAACATGGCGAATGTATCACGTCCGGATTACATTCATACTAAACACACTCTATATAAAACATACTTTTTTAGCTGTCATGAAGTAATTACTTATTCAAAATAACTCAAGAGAGTATGTGATTTTGGACGCAGCCTGCGTTTCACTTTATGGGACTGATTTGAAGTGGGGGTGGGGTCAAGGGAATGGGGCGTGTACAATGGGCCTGTCCACACCCCTCTCAAATTGATGTCATCAGTGCGAGACACAGACCACAACACATGGCTGAGCAGTGGCATGAGGCCGGGTGGATCATTTCCTTTTTATTCACTGGCTTTATAAAAAAAAGGATGGTTTAGTTTTGCTAACTAAACGTGTATTAACAGCGTTTGCTCAAGTTAAAGAAGTAAATAACACAGTTAAAGTAGTGTTTATTATTAGCCATAGGCTACTTGCTAACATGAAGTGTTTTAAATAGCAGCATCTGCTGTTTATCTCTCAATGTGCACACTTTTATACTGTTGATAGATTCTTATTAGATACTTATTATGGTACATACTTCCTCATTCACATCTATCTGGCCGGGACATGGCTCTAATTGTTCTTTTCTTGTCTTTATTATATTTACTAATGCCTTTCCATTCACCATTAATATCTAATTTATTTGGTCAGACTTCTCACTTCATTTTGACTTTGTATCAAATACCCTTCTTAAAAAAAATCCTTCCAATGTTCTTTACTTTTCAAAATTAGTTATAAAACATAATCACTTCTAGCAGGTGAATAAGGGCTAGCTAGCATGTTAGCTTAGCACAGCATCAAATCATGACAATTTATAAGATTAAAACAATGTTTTTGCTCCAAACTCACTTTATAAAACCAGTTGAGTGTTGGAAATAACATTCTGTGATCTGATGTGGCTTCTTATAACAGAATGAGGCAAAAATATATATTTTATCATGTTCTAATCAGTGGTAAAGGATATTAAAAGGGATAGTTCACCAAAAAAAAAAGGAAAATTCTTGCCATAATTAATCACCCTCATATTCCAAACCCATAAGACTTTTGTTTATCTTTGGAACACAAATTAAAATCTTTTTGATGAAATCTGAGAGCGTATCCCTCCAAAGACAGCTACGCAACTGCTTTGATGCTTCAAAAAGTTCATAAAGAGATCGTTAAACGAATCCATATGAATTTAGTGGTTTTAGTCCAAATTTTCAGAAGAGACTGGATTGCTTTAGCCTATATGATGAACAGAATTATTTTAGGCTTTTATTCACATTTAAGCATTTTTCAACTCACACATCAGTTGTGTTTAAACAGAAGCTCAAGCATGTTCACTTGAGGTGCGAGAACCAGAGGTTCATTCTCGTGTTACGCAGCATGTTTGAGCTTCTGCAAGAACCAGTGAGGTTTGTTCTCACGCGTCAAACAGGATCGGTTGAGCTTCTGTTTATATTCACTGATCAATGTTCATATGTGAATAAAAGACTAAATTCAATACGTTCATCATATAAAGAGATTGAGTCTCTTCAGAAAATTTGGACTACACTGATCAATTCATATGGATTAGTTTAACGATCTCTTTATAAACAATTTAATGCGTCAAAGTAGTTGCGTAGCTGTCAACAGAGTGACAGAAAGCTCTTATTTGTTTTCCGAAGATGAACGAAAGTTTTACGGGTTTGGAACAACATGAAGGTGAGTAGGCCTAATTGATGACCGAATTTTCATTTTTGGATGAACTATCCCTTTAACTCCATTATTCTTATGAAAATACCCAAGATGGCTTGAAGAAAATAAAACATCATCGCAAACGTGTTCATCTGTAAAAACTTTCATACGTCTTGTTATTCAGCTGCAGCGTTCTCTGGATGCCTTTGCCCATATAAGGGTTTCCTTGTCATAAGATATATGACTCTATCTCCTGGTTTCACAAGAACAGGCTTAAGACTATAGTCCCAGTCTAAAATGCATGTTTGTGGTGTTTTTAGATGCACACCAGTAATGTTTTTTCTTCTAAGGCACGTTTAAAGCTGCTCCTGGATTAATCTAAGTCCTTTGAAACCGGACCAAAGAGTCTCACTTGTGGACTTTCTGTGCTAGGGCTCCCTCTGGCTTCCAGTGTGAATGAAACAGACATTATATGTGTTTAGTGTTTAGGGCTCCATAATGCTCACATCGCCTCATTTTGGGTAAAACTTTAATAAATTGTATTCCTCTTTTAAGACGATGAAGTAAACGTATGAGAATGAATCAATAATTCTCCAAATCTGCATGCTTTTGAACTAAAAGCCCCAATGGACATTTAGTCAAGTGCTTTCATGATGACTGTACAGCCTGCAAGGTACATGATTTTTTTTCTCTGTCAATGGATGCGGCACATATTTTATAAAAGGTATCGACTCCTCACACAATTTAAGCAATTACTTTCATTATAAGATATTAAGAGTAAAACAAATTCAAAACTTTAAGCTTGAATCTTAGACCTTTTTAATTATGTATAGTTTGCCAAGTTAATTACAATCGTTTACATTGAAGCTAGCAGTAATTTGCATCTTAAAAATATATATAAAATACAATATATGCTCTTAATGACAAATGCAGAAAAGTGAATGATCTCAAGGCTAGATAATTGAAATGCTCTGGGTGGTTGCCCTGTATGCTTAATAAACAAACTCCGGTTGGTCCAAAAAAAGAAAAAAAAAAGAAAAAGAAAAACCTGGCATAACACATCATCAATTTCTTTTTTTTTTTTCAAATCAGTTGATTGTTAGGTTGCATAAATTAGGTAATCTAGAAGCGGTAGCACTTCCTATAACACCCAGTGTACTTGTTACATCTTAAGAAGAATGGCATCTAATATTATTCTCTCTGTTTATCTCAAGGTTACCTTAGTCAGCCGGATTCGGTCTGTATCCAGATCAGATGGTGGACCTAGACCTGCACCTAGACACAACCAAAATGCATCCCTGAATGTCAGCAGAGACTGTGTCTATGACAGCCATAAGCACAGATCCTCAGCAGAGATCAGGTCCTCCGCACAGACCCATATAGACTGACTGTACAGACGCTGTTGTATGAGAACTGAACTGACCTGGACGATGACTTTTTTTCTTTTCTTTGCAGAACTTCTTTATTGATTAAATGAACTAATTTAATAATTGATGATCTTTACAACGAAACAATCAACACTAGGGGTGTAACAATATATCACAATAAAAAATGCATCAATGTGTATTGTGGATAGTGAAAATATGTATTTTGCATAGTTCACCTAAAATGAAAATTACTATGTGAGAAAAAACTTCCAAGTTTCCAGAGTTTTAGTGTCAGTACTACATTAAACTACTATATATAATGTTGAATATAATGTATAATAATGCAATATTTGGAGAATATTTGTGGGTCTTGAAGATGCCAAATGTCTTATGTTACCAGTAAAAAGTGGCCTACATTATTTTAAATACATATTAGATGAATGTCAGGGACATTTTCAGCTTCAGAATCATAAATATTTTTATGTCACCATTGTCCTGTGCATTGGGTTACCATGCAGCTCTAAGTCCAGGCCTACTTATTTACACCCACAATGTAATATTACATTTAGCATTTTAATTAATGGTACATTTTTTTGTTATCCTTTTACCATCACAATAATATCTTATCGTGAATTCAGTATCGAATCGTGACACAAGGGTATCGTTACACTCATAATCAACACTGAACTGACTTCAGCTGAACCATAGCAAAAATGCATCAGTTTCCTGTTATCACTGTAAAACTGCTTTCAAACTGTATTGTATAAAGCGCTATAGAAATAAAGGTGACTTGACTTGTCTAATGTAAACAATGACCACTTCGTTGTGCCGCCGTCCTCCTGCAGGTTAAAATGTTTTAAGCACGAAACCAAAACATTTTAACTCTTTAAGTGTACATTGAGAGAAATAAACAGCAGATTCTGACAATTTCATTCAGTTCATTTTAGCAAGTAACCTATGCCTAATAATAAATAGGGCTTGCTTGGTATTTATACAGATGTCCCGATTCGATTCAATGATTACATTTTCATTGGCTGCACCACAAAAAAATATTAAATGAATAAAATAGTTATTGATTTTGACCCATGTATCCTTGTATTGTAATGACACCAACATTTTAGATACCACAGCTAAAACTACTATCTAACTAATATAAATTTAAAAGATTATTAAAGACAAGTAAACAGTCATTAATAAAAAAAGAACATAAACTACAAGTAATAGCATAGCACAACTAAATAAATACAATAGAACAAAGATACAAATGAATATTCAGTGCTTTTAAGGTTTTTCAGGTTGGTCTAACAGTTTTCAGGTGCAGAAATTGAATAAAGTAATCAAATATAAAATAACACTGCAGAGCTCCATGAGCGAGACAAATGAAAAGGAAAATGCTGGTGAGAGTAAAAACATTTACCCTTTTTTATTAGTGAGTTTTATTTATGAAACAAATAAACAATATATGTAAAGGAACAAAATGTACAATCACAAATGGACTTGTTTGCCCAATTTTAGCAACTTTATCTGGAGCAGCCTATAGGCCCCTGAAGCTGGTAAGGAGAACTTGCAGAGTTTTGAATGTCCTAATCAGTTGTTTTTGTGGAAAAGCAATGCAGTAATGTTGCCTGTTAAGAAATGTTGCTGATGTGTTTTTGTAAATGTGCGTGTGTGTGTGTGTCTGTGTCTGTTGTTCTTTTAAAGGACCCAGTCATCATCTTCTGACCTCACCACAACACACCCACCATCACACCCTGACACAAGTTGCCAGCAGCCCGCTGAACATGGTAAGAGAAACTATGTAGTAAAAACCTAATTAGGAAATCAAAAATCGTATCATATATCCATTTCCTTATAGCCATGAAGTCAATAGTCCTCAATTTGTAGTGGCCAACGGATTTCCTCACTTCCTCGCCATACAAAAAGAAGCAAAGGCTGCAAAAAAAGGAACAAGTAAGGCTGGACAGAAATACAAGCAGAAAACTGATGACTATGCTGAATGGATATATTTTGAAGGCTGCTCACATTAATTGTTCAGATGAAAATCAAGGGGAGTTCATCTGTGAAATATGCATGGATTAGAAAAACAATTCAAATAAATTAAATGTTCTCCCCTAGTGAAAAAAAATATACTAAAATGTATTTGAAATACATTTAATTAATGCTACGTATACTACAAATACATTTATACATATTTATGTACTTAATATAAATACCCTGCAAGTGTACTTGTGGTATACTAAAATGATATAGGCTACTGCTAAATTGGGACAACTAATTTTGTACTTCATACACTTTAGTTATCTGGAAATAGTGTGAGGTCCAACTAAAGATATCTTAAGTATATTTGATTGTGCTAAAGTGAAAATATTGCAAGTATATTTCAGGTTCACTTTAAATATCTTGCATTTATAGACTGTTATTATACAGTGATCATACTATCCTTGAAAATAGTGACATTAAAACACATTTTAGGCTTAATATCAAGAAATGTGCATTGTGCAATAAAGAAGTACAAATAAAGTTACATTATAATATTTATATCAGTAAGTCTCAAGTGATATCAGTAAATGTTAACAGATTTGTAGTATACTTGGTATGAAATAAATGTATTTTAAATACATTTTGGTATAGCCTACTTTCCCCCACTAGGGTCAATTTAGCCTATGCATTTATTTATTTATACATTTGATTGATTGTCTGATTTCATAAGGTTCATTAATAAATATTCATATTTATCTACTGTTATTTTGGCTTGTCTTTTTAATTGTAAGTTAAAATGGCTTGTAGCCTATTGTATGTAGCCTACAAACTCTGATTTTGCAATAAATGTATAAAGCAAATTGCTTTCAAGTTCAAATTTAGTTTATTTGTATAGCACTTATGCAACAGCTGACCAAAGTGCTGTACAGAGGTTCAAAAAGGAAAAAGGTAAACAAACACAGCTAAAACACAGTTAATTAACAAAAAAAAAAAAAAAAGAAGAAAATAAATTAATTGTAAGCCATGGAAAACAAGTGTGTTTTTAGTAGACTTAAAAGTGGTCAAGGGAAGGGGCTATCTCAATTTCTAAAGGCAGATTGTTCCACAACCGTAGCCCAACCACAGAAAACTCTCGATTCCCTCTACCGAGTCTGGAATGTGGGACTAATAGAAGATTCTGGTCACTGGATCTCAAACTTCTAGGAGTATATGGTTGCAGCATTTCATATAAATAGATGGGGCCTAGATCACGTAGAGATTTATAAACGCATAAAAGGATTTTAAAATCAATTCTGAATTTAATAGGCAGTCCTCAGAATTGGGGTGATATGGGCGTTTTTACGGCTATTAAGAAGGAATCTTGCAGCAGCATTTTGAACTAGTTGAAGAAGAGCAATTTGAGACTTTGAAATCCTGCAGTTAAGTAAATTGCAGTAGTCTAAACGTGAGGTAATAAAAGCACGAATGGCCATCTCTGGAGTTTTATGATTTAGGAAAGGTTTTGACAAAGTTGATAAAAACTCGAGCTTATTACAGAGGAAATGTGTTTGTCAAAGTTTAAAGACTCATCTAGCAGAACGCCCAGTTTCCGGACACGTAAAATCTAAACGCGGATAGTCTATAGATCGAAGCTGGCAGCCTGAGAATTATCATGTGGGCCCAAAAACGATCACCTCGGTTTTGTTTGCATTTAAAGATACAAAATTGAGCTAGCCAAGATTTATCTTAATCTAGACAAACTTAGTAAGGATGTAAAGGCAGAAGGATATTTTATCTTGATTGGTAAATAAATTTGGGTAACGTCCACATACCAAGATACCCCACCTATTGTCACTGAAAACTAGGATAATGACCCATTTAACTTTTGTTTCACTGACGAAATTACAGTCCTTTTGTACAACAAAGGTTAATCCTTATTTTTTAGATCAATTTGTGTGAATTTATCTGTTCAAGCGCAAGCAGATATGCAAGAGAATTAATTTTATTATTTGCACACTGTCTAAGATGTGAAGCTTTCTGCGCTTCGGACAAAACTTCTCACAGTGTGCACAAGTTCTATCTGAAAATGTGTACAAATGATAAACTTTCTTGACCATGCAGCACTGGCTCGATCGGGACAGTGACAGTTCCTTCAAATGCCTGGAACGTATCCGCCATGTTAAGCAATGAATGAATAACAAGGGTCCCCAGGTAAATAAGAGGATGTGATCTAGAGAAGACTAATTAGATTAACGTTAATCAGATATTATGTGGAATGTTTGCAGAAATAAATTCAATACACATTTATTTGTATAGCGCTTTTCACAGTACCGTTTCAAAGCAGCTTTACAAAAAATTACAATCTAGAGTGATCTGTTATCAGAAGTGACTGTGTCCAAGTTATGTATTTCAGAAAAGTACATACATCACATTAATTTTAGGCAATGAGCTAAAATCATTATTACAAGTCATTATTACAAGTTGTGAACAATGTTTTTTTTTTTTTTTTTTTGCAAGAGTACCATGATATTGATTAACGTAAAACTTAATAAAGTGTATAAATCCAAGAGGGGTCATTTAGTTGAGCATAAACAAACACAGAAACTATGTGTTAAGGTGAAGACATTTGTAAAGTGCTTTTCCATTAAATGCTTTATTGGAGACAGACTAGTGGAGATGGTAGTCAAAAGCAGTTTTCACTTTATATGGCCCTGCCTAAGGTGGCCCTCTAGTGCCTGTTAAAGCAATCACATCAACAATGTGCTAAGTGCAATGAGCTAAGCTGCTTATAAATCTTTAGACTAGATGCCACTTTTCATTTTAGAACATAATCCAATTTTTGAATTACTTGTGTCATATTCTACTACATCACTGAATATTGTCTGATCTTATTGTTTTTAGACTTGATTCTGTGATGGTACATTATAATATATTTTTGTGTATGAAAGTATTTGGCTGCTTTTGAAAAATATTTAGATAAATTACATATTTATATTCATCTATGGCTCTTGTAATATTGTAATTGCGTTATATTATCATGTGCTGTTGTGCATTAGACCTTGCTTTTTTATAAAAAACACATTTGATATTTCAGATAATTTGAAACCAAAGTCAATAATCGCACTTCAAACTCAAACTAATTTAAAGAACTTAACGGTTTACTATTGTTTTTGTTTATGGTGTCTAAGCTTTGTTCAGCTTTTCCCAAATAAACCCTGAACATTTTAGTATGACAGCTAATGTATCTCCATCTATCAAAAGATTGTTTTAAATATTTGGTTTGAACTTTACATTAATATATATATATATATATATATATATATATATATATATTTTTTTTTTTTTTTGCATTGCATATATGTGACTGTGTGTGTTTGTGTAAATGAGAGAAGGTGGGTGGTCACTGAAGCACTTTACTGGGCCTGTCACAGACAAAAGCTGCCCGGTTAGTGTAAGTTACATCACTAAACACCGTCGGTGTGTGAATGTGTGTATGAATGAGTGAATGAGAGGCAGATGTGTAAAGCGCTTTGGTGGCCATTGGGTCTGTGAAAGCGCTATATAAATGCAGTCCATTTACCATTTTAACATTTACATTGTTGCTCAGAAATCAGCGAGAGATGCGAAACTGCTGAATATACATTTTACAAAGTGATCCAGAACATAATAGTGGAATAAAACATATATATATATATATATATATATATAACATACATTAGATTAAATAAAAATCACTATCTGTTCTCATTTCTCATCAATTCACATAAATACAGAGAAACTATAAACATAAGTAACCATCATTTTACATATTTGTGTATAATTGAAATACAGAAAAGAATTAACGACGACCCGAAATGGCGCAGTTACACAGTTCAGCACATGTGCGAGCACGTGTGCTAATGCTAACTCAATTCAGCTAATATCTATTTTACACAGAACATGACAAATGCGAATATAAAACATACCTGGGACAAACACGACCAAAAGCTAGTTAGTGTAGGCTACATCAACGCATTGTTACTTAGAAGTATATGAAATAATCAGAGATTCGGAGTTCAGAAGCAGATTAACACACACTCTCCATTTTATCAGCAAATGCCATGTATTTGACTCGACTGACAGAACTAGGAACTGACAGAAAAAGGAAGTAAACTTGTGTAGTAGTGATGTACATATGACACCGAAGCTTCAAAACGTGTATCGAGTTCGCAGCAAAATTTCATTATAGTATAAAATATTATTATAGTATTATTAATAAACTATATGCTATTATCAATATTTTATGATTGTATATTATTGTACTTATGATATTATAATTATACTATTCATTACTATTTTATTTGCTGTATACTATTAGTTTATTTTTTGACTAAACTATTTACTATTACTTCTGACTTTATGTTATATTTACTATTTGTACCATAACATTATGTATTATCATAAAGGATCCATCAGTTATCTTTGTTATTGCTAAAATCAGGTCAATCACAGAAAATGCTTTTCTCCACAATGAGAAAACTTAAATTATATCTCAGTATTGGGGTCTTCCCCATTCTTATCCAAGAATAAAGAGCCAGATAGGCTTACATGACAAGCCTGAGCTTTGACCATTATTTAATTTTTTTTTTTTTACAAGTCTAACTATCGAGATTTTAAACAGCTAGAGATGGAACTTTTTGTACACCACATACAAACCACTGAAATCGGTTGATAAATGTAAAAACTGTTTTTGTTTTTATCCAGAAAAAAATGCATCTCACCCGTTTACTTGCATTTGATTACAGTGCAGTCTTGCCCTCCGCAAAATGGCGGACCCGTTGACGTATCGCAGCAACGTTCCAAAGTGGCCAATAGGGCGTCTATGTATTTATTATATCTATGAATTTAACACCATTATTTAAACTCATATACCGGTATACGTTACATATATACTTATTGACCTGTCTTGTCATATTTAACTTACAGTCAGAGATGGGCATAAATACACGGAAATATATTTAAAACAAAAATACAAAATAGGCCTAGCCTACCGTGTGAAAAAATGTATTTACGTAGGCCTACAAATACAGTATTTATATAATATATATAAATACACAAAATACAGGTGAAATTGGCTATCCAGTGCAGGTATAGGTCACAGTGAATGAAGAAACTACATAGTCCAACTGACTTTTAATTCCTAACTCTGCCCTCTCTGTCATTCTTTCTTTCTTGTAGATATCACCCAGCTCTAACATGCAGTAATGCTTTAAACACATTTGACAAGCTAGTTGATAAAAATCAACAACCGATCAAGACTGATTGGCTAACACTATTTTCCCACTTGTCTGTGCTCTTTTATTCTTTCATGTTAAATGAAGGCAAATCTGAATAATGCACTATTTTAACTTTAATCAACAAGTAGAATTGATCATGACATCCTCACCTTATTCCAAAAAATGGGGGAGGGGATGCACGAAATCAGTATGATAAAGAGGTTGACTGGCAAAAAGTATTTTATGTATTTTGAAAATACAAAAATACTCATCTTAAATGTTTTAAAATATAAGTTACATTAGATTTTTCTCCAAAGGCTTTAAAATAAAATAGTAACATTGTTTAAAATAGTATTTTGTATTTCAAATACGTATCTGAAATACTGTCCAGGCTACACAATCTTTGCATTATCTGTCCAGTAGATGGAGATACGCATGCTTGATTTCAGAACTGCAATCTGGTATAGTTGTTGACACCACAGGATCACTGCACTGATCTTTGACCTTTCAAATATAATTTCACAGATAAGAAATAAATACACAGAGATAGAAATTGGTCAATGCAACGGTGTCGTCAACATTATGAAATTAATTTAGGACAATGTTTACATAACTTTTCTAGGCAGGTCACCTTGAAGGACATGCACATTACAAGTACAGATATTAAATGGGAAAAAGGTGTAAACATCTGCCAGTTTTTCCAAAAACACTACAGAGATCGAATTACATAAAAATAATAGTAGCCTATGGGTGATTATATAATTAGGGGTACATTTCAAATCCATTATGTATGTATGTATATATATAAAAGTATATATATATATATATATATATATATATATATATATATATATATATATATAAAAGTATATATATATATATATATATATATATATATATATATACACACACACACACACACAACAGAGTTCCAACGTTTCTTTTTCCTAAGCTCCCTTAGGCCTAATTAACTGTTGAGAAAATAGGCTATAGCACTTGTAATTATTTTGCAATTATAATTATATGTGTTTATCTCTGTATATCAATAAATAAAAACAGTTTGACGTCACGGTTGCGTCATGGGCATCTCCTCCCACTCGCTTTGTTTCTTCACTGTAGGACTCAACTGCATCTCAAGACCGTTCGCGTTAAATCATGTCTATTGAGTAAATGGGGAGAAAAAATACGGTCTCCGTGTATGACTGATCCGTGACATATGACCTCAAGTAAGATCGGGAACTGCCTTTAATTTGAATTAATCAAGGCTTTACTGGTTTTCGCCGCTGGCTGGGCTGGTCGTATATGAAAATGGACCAGGCGGCGAGCCGCTACCAAGTGGTAAGTCTAAATCACGCATCGTTATATAAGTCGATCAAATATGCCATGTTACAATAGACGGACATGTCCGAGCTGCTGATGACTGTCATTTTATCCGAGTAACGTTATACCTTTAATCGTAGCCTACGTGACTTCCGCATCATCACATCTTCACCGCGACAAAGTGCTCGGCTTCACACAGGACGCGTTTTAGTGTTCAAATCCGCAAAACGTTCTTCAACTGAATGGACGCGTTTGCAAAGTGGAACTACTTTAATAATCTCGCCCGAAATTAACGCAGGGTCAAGAACGGCTTCTAACACAGCTGGAGATATGATACAGTGGTTAGTAACCGTAGTTTAGTAGCAAAAGCACAAATAGGCTAAACCATTGTTTCACTTTGCAATTTGTAATTAAACCATGGAATTAATAAGGAAAAATAATTTTAAAAGGCATTTTTAAATGAGTCCACTGGTTAGTCCCGTCATGCTGTTGTTAATGTTGAAGATGTTCGGACATAATCTATATTAAATCATACCTCGGCTCTCACTCGCTCGCTGCCATTATTCGAAGTAACATTACTTTTTTGTTACGAGGGATTTATTCGGTAAATAAGTTTCAATCGTAGGTTATGTGTGTGTGTGTGTTTTTTTTTTTAAATGATATCCCAAAATTCCAAGAAGAGGCTATAGGTCTCTGCAGGAACATACTACTGGAGGAGTCACCAGATCAGTGGGCGAGGCCATAAACAGAGGGGCGTTTTCGACCGCGTTACCTGATTTGCACACTTCAAAGTGAGCCTAAGGTTTAGGGGTGGGGTCGGGGGAAGGGGATCATTTTCATTGGATGATTTATAAACACCCACCTGTTTGAAAACACCCATAAATTTAGAAACGCCCATTTTTGTTCCACAGAGAACTCATACTCCAAAATTTGCATAAGAATTGGTAGGTTGAAACACAACTAGGCTAGTTTGTTCCAAGTTAGTTTGAGTTTTCACAGGTGCTGTGACATAAGCGCATTTGGAATGTTCAAATACGTTTTTAGCTGTTGTATGTTTTGGGGTACACATTTTACAGTATCACAGGCATGTTCGGATCATTCAAATGAAGCATCATTGGCACTTTTAATCATTCAAACATATTTTGAGGTGTTACAGGTGCATTCGAAATGCAATTTGAGTTGTCACAGGTTAACTTGCAACATTTAAAGATGTATAGGCAAATTTTTGTCATTATATGCATGGTTTGGGGCCCTCAAATGCATGCGGAGGCATCGCTTGCACGTTTAAATTGTACACATTTTGAGGCGTCACAGGCCCAATTTAAGACATTTCAGAACATAGTGAGACAACTTGTTTTGTCCCTCTAAAAAGGTTTTAAAGAATTCTATGGCATCATAGGTGCATTGGGGAATGTTCAAGTACACACTGAGCCATAATTGATGATTTTGGGGCATTCATTCAAATGCATTTTGAAGCTCACAGACATATTGAGCGCATTTGACATTCAATTTTCATCACGGCTGCGTTCCAACTCAATGTGAGTCGTCACAGGTGCACTCTGAACCTTTAAAGCATTTGGGGAGTTCAAATGCATTTTGAAACTCCACAGACATGGGATTTTGGGTGCATTTTTACATTAGTTTTCATGCTTGGCATCCCAATGCAATTCCAATGCAGTTTGAGTTGTCACAGTTGCACTTGGTAATTCTAATGTGACATAAGTGCATTTTGAACGTTAGAATGTGTTAAAATAATTAAAGAGAAAAAATGGTCACTTTCAGGGAAATTGGCGCAAAATATTTGTAATGAAAATGGGCATTGCTGCAATTGGAGAAGGCACTCTTTTTTCATACATCATAACTGATGGAACGCAATAAACATTGTCATGTTATCTTGCGTTTGGAGGCGGATGCCTGGTGTTCGCGAATGCAATCATGTGAGACCGTTCTGGGAGGTCATTATACCTAACCATTTTGATGACTTTGGCTCATTCATCTCAGAATCACGAAACCAACATTTGAGATGCTGTGCAATGAAATTAATCCACTGTTTTGTCCAGCTATGCCGTTGTTTATGGTTAAGAATGTTTGGACCTAATCTATTCAATCATACAATTTGAGTTGTCACAGGTTAAATTGCAATATATATAGGTATGTTTTGGGGCCCTCAAATGCATGCTGAGGCATCATAGGCACATTCAAATTGTTATTACAAATTGAGGCGTCACAGGCCCACTTGGAAAATTTAAATGACTCAGAATGTTAAAATGCACTTTGAGCCGTTAGATTATTCTAATGCACTTTGAGGCATCCTAGTGGCATGTTTGAACTTTGAATGCATCATAGGTGTGTTTGGGGTGTTCAACAAAGTTTTAAAGCATTTTAATCATGTTTATGTGTTGTCATAGGTGTGCTTGGGTGTGTTCAAAAGCATTTTGACACATCATTGGTGTGTTTGGGATATCTAAACGCATTTTGGAGCATTCCAATGCATTTTGAGGTGTCATGGCTGTGTTTGGGACGTTGAAATGCATTTTGAGGCATTGGGTGCAAATGTAATGTCCTTTTGGTTGACAGTTCACTTGGTTTTCAAAGAATTACAACCTTCGACTGTATCATAAACAGCACCAAGTGAATTATAATCACAAGTTTGTGTGTGTTTTCCACCCTGAACAATAGAGAACTGGCCCTGTAATCTGGATCCAGGGCCTTTTGTTTATTATGGAAATCTGGAGACTCACTGCACAGTTGAAAAGGGTTATGTGAAGGTTCCCAGAAAATAATATTTTTTATAAACCTACAATACAAACATTATGAAGATATGCACCTTACACAAAATTACTGTGGTAATAATAACATGTTTTTTTTGGATTATAGTACTTTGTGTATCACAAAAAACAAGGGCAGCTTCTAGTTAAACATGTACAGAGTTGTTGTCTACTGACCACACAAATTGTAGACTTTGGATTTGATCATTGAGAGTAAAAATCTGGTTCTTGGTATACGCTTTGTTTAACAGGGACTAAGGCTAAAATATTGTAGTCTTCTTCACTTAACGTTATTTTATGCTTCATCAAAAACCCTGTTATTTTCTGTTCTCAAAGTCTTGGTATATAACAAGGAGAGCTTTCTGATATATTTTCAGAGAAGAGCACAGCAAATGAAACTCAATTCCTGGAGTGTTGAGTAATTCATCCATCAGGTCTCTGTATGTTTTCAAAGTAGTTTCATCATTTCTAGGAAGGGGAAAAAGCACACAAACTTTTTTAATCTTGATGCATGTTAGAATGTTGCTATAACAACTAAATGTGTAATAGCGCTTCTTAGATGTTTCAACAAATAGCCTAGGCGTTGCTGGTCTTTCCATTTTAAGGTACATCGATATTTAGTTTGTTGTGGTTGTACCACGAAACATTCTCAGAAGTTGCTTCCTGCAGTGTTTCATAGCTCAGCCTTTGCTCCATTAAGTCTTCTTAATTCTTATCCAATTTATTATACTTGTACCGTGATATCAACTTTCTTCCACTTTATCTTTGAACTCGTCATTAGTCAGACTTAGCACACTGCAGAATTGCAATTATGCAACTGTGCAATTTTTAATTAGGCTTAATTTGTATAATTTAAATGAGGAATATTGTGACGGGTTTGTTTCTAGAACAAAAGTCAAGACTACAATGGAGGCGTTTCAGGAGTTCAGAAACAGTGACACTGATATAGAGAATAACTCCCTTTAGAGGGCCTTTGTGTTTGTAACTTTGCAGACTTTTTTCATGCTCAAACAGCAACATTACACACTAAAGAAAGATGAACATGTAAAAAAAGAAACATAAGTAATCTTTAAATTATTGCCATTTAGGCTATTGCACAATTATATGCCCTTTAGTTTTTTGTGTTACTTGCTCCTTTATTCCATGTAAAGAAAAGTGACATATTTAATTTGGTCCAGATATTTCAGCCGAGGAACTTAAATTACACCATATCAACGCTTTTTAGTGTTTTCGCACTGATTCTGTGCAGTCTTAGTCATAACACAGATAAGATGTACTATTTATCTCCAGTCTGATAGTTCTTCTACAGCCCATTGCAAACTACTTGAGATGCTTTCTTTGTCCCTGGCCAGTTGTTGTGTTTATGTAGGCTAATGGCAGTCCAGTGCAGACAGAGTGAAGAGGCCTGATTCCCCATTGGTCCACTCTGTCCTTGATGTGGCTTCATGGTGTAATCATTCTCATGTGAACTTGGTGCGCAACAGATCCTAGCGTCATTGACAAAATATCTTATCTTGTAAAATGTGTGGTCAGTACCGCCTCTCCCTATACACAGAGTACCCTTGATCGCAAATTTGAAAATCTGAAACAATCGTACATTCAAAAGCGATTTCAATACCCTGCATATGGATAGCAGCTCCCTGAAAATTTGTACAATTTAACAGCTTAGCCACATTGAGTTCCCAATATCTCTGGGATTGAACCAAATAGGGCCTTAAAAACAAGGTACCAAAAGAAAAGATTGTTAAGAACCAGAATCTAAAAACATGGGGAGGAAACTCTCACCATTGGTATATTATGCAACAAGGATTGCTAAAGAGAACATAATTTACTAAAGAGGCCGACCAATCTGTGAGTAAAAATACAAACCCGATTCCAAAAAAGTTGGGACACTGTACAAATTGTGAGTAAAAAAGGAATGGAATAATTTAGAAATCTCATAAACTTATATTTTATTCACAATAGAATATAGATGACATATCAAATGTTGAAAGTGAGACATTTTGAAATGCCATGTCAAATATTGGCTCCTTTTGTATTTCATGAGAGCTACACATTCCAAAAAAGTTCGGACAGGTAGCAATAAGAGGACAGATAAGTTAAATGTACATACAAGGAACAGCTGGAGGACCAATTTGCAACTTATTAGGTCAATTGGCAACATGATTGTGTATAAAAAGAGCCTCTCAGAGTGGCAGTGTCTCTCAGAAGTCAAGATGGGCAGAGGATCACCAATTCCCCCAATGCTGCGGCGAAAAATAGTGGAGCAATATCAGAAAGGAGTTACTCAGAGAAAAATTGCAAAGAGTTTGAAGTTATCATCATCTACAGTGCATAATATCATCCAAAGATTCAGAGAATCTGGAACAATCTCTGTGCGTAAGGGTCAAGGCCGGAGAACCATACTGAATGCCCGTGATCTTCGGGCCCTTAGACGGCACTGCATCACATACAGGAATGCTACTGTAATGGAAATCACAACGTGGGCTCAAGAATACTTCCAGAAAACATTGTCAGTGAACACAATCCACCGTGCCATTCGCCGTTGCCGGCTAAAACTCCATAGGTCAAAAAAGAAGCCATATCTAAACAGGAACCAGAAGCGCAGGCCTTTTCTCTGGGCCAAGGCTAATTTAAAATGGACTGTGGCACAGTGAAAAACTGTTCTGTGGTCAGACGAATCAAAATTTGAAGTTCTTTTTGGAAAACTGGGACGCCATGTCATCCGGACTAAAGAGGACAAGGACAACCCAAGTTATCAGCGCTCAGTTCAGAAGCCAGCATCTCTAATGGTATGGGGTTGCATCAGTGCGTGTGGCATGGGCAGCTTACACATCTGGAAAGGCACCATCAATGCTGAAAGGTATATCCAAGTTCTAGAACAACATATGCTCCCATCCAGACGTCGTCTCTTTCAGGGAAGACCTTGCATTTTCCAACAAGACAATGCCAAACCACATACTGCATCAATTACAACATCATGGCTGCGTAGAAGAAGGATCCGGGTACTGAAATGGCCAGCCTGCAGTCCAGATCTTTCACCCATAGAAAACATTTGGCGCATCATAAAGAGGAAGATGCAACAAAGAAGACCTAAGACAGTTGAGCAGCTAGAAGCCTGTATTAGACAAGAATGGGACAACATTCCTATTCCTAAACTTGAGCAACTTGTCTCCTCAGTTCCCAGACGTTTGCAGACTGTTATAAAAAGAAGAGGGGACGCCACACAGTGGTAAAAATGGCCTTGTCCCAACTTTTTTGAGATGTGTTGATGCCATGAAATTTAAAATCAACTTATTTTTCCCTTAAAATTATGCATTTTCTCAGTTTAAACATTTGATATGTCATCTATGTTGTATTCTAAAAATAAAATTGAAATTTGAAACTTCCACATCATTGCATTCTGTTTTTATTCACAATTTGTACAGTGTCCCAACTTTTTTGGAATCGGGTTTGTAAAATAATGATGCTGCCATCTTTCTAAAGTCATGTTCACTCTGTAATTTGGTTATAAATTTTATGTGAAACTGTCATTTTGACCCCCCCTTCTACAAAATAGTGGATTACCCATGGCATTTCATATTTTGGCTTTCATTTTCTATTCATGTTTGTCTTTCTTCAGAAAAAAAATGATAAAAATTAAACATTCGAGCCGGTACCTCCGGTTGAGTTGTCACGGAGTTACCCTATTGTGACAACCCTACTAAGAGGATTGTCAATGTAAGTCACTGAATAACTGCCACGTATGTGAAACAGACTCATTTCACCAGGTCGAATCCCCTCGTATCTGTTTGGACGGTTACTTCTTAGCGACACTTGAAACAGGTGCTGTTGAAGGAACAGTCTTGTGCCTCTGTCTCGTGGTTTGCATTACCGTCGCTCTCCTGTTACTGTGTGAATTCCGCTATTTGCTAACTTTGTTGGCAGACAACTGTGCATTCTACTGCACTGCGATGTGCCAAATACATCCCCTCCCTGCAATCTTGAACTGTCGAATTACCATTAGTCCTCAATGCCTGGAAGACATTTTCAGGTTACTTCATGCATATTAAGAAGTAAGGCTCCTTTTGGACACTAAATGTTTAATTTGTTTCAACGCCTTTTCTCGAAGTTTAGCTTTACAGATTGTTTTGTTGATTGTAGGGTGAGGGCAGTAAGGTTATGCCTCCCTAGAGTCCAAGTTGTTGACGTGTTCCTTGCAGTGTTAGATGATATCCTCCCTTCAATGAGTACATCATGGTGTCAATTCACCTAACGCAAGACACAAGACCTTGTCAGATTTGTCTTAAAGTCGGTATGAAACAGAAGTTGCGATAGTCTTTTCTTCTCTATTATGACTTATATCTGAAACGACTTCTCGAACGAGAAAAATGTATGGTGGGGATTGATTTGATGGTTGGATGGTTGTGGTTTGCTATTGGTCGAGCTCATGTGAGTGACAGGTTGTCCCGCCCTCACGCTAGTAAACAGGTCTTGGCACATGAGGCAAATGAATTAAAAAAAAAAAACTTTGTTGAACTTTATTGTCCATTCTGTTTGCCACAGAGTGAAAATTTGTCTTTGACACTGGTGACATAGATACATTCACATTAATGCTTAAAACACATCACACATTAACAACACAAACACAGAATTAATAAAATGATACAATTATATACTGTTCCCATCATTAAAAAAAACAACAACAACAAAAAACGCTATAATGCCATGTCATGTTGCGTGTTATCGAGAGGCCTGGGAGAAGTTTAGGAAGACTCAGTACAGTTGAATGGTTTTCAAAATGCCAGTGGTGGTTTATTTTAGAAGCAGCAGCTCACAACATATACTGGTGCTAAAAACAAAAGAAAAAAATCCTGTGAGCATCAAAAACTGGCACTAAACAATGCCTAGTGGCACATCCACCAACTTATCAGCATGTCTCACCTCAAACATGTTCAATTAGTTTGCACAGTATACACAGGATGCAACCTCTCTCCTAAACCAGATCTAACAATGGTTTAAATACACAAATTTCCCGGTAAACACTAGTGGGCCGAACCATTGTCACGGGGTGGAACCTTTCCCCGTAACATTCACTGAATTCCACAGCAAATCATTGGCACATAAATATAACTAATGTTCATGAACTCATTTCTACATGAAATAAGCATAATCAGGCCCGGTTCTACGGGGGTGCTTGAGGGTGCTAAGCACCCTCAAACAAAAGTGAAAGCACCCCCAGATAAAATTATTAATAGCACACATGTATACGATATTTCGCCGACAATAGAATCACAGACGGATTTCACACACATACAAAATAAATCCATTTACACGATTTTTCAAATCAGAATTTATTTAATTATGCTTTCATGTTTAATGCATGTGATTGGTTGTGTCCTTTTGCGATCGTGATACGGATAGGTGAAGCTGTCTCTTAAATTGCCCACTTTGCTTGCGTGTGTGCGTCCCGCTCAGGAAATTAGTTCGCTGACTTTCTTAGACGGGGCTTTAGGTAGCCTAAAAATATGAATTGTCCATTTTTCATCATGGACATAAGATATTGGCTCAAGAAAGCTCAAACCTCTAGTACATCACAAGATGAAATGACACCGCCTGCCGATGACAGCAGCGAACCCCGCCCTACAACCTCACTCTCACCGCTTGACACCCCTGCAAACACCGGCGACAAACCTAGTGTCGCGGCCGCTGGCACCGCCGCCGAGTGACCTTAATCTTTAAATCAGCTGTTTCGTTCAAAAGGACTGATTCATTGTCATCAGAAACTAAATGTTTAAAATGTAAGTTACTTATATTAACTTCATCAACTCGTACAGGGCATTCCCCCCTATTTTGAATTTTGACCATTCTAACTGCATTTAAACCATGCAGTAAATCACTCTAAATGCATCCCCGGTCTCCCTACTATTTTCAGACTGATGACGATTGGGAGCCATTTCCTATGTTTATGTAAGCAGTTAGCACCCTCACTATTTTCAGAAGCACCCTCAGTGATTTGGTTCTAGAACCGGGCCTGAGCATAATACAAACATGCATAACATACATTGACAAACTCAAACATTTAACACCTCACAGCACTCATGTCTCTCTCCATCTTGAAACATGGTGCGCTTTGGGTATATGCGCACTACCAGAACCCACCTCCAAAACACTGGCTCAGACAGGTAAGATCTAACGTGTGCTATATGCAAATGTATACAATAAAGAAATAATTTAAAACCAACAATGGCTCTGTATTATCATTCAAAAAATTTACACGTTGAACACTTAATGTTGGAATTGTCCACCAACATATACATTGTCAACATACAATACATACTAACCTATTCTTGCACTCCGCACCCCATGTAAATTCAAAATAGCACCAGGCTGGCACTCTAGTGATGATGTCATTGACCCGGTACATCATCACATGCCAGCCAATCTGTTGTATCACTTTAGAAAATTGTACGATTTAAGATTGGGACAAACAATTTTTTTATACTCGTTTCTTCTGGCCAAAGGAATGTTGTAATAATGATGTACACTGATAAATAATTTAAAATAAACACTGGAAAGTTCCATTAAACAACCAATTCCAACAACATCCAACCAATTCCAATCAATACATTTTGAACCTAATACTTAAGTAACGTTTCTTCAGTCTGAACTTTTGTTTCTGTCCTTCCCCAGTTGCAGAATGAGGACGACTCCTCTGAAGGGGCTGCCGGTGGCGAGCCGTCCACATCGTCCCAGGCCGCTGCCGCTGAGTTAGGCATCAGCAACCCCGCGGTGGATACGGATGCTCCGCCCCCTCCGTATACTAGTGTGGTGCTCGGAGCAACCGCTGCACCAGGTACAGACACATTATTATGAAAGGGAAGCAGGAATCTACTAGATTAGCAATTCTAGACAAGATTTTGAGTGTATGCATGACGACAATAGAATAGAAACGTTTTCAATATGCATTAATGAAATATACATCAGTTGCCATTGTTATATGACACTGTGAATGAAAACTAAACACAATATGGATTCTGGCCACCTTTGCAGTGTAAACACTGAAATAGAAGACCAATCACAGTTTAGTATGCAAATTTTAGTGTCATCGTTGTTGGTTTAGACACATTTTAACGTACACTACTGTTAAAAAAATGTGGGGTCAGTAAGATATATTTTTAATTAATACTTTTTGGGATGCGTTAAATGGATCAAGTAAAGACATTTATAATGTTTCAAAAGATTTCTATTTTAAACAAATGCTGTTCTCTTGAACGTCTATTGATCAAATAATCCTGAAAATAATAAATCTAAGTGTAGTCTAAATCTAACAAATGTGTAAGTTTACACAAAAATCAGCATATTAGAATGATTTCTGAAGGATCATGTGACACTGAAAAACTAAACTAACTCAACTTTGCATCACAGGAATAAATTACATTTGACATATATTCAAAAAAAAAAAAAGTTATTTTAATTAGTAATAATATTTCACAGGATTGCGTTTTTTACTGTATTTTTGATCAAATAAATGCAGCCTTGGTTAGATTAAGACACTTCTTTCAAAAACATTAAAAAAAAAAAACATACCCCTCCCAGTGGGAGATTTTTAAACTTTACTACGCTGTGCGGTTGCTAAGGTTTTCTTGATGGTTGCTAGGTGTCTAGTTATTTTCCTTAGTATAAAGAACCTCCAGGTTTTGAAGATATTCTGATGAAATTCTCAGCATCAGTCTCAGTTGTTTTGCCTGTTTTATCATCCACAAGGAGAAACTTGTGATCACTGCAGAGCTCATTATGCATCTCTGTGTGTTATGGGTTTCTAAGTATGAGCAATAGTAATAGTGATGTTTGACTAAGCAATATCAAGACTGTGCTCCCTTGAAACACTACTCCCTCTGAATACTCATAGCTAGAAATGTGTGACATATGACCTGACCTGTGTTTTTTTCTTGTTTTCCAGAGAACACATATCCAGGGGAATTTCCCGTTCCTCCACCATACAGCGTTGCCACGTCTCTGCCCACTTACGATGAGGCAGAGAAGGCTAAAGCAGAAGCAATGGCTGCCTCGGCGGTGGAGATCATTCCACGAGTGAGTATCTCATCCATGGCGCCCACATGTTCTGTAGAAAGAAACTCCCAAGTCCTCGATTCGCACAACTTTCCACTGCGTCTTCGGTAAAGTCCAAAACAGTCCCTCAAAGGAAGGATGATTGCTGTAGTAATGCTGGTCTGATTTGATGATGACTAAAATGAAATGGGGCGTCTCTTGATTTTATTTTAAATGGTGTCTGATTTGCTTTTAACAGTAACATAAGGAGAACCTTTTTGAGGATGTGGTGTGCCATATAAACCATGACCTAAATAGAGAATCCCTCAGATACTCTCATTTCTCTGAGCCTAGATCAAGAAGTGTTATGTAATGTGGCCCCAAAAAGTATTATTTGGGCAGTCTTAAGAATGTCTGAATGTCATTGCATTAGATAACTGAATGTCAAACCAACTGACATCAGCAAATAAATCATGCTTTTCTCAGAACCAACTTCCTTTTTTTTATGACCTCCACACAGTGTTTGTTTAAACAAAGTCCTAATTTACTACTTACTATATAAAATAATACAACAGTTATGCAGCACTAAACATTTGTAATATACTAAACAATGTATACATGCACTACCATTCAAAAGTTTGGAATCAGTAAGATCTTTTTGGATAGAAAGTAATACTTTTATTTGGCAAAGATGCATCAAATTGATCAAAATTGACAGTATAAAGACATTTGTAATGTTACGATTCTTAAGAAATCATTCAAATATCCTGACTTGGTGCTCAAGGAACATTTAATATTATTATTTTGTAATTGCAAAATGAGGACATGAGAGAGAAAGCAAGCACCCAAGTGCTTGAGCACTGTTATGAAATCACTAGAGAAACAAAGAATGAATTAGAGCATTATTCAAGACTTTTGCTTGTTACACAACCGCTACAGTTTTGGTAGCAATGTGGAGCTGGGCTGGCCGCTACCAGAGGCGTAGGCTGGATCATAAAGGAGTAGTTCACACAAAAATGAGCATTTTGACATTTACTCACCCTCATTTCATTCCAAACCCCGTGGAACACAAATAGAAACGTGAAGAATGTTGATGCTGTACAAGAGTAATTCATACAATGAAAGTCCAGTTCCAAAAAAGTATCATAAAAACACCAAGTAGTCCTGCAGTCAGATACGTCTTAGTGCTGTATTTCGAAGTAATACAATGGCGAATGTCATTTGCTGATTAGATGCCTCACTTATTTTGATGTCAGCCTCAAATGATGTCATCGATGTTGAACCTGCTGTAAAGGCACCATAAGTGTGGCACCATTCATCATGTTTATGGTGCTTGAGAACAGAGGCATTATACAAAACAACAACCTCTTTTTGTGGTCACATGGGTTTGGAACAACATGAAATTGAGTAGAGGACAGATCTTTTATTTTCTGGTGAACTTCTTCTTTAAAAGCAGAACAAAAAGGATTTCCCAGAAAATCTGCCATTGAACTACAGCCTGTCCCTGCTGCTAGTGCACTTGAAGCGTTTTTGGATGAAAGTGTTTGCTGAAAGGAAAGTAATCAAGCTTTGAAAAAGCTACGGAATTAGGAGTTACATCACCATGTTGTTGTCTTTATTTTTATTAAAGTGACTTTTTGGAGAAAATTGCAATATGTTAAGGTTTTCATGCATTAAGACAGAAGTTTAGTCCTTCATAAGTATTTTCCACCTTCTCTCTGACCCTTACTTAACACTGTATTTGCTTCTGTAAATGTACTCTGATGTGATTGACTAACATCTACATATCATTTTTTGTTTATCAAGGTTGGTCCAGTTATGTAAACATTGTCACATTTCAACCATGGTGATTTCTGAAAAACTTTTGTCTTCTAATATGCTTCTAAAACACTCGTGAATGTTTCTCTTTATCCATCTACTTAAAAAAGGATGAGGATTTTCCGGTTCGGGATGACTTCAGTGACGCTGATCAGCTGAGGGTGGGAAATGATGGAATCTTTATGCTGGCCTTCTTTAGTAAGTCAAGTCATGCAGACTGTTTACGGTACACACACATGTCCATGTTTGGAATAGCATTAATCATTCTAATTTTCATTCATGCAGAAAAAAACTAATTTATTTGCAACATGAGGACTGGACTGAATCAAACATGCAATTTAGTAAGGTTTTGTTAACCTTTTAGCATTTGACAGGTTAAAGCATTTATCATTTTATAATGCATACTGTTTCACATAGGTTTTTTGTTGTTAAAAATATGCAGATATTATATATTAGATAAGTATAATTAAGAACACAGTGGCTGCATCCAAAATCACATACGTCCCTACTATATAGTAGGTGAAATACAGTATGTGACATAAAAAGCAGAATTCACAGTAGCCTACTCATACAAGACTAGGCAAAAAGTACCCGGATGACCTACTACTTCCGGTGAGATTCTGAAGTGTGCATACCATGGACACTTTACTATCCCATGAGGCCACGGGAGAGGATTTGTGAATTACAGTGAAGTGAGTAACTGATGCTGGTAGGTCACTTGACTTGACAGTGACAACATGGTGGATTTAGTACATCCAGATTACATTAATACTACATGCATTCATACTATATAGAACATACTTTGTTAGAGCTCGCAAAGTAATAACTTCAAAACAATTACCTTCTCAGGAGAGTAAGTGATTTCAGCCTTTGTGTGTGTGTGTGTGTGTGTGTGTGTGTTTGCGTGTTGACCTTCTCCATTAGTGCTCTCTGTGCGCCATCTGGTGGTGTTGTGATGTATTGCACGTCACGTTATTCCATACGCAGTAAAGCATGATCAGTGCAGTCGATCACAGTCCAGTCCAGTCATGTTTAATGAATGATTAGTCACTCATGAGTAGTAGTAGTAGTACTTTATTGATCCCAGTTGAGAAATTAAAGTGCATTAGCAGCAATACACACACACAAAACATACTATACACTTTTAATAAATAAACAAATTGCCATCATCTTGTTTGAAGTTTAAGAAGGACAAAATAGAGTAAAATATAAATAAAAACTGGTCAAACAATAAAAGCAGTAATGAATATTTTGTCTGATAATGAACTGCATTAAGTACAGCTATACGATGGCTGACCTAATTCCTAGATTGAATGGTTAATGATACCTCGGCTCAGGATAGATTGTAAAGTCTCACAGTAGGCATAAATGGCCTCCTGTAACGTTCTCTGTTGCACCGTTGCTGGATCAGTCGGTTGCTGAATGTACTTCTCATTCCAGCAAGCACGTCATGGAGGAAGTGTGAGGTAATGTTTGTGATGGTCAACAGCTTGGGCATTATTCTCCTCTCTGTAACAACCTCAAACATGTCCAGATCCACTCCAATGACAAAGCCCGCCTTCTTAATAAGCTTATTCAGCCTTTTGGTATCTCCAGCTTTAATCCCAATGCCCTAGCATGCTACGGTGTAAAACGGCACTAGCTACGACAGACTGAAGCATCTTGCTACACACATTGAAGGACCCGAGTCTTCCCAAGAATAGAGTCTGCTCTGGCCCTTTTTATAGATCGTTCTGGTGTTTTTGTCCAGTCAAGTCTGTCATCTATGTTGATCCCCAAATACCGATAGGAGACCACTATCTCAACGTCTCAGCCGTGAATAGAAATAGGCGAGGGATGGTCTTTTTTCCTTCTAAAATCAATTACCAATTCTTTTGTTTTAGTTGTATTTATTTGTAGATGGTTCACTCCACACCACTTAGCAAAATTGTCGACCAGAGCTTTATATTCCGTCTCTTGCCCGCCCTCAATGCAACCAACCACAGCTGAATCATCTGAAAACTTGAGGTGGCATGACTTCGAGTTGTAATTGAAGTCTGAGGTATAGAGGGTGAATAGAAACGAGGAGCACCCATGTTGCTCACCACCCGCTCAGACACAGTTCTGCAGTCTCACAAACTGCGGTCTGTCTGTAAGGTAGTCCGTGACCCAGGAGATTACATAACATGCATAACAATGCATCCACAGCTTTGCAATATATGTAAGCAGTTTTCAAGATGTAATTGTCAGCACATCAAAACAGAACAATCACTGTATTTGTGCACAAATATTTTTTCAAGGTACTTTAGGATACTTAAGTGTGTATATATATATATATATATATATATATTTGATGTCATTCTTAATTAATGCAATATTCTCTCTCTGTTTCTGTATCTAGTGGCTTTTCTATTCAACTGGATTGGGTTTTGCTTGTCTTTCTGTTTGACCAACACCATTGCTGGCCGATATGGTGCCATCTGCGGCTTTGGACTCTCTCTTATCAAATGGATCCTCATTGTGAGAGTGAGTCTCTTAATTAGTTTAGCGGAAAACTTGAAGTGAAATTGACTGTGAATCAAAGATAAGGTCGTATTATGAGTGTGAATTCTATCAGCGTGAAACTCGGTGGTATTATTCTTCTTTTCAGTTTTCAGATTACTTTACTGGATACTTCAATGGGCAATACTGGCTCTGGTGGATTTTCCTCATTCTTGGTAAGACCTTAAACAGTAACTATTTTAACACTGATATAAAAGTCCTGAGGAGTTTTCTTTAGATTCATTCACCAGCCATGTTTTCTATGGTACTCTAGCGCCATCTGCTGGTTTACTGACTACAAGACAACATGACTTTAAATTCAAAGTGGAACTCAAAATACATTGTTTTTTAGTTTTAAATGCATTATGACTTCATGAGTACATAATATTAACAAACAATAATATTTGCATTGGTGAACTTGCTGCTGTGATTAGGCTTTAATGGATTCATGTATGTGTATTAATATGCTTGCAGTGCCCTCTTATATTCTTTTTGTGGTTATGTAAGTAGTGGTGTTTGCCAAGACCAGATAGGCATGCTATTTTGAACATCTAGTTATTGACCTTTGACCTGTCTTGCATCCACTCCAGGACTCTTGCTGTTCTTCAGAGGGTTCGTGAATTACCTGAAAGTGCGTAACATGTCAGAAAGCATGGTGTCTTCACTCCGAACCCGCTTCTTCCTCTTGTACTAGAGGTGAGGATGTCATTAAATGAACACACGCACACGTTGGGTTTCCATGTTTTCTGGGGACTTTCCATAGATATAATGATTTTTATACTGTACAAACTGTATATTCTATCCCCTTACACCAACCCTACCCCTAAACCTACCCATCATAGAAAACTTTCTGCAGTTTTACATTTTCAAAACAATTTAACATTACTTGGTTTAATTTTAAGCCATTTTCCTCATGGGAACCAACATTTTGTTCCCCACAAGGACAAATAACAGAAAATTGGATAAATGACAGTGCAATTGATTAGGTTTTATTATATTCATTATAATGAATTAAAGCAAAAATAACTACTTTTTTAAAAGTTTCTCAAACTCTTATTAACTTTTATAAATTACTTGCGGATTCTAACATACTTCAATGCAAGAGTTTTCTACAATTTGATATCAATCTAAAGATTGGTTTAGTTGTAGTGTAAAGGGATGAACCATCATGCACTCCATTTGTTTCTACTGTTATGGTAGTATCTGACTTTTTTTTTTGAATGTGGTTGATATTTGGCTGCTTTTACTCAAGACTTTAATTCGACACTTAAAACTGATGCTGACTGCATTTTTTTTTTTTTTTTTTTTTTGTGGTGAGCCTAATTACCGTGGCTGTCATGTTATTTGTTGAATGTTGCCTTGAGAAGGAACACTTCCCTTTTGGTCAGGTATTGCCTAATATGCATAATAACCAAGCATGGAAATAGCAGCCAAAATGTGTATTTAAAACATTCTTGGACATTGCATGTGAATAGAACTGGACGATATAGACAAAAAAAAAATCATTTGATGCTTGAGAAATCTCACATACATCTGTGTATGTATGTATATGTACTTGGTCTCAACTAACTTTATGAAAATAAAAACAATATATATTTCCCTTCTTATTTAGTCTGTCTTTGTGAAATGTGCCTTTACTGAGGCTGATTTATGCATTAACAAATTGGCTTGGCTTGATTTGAATTTGACACAACACAAGAACTGATTTTGTGTTTGGTGCAACAAGTGACAGGCCTAAAATTACACTAGTAGTGTAATTATTGCTGAATTTATATTTCTCATTTGTATATCAAAAATATTGGTTTAATAATAACTAGCTTGCCGAATACAGTCAAAACTACAATTTATGTAAAATTTGATAAGATTATTATGATAAATTATGATTATTTCTTTACCATAAATGCTGTCACAATGTTGCAGATTTACAAAATGTTTCATTTTGTTCAACGGGGCAAAATTGTTCAGGAGTTGCTTGCAAATGTGGGATGTAGATAAATGTTTTTAATTATTTAAAATGAGTTAATAGTTACAAATATTTCAAAAATAATTGAATGTAAATTCAACAGTCATGGTCGCATGGTTTTAAGTCGAGAATGTGAAAGTGTTCATTTTACGAGAGGATACATTTGTTAAAAAATAGATACTTTTCATGCTAGATAAAGTAGTTAATCTAATATGTCTTATAGGTCTCACAGCAAAATAACATGATTTGTATCATTTATAAAAGTGTAAATACACTTCTTAGCCTATTGTGGAAGTGCCTTTTATTAACAGAATTTCCTGGCTTGAATTTGTGGCAAAACAACACAAGATCTGATTATGCCTTTGTTAACTTGGACATGCAAGCCGGATGTAATTTGCTTCATTGATAATGGCTCTCATAACCTTGCTTGTATGCAGTTTGCACAATGAAGGCCATCATGGCAAACCTCCAAAAAACAAGCTTCACTCTCATTCACTCTGTCTCTTTCAAGGTCGCCTCACCAAAACATTCCTCCCTAATGTGAAATTCCTTGATGATTTGCAACCCGTCAAATGAACTGGACTGGATCCCACTGAGGGGAAGAGGAAGAAGAGAAAAAATAAAGCGAGTATCTCTGCCAAACGCTCTGAACTGAACTCGGTAAAAATGGAAGGTTTTTCTGACCTTTGAATGAGTGCAAATCGACTCTTAAATATTCAGTTTCACATCATTACTTCCTCAGCCCATAAACCTCTGGTTTATTACTAATTACTTCAAGAAGACAAAAAAAGAAGTCCTTTAATGGTTAATATTCCCACACATTGCATGCAGAGTATTGGATTTGTGTGGGTCGAACAAACTGCAAAAGATCCCTAGAAATATGCAGCCAAGACAGCCTATGCAATGTCTTTACCAAAATGGGTTAGCAGTCTTAGATGATGATGATGGAACTAGACTAGTTTAATTCTCTTTACTTTGTTGCATCTAAGGCCTTGGCAAATTGAATTGCATTGCAGTATTAATATAAACCAAGTTTAGATAGAATTTGCTAATAATAGCTTAATGGTCAAGCTGGTAATGTAAAGTACAACTGCACCGTTTCTCTTCTTCTGAAGTTTTGTCTCGCTTAACTTTATAGTAAATGATTAAGTAACTTCATTGATGTGTTTCAGACTGGAAATGGAATTCGTACTTATTCTAAAATATATATTTGCCTTTTGCACCTTCATTTTCCCTCTCCACTTTTTTATTGTTATTGTTTGTTTTAAGTTGTGACTTTGCTCAAGCTGTGACCTGCCTAGATGACTTTAGTTACTTGAATGCCTGAATGCTACTGTCATTTGTTTCTATTAATCACAAGCCTATTCAGCAATATCGGATATTAAAAGAAATGCATGGTTAACTTGGTTACTAATCCAGTAAACACAAAACCTGAGAAAAAAAAAACTCTACTTACATTTATCAAATGTATGTAAAACAACCAAACTATTTTTGTTGGAATAATGATTTTTGATATTCTCTGATTGGCAGATATGATTGTGTGCTATGTTTATTCTCTTGTCTTGCATAATGCCAATAAAATTCAAAATCCCAGGTACATGTATTTGGGCCTGTTGTCTAAAGTCAGCATGAAATCCTACAGGCCGCTTTTACACTGAATGTCTTGTAAAATTTTGATTTGCACTATATCCGTTTTTTTGATGACCAGCTTATATCTTCTTTTAAAAGTGACCCATATCCAATATCTGCATTTACACTACACTTGGTGAAACAACCCAAGGTAGACGTACTGACCTGGAGAAGCTTAGGCTAAAAAGGAAGTAAAAACGGCACAATTTGCATTGGACACGGACGAAGATAATACAAATTGAGTCATGTGATCGAGATTGGTGTCCACCTGAGTTGACGTCATTCGCCACTGCCGCTTTTTCAATGACGTACGACTCGCATTGATGGGAATATCCGATCCGTCCGCTTACATGGCAGACGCTAATGCATATCCTATGATAATGCTTGTCCGATTCATAGCAGATTTATTTCCACATATGAATTTGGCTTGAAACTGATCTGAAAATTTCAGAATCCATGAGCTTTTTTTCCTGCTTACACGTTCATAGGTTATATTTCGATCTGTGCCACATGGGAGAAAAATAATCAGAATTGGGTGACTAGAGCCATGAAATGTAAATGCGTCCAAAATGGACCGTTTGCTTTGTTTTTTTTATTTATTTCAAAATCATCAAAACGCACCTGCTCTGCCTCTGAAACTATCTTTCTTTTCAGCTGGTTAACAAAAATTGTTAACTCGTAGCCAAGTTGTGCTTCACATCCTGCTCCAAAAGCCTAGTAGTCATCTTTTTCCCCCACATTGAATATTCCATTTCACTCCAAAATGTCATGTTACAGATGTAACATGGCCTGCAAATGCCATTTAATGTTAACTGTACCAGTTATTACACTTCAGCAATGATAATGTCTCTTAAAATCATAGTCCGATATCCTTCTGAAATGCAGCATTTACAGAGAAGATGAGTAAATAGTTTAATTGCTCTTAATTGTGATTTCATTGCACATTACTTTATTTTTTAGACACATTGCAAACTGCACCCTTACAATGTTTTACTATACTTGGCGTAGCTTCTGCTAAAATGATTTTGTTAAAACTGTAAACAATAAGAGTTTATTGTTCTTCAAATCACATAAGAAGCTTAAGAAACATTTAAAAAACATTTTTTATGACAATGCTGGCTAAAACTAGTTAACATGGTAACCCAACCACCCCAACACACAAACACTCACTCTCACTCTCACTCTTATTAAACTTTTAATGAGTGACCCATTTGCATAACGCCTTTCCGGTCGGCACATGGTACAACTGTTGTGGACTGCCTTTTTCCGGTCCTTTCTTCTGGATGGATGGCTCACTGCTCACAATCATTCTTTCTCTCTCACACACACACACACACACACACACACACACACACACACACACACACAGACACACACACGGTACTGAAAAATTACTATATTCATATGTCATTGGTATGTTTGCTGTACTCCGATTTTTTATTTATTTAATCATTTTTAATGGATATATAAGTTTTTTTTTTAATATTTAGTGATTTGTTTCATTATTTTGTTGTTCTTGCATAAAATAGGCAAAATATTACCTATTGCATAAAATAAGTTGATGTTGAATTTATAGGCAACAAACTATATAATTATGCAGATTGAGACTTCATTTCAATTATGTATTTTAAATAAAAGCAAGACGTACAAAGTTTATACGGAAATATTGCCCCTTAAAAAATGGTAATTTCTCTTTCTTTCTTTTTTTTTAAATTGATGTCTTTGTCTCTTTCTAGCAGGAGCAATACAAAGCGCATCCTGTCACATGTATCCATTAAAAAGAGAGAATGAATGCATGTGTGAACTGCAGTGTGTGTTTGTGTCAGAGAAAGCGCGAGGGCTATGCTGACAATTGCTGTCGGCAGCATTTTCAGAGCCTTTTTTTTTTTTTTTTTTGTTCCTGGCCACGTCTAAACCAAGTAATGCACCCACTGGCCTCTCCTCCTCCTCGAGGCTTTCCGGCCCAGCGGGTAAATAGTGGCTCTCTTAAGCTCCGCCACACCTCCAGTCACTCCGCAGCATGCACAGGTACAGATAGGAATGTCAGGGGCTGGGTCTCAACTTGCACTCACAGCCTGCCAGTTTTTTTTTTTTTTTTTTTTTTTTCTCCCATTCACTCTGAATTGCTGGGCTTTCACACTGTTGCACGATGCAACTGAATGAAGTCAACAAATGAAGTTTGGTCATATCGCACTCTTCATTTGCAGTGTAGATGCATTGTAAGGAATGAAACCCAGTGTATATTGCAAACTAGCGTTGCAACTAAACTAGGTCACTGCATCCAGTTTATGTCGCACTGATTGTAAAGGAACGATGGCTTGATTTCTCCTGCTATTGCAATGCAGACAGATGCATTGATTATTAAGGAGTGATCTCTTTGCATCGAATTAAAAAAAAAGGACAAACTACCAGAACAAATCAAAAACTAAACTATATCCAGGTGTGCACATACACACTGTACATACACCAGGGGTGCACATACATTTTTTGGTTGTGCACTTTTCGGAAAAAAAAAAAAAGAAAGAAAAAAAACGCTTATATCAATTGCTTGATATAAACTCACATTTGCGTGTTAAAAAGTCAGAATTTTGAGATATAAAAATCGCAAATGTAAGTTTATATCAAGCAATTCTGACTATAACACGCAATTCTGACTTTACATCAAGCAATTCTGACTTTAATTGCCAATTGCGACTTTATATCACGCAATTCTGACTTTTAAAACACGCAATTGCGATTTTATACCACTATTCTGACTTTTTAACACGCAAATGTGAGTTTACCTGAAGCAATTCTGACTTTATAACACACAATTACGACTTCATATCACGAAATTCTGATTTTAAAACACGCAATTGCAATTTTATTTCTTACAATTTTAACTTTATAACACGCAATTATGAGTTTATAATACGCAATTCGGACTTTAAAAAGTCTGAATTGTGAGATAAAAACTTGCAATTACCTTTTTTTTTATTCTGTGGTGGAAACAAGCTTCCATAGATAACTAATTTTCGCAAAGACATTTTTTCTTTAAAGGGATAGTTCACCCAAAATTTTGCGCATTTACATTTTTGAGTGAACTATCCCTTTAACACAAGATGCTCTCTCTCTCTCTCTCTCTCTCTCTCTCTCTCTCTCTCTCTCTCTCTCTCTCTCTCTCTCTGTGTGTGTGTTGATTACAGCGTGAGGCGTTTACCCACAGTTGATGGGTTGAGGGTAAGTGCCGCCCGGGGCCAGCATGGCACGGTGCCACACCTCTCTTGTACATTGTCAACGGCCTGTCAGAGGCTTCAAAAAACTTCCACCTGTGTTTTTCAACACGCTTCTCGCAAGAGGCTTTCGTTGAGTCTCATTCAACAGCACGTTTGATGAAAAACAGGCTGAAAACAAAACCTATCATCTTGACGAATAACAGAACGTATAGGCTTAAGAACAAATGTAATAGTAAAGCATGATATATGTGTTGCTATTTAACTGTACTTTTCTTCTTGCAACTAAACCCTGACACCTTCATGCCTGTTTGGACCTTCAGGGAACACCGGGGTGGGAATGAAGAGCACATCCACTGCCTTTCAAGTGGGCAAGAAAAGCACCACAGTGGTTTGGCTTTCACTTGTTTTTCTGGCAAGGACGACCGTGCCTTTTCTAGATCATTGACACAAAACCGCAAACTGTTTGGCCGTATGCCTTCTATTAGTACGAAGAGGAGATCAGCAAAGTTCAGTTTTACTCCAAGGATCTCCTGAGATCTGTGAAGGGAGGTTTTGTTTTTTTACTCGGAAAACTCAGATGTCCATTTTTACAAGTGTACAAGGAGTTTTGGACCCAGCCGCTTATTATGAATCATATTTCCCACCAAATTTGTTATACTTGTGCATCAAAGTCCATGTTTACAATAGTGTCATAATGTGCTCTGTCCGACATATGTCTAAAAAAAATATGCTGGCCATATGTTTTACCGGTGCTGTTTTTAAAGCTATTAAGAAACGTGTTATTTCGCAAACAAATAAAGAATTATTGTTTTACGATTTTTGGACACATCTGGTGAGGCCGACATCACAGGCAATGCAGCTGTTGGTTTTAATAAATCACCTCAGCTTTGCTAACGATAAAGATTTGTCTTGTTGCTATGCATAGCTGTGCTTATGTGCGTTTCTAAGCTTCGAATGCTTGACAAGGGACTGTAGAGGTCACTTCGCAGCGCCAAAGCTTTTACAACTCTGACCTGAGGGTCGTCCTGTCACTTCAGCAAGATTTCTGCAGTTTGGTGTGAAATGTGATCAAAGATAAAAGGGTTTCTGGTAGTTTGTCTGTTTATGATAGCATATACACACTAACATTCAAGAGATTGGGGACAGATCAGAATCCGAGATTGGTTACAGATATATATATATATATATATATATATATATATATGGATGTATATATATATATGGATGTATTAAATTGATCAAAGTGACGTTTTCTATTTCAAATAAATGGTGTTTTTTAAAAAAAACTTTCTATCAGCAAATCAGCATATTGAACTAATTTCAGTGTTTTGTTTAAAAAGTCAATGCATTGCTGGCTGTGCTATATAAGCATCAAGTTGTCCCCAGAAAATTCAACAAATTCGGAAATATGAGCCACAAAATCTATAGATTGTAATCTAAAATCCGTATACAGACACAACTAAATTAAACTGAGCAAGACAGGTTTTTTTCTCTCAAGCGAACTGTTGATGCATGATGTGCAACTTTAGGAAATACTCTATAACATCAGAGCAACAAAAACGGAACAGAATATTACGCCACGAGAGCAGTGTGAAAGACGGGCCGAGTGAGAAGGATGTAATGCGCGCATGTTTTTCTGGGAGGATATGCGTGTAATGGCACAGGAGAGAGGCAGTAAAAGGAGACGCGTGTTTGCACTCCCTCAGGAGTGAGAAAGGCCTCAGTGGTGTTGAGTTAGCAGTGGAGCCAGCTTGCCTGCCTGCCAGCCATTCTCTCTCTCTCTCTCTCTCTCTCTCTCTCTCTCTCTCCTTTGCTTCCTGGTACACCCCCGCTTGACAAGGTTAATCTGTCCTGATGATGAGCAGTTGCGCTTGGCTCCGCTTTTTTCGTAGATTCCTTCCGATAACCGTAACCTGACCCCTGCGCGCGAGATAGGAGCAGACGGATCTGCGGTGAGGAACTCGCGCACCTCCTCAAATGTATTTATTACTTGGACTCTTTTCAGCTGGGGAATGAAGCTAGAAGTATCTGGTGAAGGTGTATGTAATTAGTTCTGATGTAACAGTTCAGTGTTGAATGGATGAAAGTTGTGCATTTGCAAATATTGTGTCTATTTGCAACTTTAGGCTGTTTTTTTTTCAAATATGTGTAAATCAGAGCTAGTTGTCACACTTTTTAAAGTGAAAATATTTGTCAGTTTTTTTTGTTGTTGTTTTTGCTTAAAATTTGAGCAGTCTTGACTGAAAACAAAATAAATTATTTATCCCTCTGTTACAAATGGTTATTCATTGTACACTTGTAGTAGCGGGGCATGTTGTCTCAAATGCCTGAAATTAAACAAACTATTATAAGCTTTTCAGCTAAATATGAGCATTAAAAATGTGGATCATGCATATAGACGTACTGTAGTTCAATAAGTATTATGTATATTTTATTATACACCCACACACACACGTATATGTATGTATATATACACACACGTGTGTGTATATTATGTAGGCCTATACAGTACATTGATTATAGTTCATTAAGTAATAAATGCATTGTATTTTATGTACACTTACACGCGTCTATATATAAAATAAAAATATATATTTGTATATACATAAAATAAAATGCATAAATGACTAATGAACTATATAATGTACTTTATATACATAATATGCAATATATACATATATATACATACTATATAATACATAATTTTAATACTGTATATACATAATATGCATTATATATTTATATATATACATAATTATAATACTGTATATATACATAATATGCATTATATATATATATATATATGTAGAGAGAGAGAGAGAGAGACAGACATTAGCAGCAGGCATCTACAGACGGTGTACGAGAAAAACATGGGAAAAAAAATTGAAAAGCAGAACAAATATTGCGTGGAATCTCCTATTCAGTGGTAAGAAGCTCCAGCTCGGAGCGCCTGGAGTCACGCCAACAGGAACAGGTTCTAGGTGAACTGAATCCCGCCAGCTGTTGCCTGGACGTGACCATGGCAACTGCTGCACAATATTTGTATTAGGATGTGTGGGGGGACATCTGATACAGACAGTGCAGACCAGCTCGCTGCAGCTGTCCCAAGAAAAACAACTTTCCCTGTCTCTCTTCAATTACTTCTTTCTTACTTCTGGGGATACAATGTGCTTGGGTCGAGCTGGGTCATCTTTAGGACAAAATAGTGACATAAAATAGTGAAATAATCTGATAATGGAATAATATTTCAGTCGTGTGTTGTTAAGCGTACATGCCCTAATAATGCCAAGCGAACAGACCATAACGTCTGTAAACATTTACACTGTTTAGAAGACACCACCTGGATAACCTTTGCCACAAAACTGCATTGTGGTACTGACAAAGAGGACAGATGAATATTGTTTGACATCATTGTGTAATGTGTCTAGGGGCTGTATAACAACTTAGCGGTGCGGTATATGTTAACAGAAACAACAAATCATCGGTGGAAGCCAAATCCACAGTAGAAACCACAGTCCTGTATACAAACGTATATAGGTCATTCAACATGGTTTCTTTGTTTGTAAGCAGTGTAATGGCTACAGTTTGGTTGGTTCAGCGGATGCGGTATATGCAAATAGAGTAAATATACGTTTATGCTCTTTTGGTTTACCCATTGCACTTTATATGTAAAGTTTACTCTTATTCATTAAAGGAAAAGGTCCCAAATTAAATGGGAATAGTACTGACTGCACGTTTTGGGAATACAATGAGACCTAAATATTCACACTTTCAGGGCATGAACCTTCATATAGTTCACTTTGGGGTAAACACTGGTAAAAGCCTGTATATAATGCATTATAAACATATTAGACATTGTAATGCATTAAATGGCTTCATTAATAATTCTACACACAATTCTGATACATTATCATATTTAACACATGAAACTTGTTACTATTTAAATGTAAGGTATAATCATGAACATGTCATTATTGTAATGCAAACATACGCATTAAAAATGTCAAATGTATTAGAAGTTATGGTGAATTTGTTATAAGCTTTTACATATAATAATACACGTATAAGTCATTATAAATATGCAAGCCATTATATGAGTCTCATGAAAGATGAATTACAAAGAATACAAGTATTAATTATTGATGATTTTCAGTGCAGATATCTATAGAGAACATAGTCAGCGATGTGAATGATGAATCAGAAACATTAATTATTTCTTTATTTAATCGCTATTATGTTGTATTTCAGTGTATGGACCCCTCTTTCTGACAGTGCTCTAGTGGTCAGCTTTGTAATGGCCAACATCCACTGTCAGTTCCCAGAAAGTTTATGAATTGCTTTTTTATCGGGTGTGATATTTCACAAACACACATGAAAACCGTTCCGTTTACCCCATTTATTGACTCACACTTCACCACAACTCAGTTTGCGACTTTATGGAGAGACAAAAAAGACTGTGTGAGTAGTGTGAAAGTAAATACTGACCAATGGCGGCTTTTTGTGTAGTTATTCTCTCAGAAAACCAGTAAATGTTTTCATGTTCATTCGGTGTTACAGCACTTGCATCTATGTTCTTATTTTTAATACTCACTCTATCTTAGATTGCATGGTGTTAATGGTAGACATGGTCATGCAACTTTAGATTATTTCAAATGAAGTCTTGATATCTGTTAAAAAATGTCCAGTTTTAATAAAAGTCTTCTACATAAAGTGGCAACATAAAGTAGCAGTGTTGGGGGTAACGCATTACAAGCAACACAAGTAATGTAATCATATAACTTTTTATATGATTTTTATATAACTTTTTATAGGCCCAGCCTATAGGTGATTTACAAAAGTAACACAAGTTACACAACACATTACTTTCTATATAAAGTAACCAAGTAACGAAGTTAGCTACTTTTTAGGAAGTAACACAACACAGAATGCATTACTTTAAAAACAACAACTTTTTAGTATTATTTTATTTATATCGCTGTAAAAAAGATTGACAAAAAAGAACAAAGTAAAATGTATTTATTTTATTGTAAATAATTAAAAATAAATATCTGTCTGTCTGTCTGTCTGTCTGTCTGTCTGTCTGTCTGTCTGTCTGTCTGTCTGTCTGTCTGTCTGTCTGTCTGTCTGTCTATCTATCTATCTATCTATCTGTTATAATATTCAAGATATTGTCTAGCCCTAGTGGTTTTCTTATTTTATGAACATCAATCAGTTTTACACTCTTCTGAATTTAACTTGTTTTTTAAGGTTTGAAATAACACAGGAAACTTAAAAGTTGAATGCTGATCATTGGCTTGTAACAATATTTATGAGGCAGAACATAACATGAGGCAAAGACTCGCTTGTACCGCCGTGGTGTTGGTGGCTAAACCCTTCACAACCCACCTCTGTGTTTTCTTAATAAACACGGTCTGAACAGGGGAACTTTTATCTTCACACTTATAGGACCATTAATAATTTGACAAGTAAGGCTATTTTTGTCCTGTCCTGAGCATAATTATGGTACCAAATGAACACCAATTATACAGTGGTGCTAAACTACCCAAAATCAACTTGGGCTTCATTTCCTCGACTCAATTTTCCACTTATCAGAGGGCTAAGGTGAAAGAGCGAGGCACGTTTGGACCAACATTAGAGTCTCCAATCCATGCAGTGTGATGTTTAACAGAAGTGTGGCGATGATATGGAGTATGCATAATACTTCCAGGAGAAAACAAGCTGCTTAACATCTCAACACTTTGAAATGCTAGAGATTAGTTAGCATATCTGAGTGGGAAGTATCTACAAAGGTAGTTAGACAGATATAGTATATATATATATATATATATATATATATATATATATATATAAAATATATTATATATTATATATATAAAATAAAGTCGACTGTGATTTTGGTTTTTATTATTTTCTTTATTGGTCAGGACCAAAAGAATCAAAATAACCGAATTACAAGAGTGAAGACACCCATCCTAGAGCTCTGCTGACAACCTTATGGGACCTAGGTGGAATGTCCTAAAATATAAGTTTTTATTTGTGCTAAAATTCGCTTTTGACATTTAATGGAAACAGAAATATGTTAAGGTAAGATTTCCTTGCAGGTTAACTAATATCATTGTGAAACAACAGTTTAAAGATAATCTTGCATGAAAGTTAAAGTTGACATGTTTCTAACTAGCTACTGCATATATCAAGACATCCTTTTTAATAGCACACACATTTGAAGTTAAATGATGCCTAAATCACCGATTTTTGCAGATATGAAATGTGATGTGACCAGTATTTCTTTCATATGTTTAGCTTGCATATATACTGGATGTTATACGCCATTGAATCTTTGAGTGACAGTTTGTATTTACATGAGCTAATAACAGTTATACCACAAATCTGTTCCGTGTTGTAATAAAATAGCTGCCCTGTTCTGGTATACAAAGAACGTGTAGTATCATAGAGGAATTATATGCTAATTATGCAAAGGTGTGCAAACACAGTTGATAATGCTTCCAAACCTGTGAACCATGTGTGCGAGACACGAATGCAAAGAGCAGTTATAGGGGCCAAGGTAAATCAAATGAATTTAGTACAATAAATTAAATATAAATACATTTATTTATAAATGTAAATTCAACATCTAAAAGTAAATAAATACATTTAAACTAAAAATATAATAATGTAATAAAATAAAATAATAAGACTCGGCTAATTCAAATGAATGATACATGACTTTTGTTATTGTTCATTTTGTCCAGTTACAGATCAGCTGAAACACAACTGCATGCTCCAAAACATTTCTGTGCAACTTACCCTTAGGTCTATTCCACCGCCACATGTTTGAGCCGGGGGGCCAGCGATCCCACAGGTGCTGCTTAAAAACTTGGCGGAGCACAATGTGGCGAGTGTCCCAGTCAAACTGGAAAGACGATGATAAGGACCACCTGCTCTCCAGGGTGACTGGTCATAGAGGGGTCTCTGTGACCCTTCATACACAGAGACACGCACAGCCTGTTGTCATTGAGCTATATACACCCCAGCTTCATCCAAAAAAATTAATTGTTTGGTAAGAGAATTGAGCTGGACCTAAAGTGAAATTCCACATATTGATGTTGGAATACTTAATCTTGAGTGTTATAAAACCATGCAAATGCTTACTGCAGGGTTGTTTTAACTTTTAGTACATTTTGAGAAAACAGTTGTTATTGTTTTATTGTAATATATTATATTCAAACAATAACATCGAGACACACACACACACACACACACACACACACGTTGTGTTTTCATGTTTTATGGGGACTTTCCATAGACATAATGATTTTTATACTGTACAGACTGTATATTCTATTCCCTTACACTAACCCTATCCCTAAACCTACCCATCACAGGAAACCATCACATTTTTACATTTTCAAACAACATCACTTAGTATGATTTATAAGCTGATTTCCTCATGGGGACCAACAAAATGTCCCCACACGAACAAGGATTTCGGATATTGCCATCCTTGTGGGGACATTTTGTCCCCAGAACGTAGGGTTTACCAGCCCCCCCCCGTCCCCCCCCCCACACACACACACATCATTTTTTCTTTCACTGTATAGTTTGCATGTTTGTTGAAGCTCCAGGTTCAACTCTACACCCGAGGAATTCCCTTCTCAACTTCCTCCCTCTGCTTTCCCCAGTTTCTGGCCCGTCGTCCTCCCCCATCTTCAGCTGCTGTCTGGAATTAAGGCGTATGTGAGATTTTTACACCTTTTTGATCAAAAATAATAATACATTAATTTTGTTAAATATTATTACAATTTTAAATAACTGTTTTCTATTTTAATATATTTTAAAATATAATTTATTCCAGTGATGCAAAGCTGAATTTTTTAGTATCATTACTCCAGTCTTCAGTCACACGATCTTTCAAAAATAATTCTAATATGCTGACTTGCTGCTCAAGAAATATTTCTGATTATTATCAATGTTGAAAACAGTTGTTCCGCTTGTTATTTTTGTGGAAACAATGGTAGATTTTCTTTTTTCAGGAATTTTTTTTTTTGATGAATAGCAAGTTCAAAAGAACAGAATTTATTTGGAATCTATATGTTTAGTAACATTATAACATTATAGTCAATTTAATATCAAATAATGCTGAATAAAAGTATGCATTCTTACAAAAAAACATACAAACCCCAAACTTTTGAATGTGACCGTGTACTTTATTTTTACAATAAAAAACCCATATCGATCAACTATTCTTGCCTATATTAGTGATTCCCACATTCAATCACTTGTAAGTCTTTGTGGACCACGAGATTACAAACCCTCTAGTTTTGTTGTTTCTTGAGAAACCCAAAGCATCTTAAGAATGGGGTCTGGTACAACATATGCTTCTGGTGAGAAAGGCTTCAGCATATGTACTGCAGAGGTCAAAAGGTCAATGGCCCTTAATGAAGAAAAGCTTGTAGTGTCTAATTTGAAAACACAACCACATACTTATCAGATGATCAGTGGAAGTTATTTCACCACGTCAAAGACTTGGGTCAAGCTAGACATCGGTCACAAGTTGTTTCTGATCAAATCTGCCTGTTTAGCTCAAAGGTTAGTTACACACCAGCGATGACCTTAGAGTGCTCATCACACTGGGGTTGGAATAAGGTTAACAGCAGGATTTTTCTTTGTTGTATTCACCTAAACAATGGCATTCCCTTAGGCTACACAAGCCTAGGACAATAGACAAGGGAAATGCCCTAAAAAGGGTTAAAGGGTTATCAGTTTTATAACAGCATCTCCACCAAAGTCAAGATAAAAGAAGCATATTGTTCAGATGAATTACTTCCAAAGAGATTAATGGCAGGGAAATAGGCTACAAAGTTGAAATAACTTTACGAGTCTGTAATAACCATTAGATTTAGCAGTTTATTGTATTTATTTATTTTGCCATGAACATTGTTAATGGTTTTGACACTCACAGACCCTGGAGGAAGGAAAGAGTTGCCGAATCATGAATGGGTCACCCTGAAATTAAAATGTGAAACTAGTTATTCTACACAGAGCATAGAAAAGAGCACCTTGAACATTTTGCTAAATATCTCCTAATACAATAATATGAGGGTGAGTAAATAATAATATTAAATAAATATTAATAATATATAATATAAATAATATTCATCACAGTTTTTTTTTCTTTTTACTTAAAAAACTCCTTTTAGAAACACAAAATTCCCACTATAATGCTTATTAAAGTGTGATTTTCTCATTCGGAAGTTTCAATTGTAGATTTTCTATAATCAGTGTGGGAACTGCGTGTGCCGTATTCATGCATGTTAAGCACATGTGAGTGAGTTCAGTGCAAAAATATGCCAGCGGCTGGTAGCAATAAATAATGTGTGAACTGTGATTTGCGTTCAGACTTGCATCTGTCACGTGCTACGCAGAGGGCCTCATCTGTGCAGCAAATGAACATGGAACATATGTGTTAACCAGATGTGCATTTCGGAAAGAATTTTTTTTTGTTTTTTTGGAATATTACTGTCAAGACTCCGTTTGTACATTGTTTGTCCAAGTCAATTTTACGAAATTTGGAGTTCAGAATCCTGCAGATATACCACAAAATAAATGATTTGCACAAATGTGTAACTTAAGAACTGCGTGCATAATAATCTCCCAAACTTTTGTTTGCTTTATCTTCATGATTACAGCATCTCTGAACAAGGAAAGCCATGGAACAATATTGCATAAAAGTTGTCCATCTTTGGTGCACATTTGGATAGAAATATCGTTCCAGGTTTTAGACTCTCTAATATGGATCTCCACTCCCTTGAGTAACAGTCCTAAGTAAATTATATTGACTCCACGTGGTGAAGCCATTTGCCCAAAACCTAGACACAGCATGTCTTCTGTGTCCAAGGACACAATGTGTTTATACAGAAGGGGTAGTGTAGTGTACACACATACTACAGCCTTGAAGTGGCATTTGTTTGTAGAGCCTGACTCCGCCGAGTTATTTTCCATAATGCAAATTAATTTGTGTGATAAAGGTACTCTTCTTAGATTGGGAAAGCAACGTGCAAACATGCGTGCCGCAAAAGTTGGTGTGCATTTTGCATAGGATATGCAAAAACAGCTGGGATGGTGATGATAATCATCTTGGAAAGATGGAAGAGATGACAGCATACAATAACGGGTTGTAGTTTGCTATCATTTTCAGTCGTCAGAAACCAAAACTGCGGTCTCCATGCATATACCATGCAAATCAAATTATATGTAAACAAGACACATCACGGCATAGTATTTATAGACAAAGCACTTGCTTTTTATATATTTTCAATGTATTTCCAAGTGCAACACTCAAAAATGCAATTATAGTTGCCAGGATGTTGCTCAGTGGTTGCTGGGTGTTCAGAGTGATTGCAATGGCATTAGTTGTGGTATTGTTCTAATTAGTTGTCAGGGTGTTGCTATGTCATTTCTAAGGTGTACTAAGTTGTTTTTAGAGTGTTTTGTTATTAGAGCTTTAAAAATATTGTCAGGAATTGGTAACTTTGATACTGCCTTAAACACCACTAACCAGAAATTCACTTTTGATGATTCAAATCATTGCATGTTTTTTTTTTCATTTGATTTCTCTCTCTTCTCTGTTAAGCTGGTTCTATAACGCTGCAATGCAGCAACAGATAGCGGGATCCCAAAGTGGATTCATCCAGAGAGAAATCAGGGGGAAAAGAGAGAGGTTGCCTTCTGCCAGTACCGGACACAAAGCTAGGATTGTTCGTTCGCTGTCTGTCTGTGGGAGCTAACAATGTACCATTCTGTACCATGGTAGAACTTAATTTATTCCAACTCTTTGCCCTGACCTGTAATCTCCCCTCCTTCTCGTCAAACCCGGTTCCTCTCTAAACCCATCTGACCCATCCATGTCTCATTTGCTCACTCTTCAGCATCCTCGAAAAGGTCCCCCAACACACCCTCCCCTGACTGAGGCCCCTGGCTCGATCCCTGGCGGACAGACCCTGGCTCTATTCCCTCTCCGTGCACCGCATCCATTCCCTCCTGAAAAAAACATTGAGAGAAAACAACCATCAAGTGTATGTGTGTGTGTGTGTGCATTTGGGGGGAGGGGGTTGCAGTGCAGCGGGAGGAAACAGAGCCGGCTTTGTCAACGCCAACGGCAAAAGTTCTGGAAGCACTTTCAATCATTTACACCATACCCAGCACTCCAATGCATTAATGCGATCAACATCAAGTCTGTTGTGGGCATTTTGTCCTCCCTTCCTCTGTCTTTCTCCCACTCTCTCTTGCTTTTTTCCATTCGTTTTCTTTTTTGCTCTACAACACTCCCCTAGAGTGAATAGGACGCTTGCTAACATTCCAAGCATGCACTCCCCCCTCAACCGCCCCTCCTAACCCCAAAAAATACAAGGCAACGACAGTGGGTATTGAAACGGGAAAAGAAGCCAAAGCAGCAGAGGAGAAAAAAGGAGCTTGGCACTGCATGCTGACGCTGGTTCTTAATAAGTAACTTCCTAAGCATGGAGAGGTTTGAACGGCTGCTGGGGAGGGGTGGAGGGCAGGGTGGAGGAGAACAGGGCCTCCGTTTGCATAAGTCCCACTGTACCACAGGTCTGGGCTTTACGCCTTTCAGGACCACTCAGAGGATTTAGATGAGGAATTAGCCTTCGTGCTATGCACCATCGCTGTAATGTACTGTATGAAGGCAGAGTTCTTTAACATTTATTTTTTAACCTGATGTTTCTGTTCGGCTAGTTATCTTGCAACTATTTTTTGCAGCCATATGTATATCTTTAAATCAAAAGTGGTTCTTACAAAAATGTGTTATAGTATGTATAGTTGGCGTAGTTAATGAAATTATATTTATTACAAATGAACAACTGAAAAACAAAACAAACAAACAGTAGATTTAACTTTTGCTTATACCCCCAAAAAACGTTCTATGGCATAACATTTAGAAAGTTTCATTCATTTAAATAAAATTTACGATACATTTTTTTAATCAATTTAAAACTTGCTGCTATGATGCTAAGGTGGTTGCTGACATGCTGCTAATTAGTTGCTATTAGAGCTGTCACTTTTGTGAAAAAATCCTGTTCGATTTTTGAGACATAAGTGTTCATTGAATCGATTGTAAAATCGATTTTCCATGTCTAAAGACGTTTCCATTTTCAAAACCAAATATAGGCAAATCCACGGACAACTAACTGCCATTAGGACGAGCGTAAAGAGTGCGCTTGAGACGCGCACAAGTCTGCAATATTTCTGATGATTTATTGGCGTGAGGTTTCGTGCAGAATGAAAAACAGGAGTGCAATATTCAAGGTTTGAAATTAACACCCGCCAATCCGCCAAACGCGGGTAAAAAATAACTTTGGCGGGAAACGCTGTCAAATCACGAGACAATTTGGCGTGTTTCTGTTTACTAATTTTTCTGGGGGAGTTCGTGTAGCCAAATCTGCGCGGATTTAGCGCAAATATGCAACTCGTGAGTCATCATGATATTTTAAATACAGCGTATTGCTGGCTTACTTGAACACACACGTCACTAAGCAACAAATAACGGCGCGCTTGTTCACTTGCATTGAAGTAATAGCAAATATTAAAAAGCATTTGGTTAACAGAAAAGACATTGTTATTTTCCAACATCCTACATGTTCTGTGTACTGTATTAATCTGTCCACCTAAAACACATTTTTGTTAAAAATCGATTTGTCGATTTTTTAAAATTGATTCCCTGTTTTCGTTTTCGAAACTTGTGTTGGTTGGTCCCATCGATTGTGCAATTGATTTTCGAAAGTAAAGTGACAGCCCTAGTTGCTATAGGGTGTTCTGAGTGTTTTTGTGTGCATTTCTAAGTGGATGCTATATAGGGTGTTCTGGAATATTGCTAAGAGGTTGCTTATTGACAGTCAAAAGAGCTCACCCTTAAGTTCAATACTTATGGTTTGGAGTTTATTGAAATCCCAGATCCTAAAGAATGACCAATAAGAGTGCAACAGTTTCCACCCACTTTTTCTGTGGCGTTGCTTCCGGAAGAATTTTTGTCCATTAATTTGTCTCATAGGGATTTTAAAAAAAGTCTTCGTTAAAGCGCTGCCATTAACCAAACCAACCAGCTACGATATGAATCATAACATTACAAACTTTGAAAAGTATTTGAAAATCGAAAAAAAAAACAAAGGTACAAGACTGTGTACTCAACGGCTTTAGTGAGGTAAAGAACTACAGTCCCATGAAGCACTGCAAACAGTATAATCGAATTAAAATGATGGAGAAATATAAAACTATGCATTTAAAAATGTTGATATATATAAATAATATATATTAACAATGTATTTCAAGTTTATTGCAAAATGTTTATGTATTGAAATGTTTTGAGAGTGTAGGGAGACCAACTCGATTACGTCATTCGCAGTGCTTCATGGAATGGGAGGGTGAGATAATTTGGCGTGTTGTGCCTCTCATATATTTGGAATGTTCTGTAATGAATCATGGGTAATGTAATTTTTCACCCCAAATTCCGCTGTTATACGATTATTTTCAAACTAATTTGACGGCTTCAATAGAAGCAAATACTATCAATTAACAACCTCGCAGCTCACAGTAAGATTGTCTTTAAAGGTTTATAAGTTATCATTAAAAATACATTTTTGATTTTTTACTTCCAGAACCTGACTGTTGCACTCTATAGTAATAGGGATGCTTACATTAGCAAACACCACTAATTATTTCTATTCGAAACAAATTTTTAATAGCAATGTTGTAGACATTATTATAAGATGCTCCCAAATGCCACCTATCTCCTCTACAGTCCTTCTAAAAATCAGCTTTATTCTGCAACATGTCCCCCGCCCACCTTTTGTAACAAGCTCCGCCCATCGCCAGACCAACACTTGGCAGTATTACCACTTGGCAGAGTCTCATCTCTGCCACCCATCGCTCCCCTCTCCCTATCCCTTTCCTCCTTCTCTGAAGCAATGGGCACCAACAATCTGTGGCATTGTGAGAATGAAGCGGCCGGTTTGTTCCAGCATCTGGTGTCCCCGTTTTAGGGCAGCCGCTTCAGAACGTCCAAAAAAGTGCAGGGAGTTGAAGAGGAGAGAAAAGGTTTGGAAGAGGTTTGCCTTTTGTCCTGTAAAGATGGTTCAGCAGACGTTCTGCTTTCTAAGGACATTGTGTTGGCTCACAGCATCGAGAAATGTCAAGTTAACTGCACTGACAGCAATAAACAGTCACAAAGAGGTGATTCTCAATAGTTTTTTTTTTCAACCGGATGACAGAGTAATTGCAAATCTTTAAATAAGTTAATTATCTAAGGCAAGAATCAATATTATTGTTCATACTATTGAAAAAAAAAGACTTTGACAATCCTTCATTTTTTTTAATACATTTTGACAAACTTGGCTTTTACTTGAATGGATTTCTTTGAATTTTGGAAATTTGTCATTGTAATTTTGCTTTCTTGCAGTCTAAATTTTTCATTCTGTTTGTTCCATCAATTCAAATTCATTTTAAATTCAGGATTTTACCTGGATCTTTAAAGGCCCCTTCAATTAAATTCTGAATGGTATATAACCCTGCATGCAACTGCATGGCAATGCACCGAAAAACCCCACAGAACATATTAGCAACCATCTAGCAATATTCTGGCAACCACAACACCCTTGAAACTGCATAGCAAATGTTAAAAAAACACCTTAGCAACCACCAACAATGCCTTAGTAACCACTTAGCAAGCCCTGGCAACCACCCCCATATCTGTTGCATTGACTTTTTCGGGTGACTTTTGCATGGGTAAGCACTGCTTGCAATTTCTCAATAAAAAAATTAAAAAATCTTGTTTTCTTTAAAATATGAAACATAGCAATAAGGCCTGCAGAGATTGCTGACTATTACAAATAAAGTTTGCACTGTAACAAATGAAACAGCAAAACATGGAACCTCTCACACAGAGTAATGTTTCCATCCTGCATAGAAAAACCACAATGAGGTTGGACTTCTGCAAATCGGCAGCTCACTATAGTTTCCTATGTGCCGTATTCATTTTACTTTCATAAAGCCCAATAAGAGCTCAGCCAACAGTCTCTGAGGTGCACATTGCCATGAATAGGCTATTAGTGTGGACAGGAAGGGGAAGCTTTAAACCATGGGGGGCCAACACATGGTTTCCACCCAAGTCTGAATGGGCTTGGATTGTAAATAATTGCATACAGTTTCCATATGAATGCCTGTCCCTCACGGGGCCTGCAAGCATGAGCAGATGATGAAAATGTTGTTCTTAAAGTTTAATCATAGACATTAACTTGCTTTGTGGCAATGCTAAACAGACAGGACCACCAGGCGTTATGATTTCATTCTCAGAGACTGTAAGATGTTGTCTTGGTTGAATCACGCTTTACCCAGCAATACACCATGCCAGTCAACATTCTGCAAACAAAGTTAAAAAAAGAGAAAAAAGTGTTTGTAATGACATGAGGGTGAGTAGATGAGTTTTAATTTTTGGGTGAGCAATTCCTTGAAAATTAATCCTCAAAGGGCTCAATATCTTCATTTGGCCAGCCTGTTATTGTAATCTCCACTTAACATACAGTAGTGTTTTTTTTTCTTTTTCTGAGCTATCCGGCAGTAACACGATAACTCTTAATATGTTCAAAAACACCTGAAACGAAGAGATAATCACTCCTGGAACAGCTCTTCATTCTTTGTCTCTATACCCCTGTAACTGAAGAAATATTTATCCTCTGAGAAGTAATTAAGTGCCAGAGTACCTGGGAGGTTTTCTCTCTCTATCTCTCCATCTCTGACTCTCTCTCTCTTTGTTCCGCTCTCTCTTCCTTCTCTTTAATTTTCTGTTAAGTCTTCATTCATCCCCCTCACATCCCAGACAGGTGACAATCCAAGGCAGCCTGTGATTCGATTCTTCCCCTTCAGCCTTTTCAGGGAGGAGGAGCGCACTCCAAAGCATGCAGGCTCTGGGATTCCAGGGATGTTATTTACAAAGCCTTCCTCCTTTTCCATGCACCAAATGTCATGTCTTCTCCTCCTTAGGAGCCCTCAGGCAGGCCTCCACTGCTAGGGCCGCTTTCTAAGGAGTCCTTTCTTCTGGGTCATAGTGTCCAGGTGACCACAGGATGTTGTTGAGAGGTTTTCCAGCCTGAGCACATGGGGCTGTCTCGCCACAGGGACTTCCTATTTTGGCTGCAGCTGCCCGTTAGGAGCAGCCACATCATGGAACTCAAGACCATGTGTGTCAATGAGGAGAAACACTGAACACTTACCACTTGTTGGCTGAATTAGCTTCAAGTCTATTGATTGTAGCATAGTGTAAAAACAACAGCAATCAAAGAGAGTCCTGTTAAAAGCCCAAAGCTAATGCTGACATGCACCATTTGTCGGTGAAAGAACCACACTTATGCACTTGAAATAATGTCTTGCCATTTGTGTAACTATATTTGCGCAGTAAACCTTACCGTCTGACCCTACCTTCCATATTAATCAAACTGGAATGCCAAGCGAAAGGAATTCTGTTTGGATTGGCCTCTCTCCAGAAATGTCCATGCTTCTGTTCCCGATGTGCAGATGATATTGTAAGCCGGGACTTATTTCTTAACAACCAGTGTTAATTGTAGTCTATCACTACTGAGATAATGCAACCATGCTAACTTCAAACTAACCATGTTTGTTCTCTAAGATATTACATTTTCTTTCCCAAATTGAAACCCAGTCACAAAACATGATCATGGCTACTCACAAAGAGTCCTTTGTTGTGCGAAACCTTGCACCTGTGCTAATTTCGCAGACGATACCTTTGGCAGGAGAGGGTCCTTTTTTTTCCCTTCTTCATGTATACCAGAGCTGGATAAATCCAAGGCATGTTGGCTATCTTTCATACTATTTGCAAGTTTCATTTTGCAGGGCCAACCCAATGGGAATACTCTACACAGACATTATTACGTGGATTCTACACCAGTTGAGGTAAGGTTTAAGGGGTTTGGCCAGGTTTTAGGACACTTTGCGAGGAATGTTAATCGGGAAAGTCACGCTTCCTCACCTCACTTGCCATTCGTGGCCCCAGTGGTGGGTTTGCACCTGCCTCCGGTAACCTGACTCTTGAGCCCCTGGCCCCTTCATAGTTGTGTGACAGACTTGAGAGATCAATTTCCTCTAGTTGGAGGCATGAGTGCTGTTCTGACACGGCTTTGCCTCCAAGTCTGGGAGGCTGACAAGGTGAGCCTGGAGGGACAAAGGACATGGGGTACCTGGGGTCATATTTAGCACCTCTGACGGCAAATTATTATTAGTGGTGCTTCCTTAAACTTACTTCAACAAACCCACTAGCCCCAAGGACTAAATTTGGGTGCGTAAATTGTCATGCACCATATGAGCCATTAGTTATGAATGATACCTCAAATTGTGTGGCTTGTCGAGGATTTTAATTATGATTTGATAATGTGGTGGATAATAAAATGAGCGAAAAGTCTAGCTTTTCTTTAAAGCAGGGACCCAAGGCGTATCTAGGATTAGAATATTTTCTATATAATATTCTATAGAATATTACTTATATATAGAAATACTTTAGACTTGGACCAGTAAGGAAACACTAAGAGACCACCCAGAACATCTTAGAACTATGGCGGTGAATTTTGCACAAGCACAAACCACTCTATAAAATGTAGTTATTATGTCTAAAGAAATTTACTGTTCAGTGCGTTAAACAATCCAACACAAGGCTGTGAAAGGATATTTCATGGGGACGTGGGAATAATAAAGTACTTTACACATACCAACACGCCAATCCTCTTTTCCCAGTGTCACAAACAAATCTTTCGCCTACTTGTCCTGTAAACTACAGCTTTTTCTGGCTTAGCTGGCTTACTACCAAACGAGTGGAAAGTGACAGAATTCAAATCCCAGAAGAAAAACAGAATAACATTAATTTTCAGAGGGGCCATGCTTCCACGGATTGGGTGCAACCTCTCTCGGTCCCAGCCGACTTGCTCAACGTGGAAATCTGTTTGAGATTAGGTCTAAAAATAAATCAACGGAGGAATGTTTTCATGTGTGCAGATATTGGGACCAGCTTTCTCCGCAGACCATCTTGGCAGGATGGGTTGGACCTCCCTGGTGCCTGAGGACCCAGAGAAGCAGCCCCAAATCCTCTCGGAAATTACTGGTTTGATATAATAACATCACAGGAAACCACTCGAAACGTCACTTTTTTTGTGCTGCATATGACTGTGTGCTCCATCACAAATTGCACCTCTGATGATTATAGAAATTATATTTTCAGGTTTATTTATTTATATAATTCTATATGACACCTTTAAAGAAATCTCTATTGACTTTTGATCAACTGATGTTTTTTGTACATTATACATTAATACATTAAGACAGTTGTCCTAGCAGTGTAACCACAGGTGTAGTTATCTCCTACTAACGTTTGACAACCCCAAAGTGTACAAATACTTTGTTAAATTTGAATTGTTTAGCTTGAATGTGCTAGTGTTATTTTCAATATAAATGCTAATTATGCAGTGAAATGTAATTCAATTGTTTGACACCATCATGTGAAAAGACAATGACATACACTTAAGCATGTGCAGTTTTAGCATGCGTGGGTTGTGTAAGTTTCCTGTGATGAGATGATGAGATTTAGCAGATCTACACAACATCAACATTAAGGGGTTTTTATTACTTGGTTGATTTGTAGAGCCATTGAAATACAGTAATCATGCAATCATTTTCATTAAGACTAGATTCCTTCTAGAAGTGTGGAAATATTTGAGCATAAATTTGAGCATAAACTACTAAGGGTATATCAGAGAACTTGATGCATGTTAAATTGCAACTGGTCAGAAATGCAAGTAGGAACCTCATTTTGATAGCCACAACCCTAAAAGCGTTTTCTTATTTTATTGCAATTTTCATGTCAATCGGTGACTACTCACTTTAGCAAATTGAAGAAATATGTCATGCATTCAAATTTAAAATTTATTTAAATGAAAAAGAATTACCATTTTTTTCCCTTCACTGTTTCTTTCTCTTTGTCACAGTGTTTACATCTATAATTTAAGCTGTACTTTTAATAATTAAAGTTTGAACATTAAAGTTAACTTAGATATTGCATACACATTAAAGGTGACGGGACAAAATGACTTAGTTGTAAACAATCTCAGTTGCGAAAAAGTCATTTTCATTCAATATCTAAAATTGTTAATCACAATTATCAGTTGTTTTAAAATGTACTTTTTATTCACTTTTGTGTGTGCTGTGTTTGTTTTGTGCTTTTTAGAGTATTGTTAGCTGAGCAATATGCTAAGGGCATACATTTTTATTTAGAATACCAAACAGTGTAGGCACTAATAGAGCCACATAAGTGAGTTCATAATGAAAATAACAAAGTATTTTTTTATTAAGTGTTATAAGCTTTATTTTGAACTTAGGGCCTGGTTTTAACTGTCTATTAACCCCCAACCTATCCTTCTCCACCCTGTATCCTCCACCTATTCAATGAGGACATGTTTTCTATCCACTAACAGGTTCTCTCTTGCAGTGAAGATGAATAGTGTGACACTCGCAAATCCATTATCCCAGACTGCTGGGATAGTTGTAATTTAATTATTAATAACTATTAATTTAAAGGACTGCATTGGATCTTTGAACAACAGCATTGAATTAACTAGATCATTTTATAGTACACTGCTATGTAGTTGCTGAGGTGTTCTGTGAGGTTGCTTGGGTGTTGCAAGGTGATTGCTCTGGTGTTCTAATTGTTTTTAGAACAGTGCTATGCAGTTGCTAGGGTGTTACTAAGGTGTTATGACTGATTATGAGCGCTGTGCTATGCAGTTGCTAGCACAACCTGAGAATTAGGGGGTTGCCAGGGTGTTGCTATGTGTTTGATAAAGGTGTTCTGAGTGGTTTAAGCATATTGCTAAAATGATTGTTTGGGTGTTTTAATTGGAACCCACTATCAGATATGAATTTTTTTTTTTTTCTGCCAGGTGAAGTTCTGATTGTTTATAGAAGTAATAGCACACCTTCTCAAAAAGATTTGCAATATATCATATGTGTCATTCATATATTTATCATTCATATCCATAGCATACAATGGTATGGAACGAGTTACAGGTTAAAGTTTAATACGTAGAATTACATAATACTTAGTGGTTTGTTCAAATCCCTGATCCTATGAGCAATGTAATAGTGATGCTTGCCTTAGCAAACACAATTATTAAACTTTGGCTGACAGAGGGATCTACAGCTGTACGGAGAAACCACTAATAAAACAGGTCCATTAATCATGTGCTTGAGTTTAATCCCAGTTTACGAGATTTATGGAGCTTTAATTGAATTTAGTTGCAGATCATGGGAAATCCGTTTAAGAAACAAGCGTAGTGCAAAACTTTATGGAAAGTAACTTTGTATGGGAAACATTTGGAAGAAAGTCTGTGTGTATTACTTGCTGAATGACTGGGTGGCTGTCCGTCTCAGTGTTTGTCAAAGAAATGTGGCCTGACCCATTTTTATTGCCCTTGTGACGAAGGATATTTTCATTATCGCAGCTGCCCAATTCATATTTAACACAACCTGTTTTATACTAGACATACTCCTCCTCTTAGTATGAGCAACTCACTCAGCATTGCTTTAAAAAGGTAATTTTTTACCTTAGTGGTTATGTGTTTGGCTTGTAGGTTTGTGTACCTCGAGTTTATAACTCGTGTTTCAATGGGTCTTTTCAAAGGGGAACTTGTATGCCGGGAGCCATGACTTAAGCACGGTTGGAAGAGATAGAACAGTGATCTCAAAATGAAAGAGTGGTTTTATGCTCTGAGGTTATGTTTGCATATCACATCATGTGTCCTACATCTCTAATGGATGTCATTGCTAGTAGATTTGCATATATGCAAACTTTTTAAGCGAGCTGAGCTTCACGCTTGTAGCTCACCTGAATTATGCTTTACATAAATTATTAATATTTCAAGTTACAGTTTATGGTTGGTGGTACGCCAAATGTCATCATTACTGTTGCTCATGGAGTTTTATACAAAACCTTAAACCATATTTAATTCAGTACCTAACTTGTCCTGCAACCGTTTATGCTATGGACATGAATCCTACTGCAGCTTTTTTTGCATGGTTAACAAAAAATTTGGTAATTTATATCAAAGCTTGTTTTCACCCTGAAAAAAAAGAAGATAATTGTGACATTTTATCTCACAAATCTGACTTTTTTTCCCTCAGAATTGTGATATAAACTCGCAATTGTTCAGTAGTTCAATTCTGAGGGGAAAAAAAAAGACGGACTTGTTTCTTAGAATTGCAAGTTTATATCTCGCAATTCTGAGAAACAAAAGTCGGAATTGTGAGATAAAAAGTCGCAATTACCTTATTAACTCATATCATTTAGTCTTGGAAGAATGTGGTGAGAAATGTTTGAGTTCATATTAAGATCTAAGCAGTTTGAGACAGTTGCATGTGTTTTTTCTTTTCTTTTTTCCTATGACCATCATTACTCCCAAGTCACTGTGTCTCACATAAAGAAGAAACATTTTTTGTCTAAGATAAAGTGGTCGTTTATGAAGCAGTTGGCGCCCCGGCTCTCGAGACTGAACCTATAAACTTAACAACCTTGTTTAAACATCAGAGCCCCTTTCCCCTTGTGAAGATAAGGACAAACATGAAAAGTTGGTAGAAAGGCACATGCAAGACTACTTTAACACTTTAAAGTGGCAATAAAAAGTTTAGATGCGACACGCCACCAACAACTGTTCATCAGTGAGTGAGCCAAATTATGTCTGGCCCAAATGACTGTATAATAAGACATGCATTTAGTTAGAAAATAAAAATGAAAAAAATAAAAAAGCGGTCACTGCTGCTTAGAAACAGATGGAGACTGCTAATCAGTGCCGAGACGTGCACACACTCCACTGCAGCATGAGTCAACAGCAATCAGCTCCTGGGTTCAAACACCATCATGCTAAACCACTGCTGACCGTCTCATTTGATGACTTCACATGGCCTGAAATGGGGAAGGGAGAGAGGTAGAGAGCGCAGAAGTGTGCGTGCATGCAATAGAGATCGCTACTGCTTTCAGATTCAGAACATCCGAGAGCCCTGAAGCTACAGTCCCGGTGCCACTACGTTGGCGGACTGGTTAATGATTTGCCAAAGCTAAAGCGCTCTGTTCCTGCTAGGGTTTATGTTAAATGCTGTTGTTAGTCCTGCTCTTGTGGATACCATTGTGTACCACTGGCTGGTTGTTGGGAGCGAGTGAAAGGGTACGGATGGGAGGTGGTATACAGTCAGTCATTAATTATATTATGTGTCAGTCAGGGACTTGTGAGGTTCTGCAGTCGGTTCACAACTCATAGGGCAACACACTGCAATGATTCCTTTCTACTCACTCATAGGATTTATATATATATATATATATATATATATATATATATATATATATATATATATATATATCAGTTGTGTGTGGTGGTGGTTTAAAATGAGGAGGCCAAGTCCTCACATTTTTTATAGATATTATATGTATATAAAATATAAATGTATGTCTCTATTACACTTAATCTTCCTGGCTAAATTAACATTACATTAAAAAGACGGACAAAATAGGCAAAAATTCTATTTTTTTATTTTTACACTAGTGGTGTTCTATTTATTTAAAAAAAGTATAGGTTTCATCAAGTTTGTGTTTTTACACATGTTTACATTCATTCCAAAATAATATCTAAAGGCAGTAACACAAAATATAGATTATTTTATTTGTGAATTGATGTTCAGCTGTTATTTTTAATAGTCAACTTACAGAAATTTCGAATCATCATAAAAAAAAAAACACAGTCATCATATTTTCAGGCCATTTCAAGTTTGATTTTGACGTGACATTAAGCAGTGATATCTTAAATAGGTGAGTTAATTGTTTACTTTATTTTAACAGTCTTCCAAGTTCCAACGGCATCATTTTGATCATTCTTCATTCAGACCGATTCAGGAACGCGCATGAAACAAGAGGTGGGATTTATCGCACGAACCAATCATAACCAATCATAGGAGGCATTGGAGGCATTGACTCCACTCACGTGACTTTCCCGTCACGTGAGAAAAACGAGTGATTTATTTAATGTCACACGTTGTAATAGCCTACTTGTGTTGTTTTATTTTTTAAATATGGATTCTTTCGAGGCACTGCCTCCCTTGCCTCCTCGGAGGAAACGCCCTCTATAATTGTATTTTTTTTTATTGTTGGCTATTATTTATAACATTGTATTATTTTATAACAATTATTTAATGATATTTTTCAATTATTGTAATTATAATAATATAATTAATAATCATTATAATTGTTTTAATTCTATTAATATTAGGCCTATATAATTTATAAAACCTTTTCTTAAGTTTTATAAGGAACATCTGATATATCTGAATTTGACACATACATGAAACATGACTCACTGTGATGATAGAGCAACCTCTGAGCAATAATAGTTTCCTCTGGGCATCTTCAGAGAAATGTGTCAATAAAGACACATTATAATTTGTTGTGATTTGACATGTGGAATTGTGTCACGTTGACATGTTGCAGGTCGGTGGGGCTTGTTAACGTTTGTCGTGTTTGTGGTTGAGACAAACATTTGAGTGTTTTTGAGTGGAGTCATGTGTAGCTTTTGCCTTTCCTGTTGTGTTGGTGTTGTACTGTGATTACACTTTGGCTGACAACCTCATACATCCAGTAGACGTGTGGGCCACATGCCCAGTTCACTGTTTACATGATCTAGAGGGCCTGGCGATGGGCTTTTCGTAAAATGTATATGTCCTTCTCCTCATTCTAATCTCCAGACAACATAAATTACATGTGTAAACTTTCTGAGAAAAATATGATCAATGTTTTTCAGTGCAAAACTGACCGCAATGATGCTAGAATGTTCTCTGTGAATTTTAGCCATTGCCTGTTGCTATGAGGTTGCTGGGATGTTCTACTGGTTACTGACCTGTTTTGAGTGGTTGCTAGGTAGTTGCGAAGGGGATTAGAGTGGTTTTTAGTGTGTATCAGAACATGTAGATATAAGAACAGCTAATAGAAGGAATTAACTTTTGGAATAAAACATGCAAAGTGTTGAGTATTTTGCAAATCTCTCAAATAAAATACAACTTGACCTCCTTTAAGGGCAACTAAACAGATCCGCGAACACAAATTCCTCGACTCCCTCTTTCCAGAAGTTTCTCAGTTCACGATCCCACTCTCCAAAAGCCTGCTGGGCTTCCAGCCTCTGTCTGTCTGTGTTCCTCTCTAATTAGTCCTGTACCCCCACCAACCCCAATGACCACGCAGGCCTTTTCCAGGGCTCCTTCGTGTCCTCTAACTCAATTAACCCGAAGGCAAGACCACTGCCCTTCAATCCCTCTTTTCTCCCCCCAAACTCCCCATCCCTCCTTCCTTTTGCCTCCAGGCTGGATTGTTCATTTAGGAAGTTTTCTCCCGTCCTAATGCACGGTGAACGCCTATTACATAAGTTAAAGAGGCTTCTTTCATGTCTTCTCCCGCTGTCCTGGCGTTCACCTTTTTCCCGAGCTGGTTCCGCTCTTTTCTCTTTTAAAGAGAGATAATTGATATGCCCTGGATTCACAATGATTCCGGTGTGCGGCCATGTGTCCGTGCATGCTCATTTTGAGGTTTTCTTTGTGAGTGCAAGCTTTTTTTATGTGCAGAAATATGAATGCATGTAAGTGCATGTGCAATGATGAACCTTCTCAGGTGAAAACAAGATTAAAGCAAAATGAAAAATAAATGCATAATCGCTTATTAGCATTTAAGTTATAACATGTCATATGCATCTGCAATTAGTTTGAAAGAAGATTTATCTTTTCTTTCTCAGGGACAATTTAAAAGTTGATTTATATTGGCCAACCAAAAAGTATTTGCACATTAATAAAAATGTGTGAAAGGCTTTGAAATGGGATTGCTCAAACACACTTTTGTCAGGTTTCGAATGATTAAACAACAGATACACCGTTTGAAATGAAGGAAAAACACATTGTGACACTTTGTGGTTGTGAAACTTAGTTAACAATGCACTTCACCTGTGTGAGCTTGAGGGGAACTGACTACATACATTAATTTAAAATCACGTTAAGACCAAAAATGGCTCAGAATTCAAAGTTAGTTTCTTTCGAGATGCATCTTGCTTTGATCTAATGCGATGACATTTCGAAGTGTGACTTAAGCATCAAAGTGTCCAAATACTTTCTAGAGTCCCTGTACCTGATGCGATGTGTGATCTATTCATTGCCGTATTTGACTGTGGACGGATTGTGTGGTTAGTTTCCACAGGAAATGGCAGACAAGCTAAAGTTTCTCAGAAACACACTTGTAGGGGTGCTTTCTTGTCGCTGACAGTGAACATGTCCATATCCTGTGTGTGTGTGTGTGTTTATTATATTTTATTTTCAATTTTTTACATAGTCTGGGTGTCCCTTTATTCTTAAATTTGTACACTATTTGAAACTGTTTTTAAGCTGCAAACTTTGAAGCTTGAATTCCCCAGAAGGACTATATATTATGTAATGTAGTTGACATTTGCGCAAGAAAATGTGATTGCTGCCTGACCATGCAAACGTCGCTGCCAAAATACTGGTTGTTAGGGTTATTCTGAGTGGTTCATAGGTCATTGCTTATTGGCACAGGTCAAAAAAGTATTTGTGATATTTTGGGTTCTGGCTCCTGTCCCAGCAAAGTAGGCTTCCCAGCAAGCAATTTTACATTTAAAAGACGTCTAATAGCCGTCCAAACACAGCCCAGACTTCTAGGCTAAAACAAGGCAAAATTTGGGCTATCAGTGAAAATTTAATAGATCTCTGAACCATAGCCCAAAAATAGACTAGTCATCAATTAGATAACACAAAATTAAATGAGTTTAGAAATTAAACCAAACACCTTGTAATCACTGTTGACTTTGCTTACATGATGGAATATCATACATCTCGCAAGTTATTTAGGCAAAAACGACTTTATCGGGTCTATAGTTAACCCAGACGATGAAATGACCGCTATTGCTTGCTAACTATATTGTATGTATGTATATATGTTTGTACCTGTAATTATTACACAGATCTCAGTAAAGTAATACAATTTTCCTCAACTGCAAAATTTGAAGTATTTCCTCAGCAACCATGACTGAATATAAAACATTGTCTAATTTAATTATATAAAAAAAGAATAAAACAATGACTTGTTCAAATATTAAAAAAAACCCACAATAATAAGATAATGAGAATAAGCTACACAAGTTATTTTCATATGCACATTTTAAAGTCAAAATATTCATATAGTATAATTGTGGTATAGGGTAACCTTAACATAAAACAGTCCTATCAATGATTGCATTTTTATGAAGATGTAAGTTGTAGAAAGATCTTGTGTTTGTTGCTGGAATAAGAAAGGGTGGGAAAGTGCAGGAGGAAGGTAGAAGAGAAAGGACCATGCAATTATGGAATTTCATCCCTCTTTCTCTCAGAAACTTAATCTTTCCCCCTGCCTTTGGGTAAAGCCGAAGGCTCATTCAGGCAGGAATGTCAGGACGAGTTTTAGAATGTAGTGAGATTGCTGAGAGAGAGAGAGAGAGAGAGAGAGAGAGAGAGAGAGAATCCTGCAGAATTTCACGATGTAAGTTTACAATAGGGGAAGACAATTCTAATACGTAAGATTTTAGCGCTCAAATTTTTTAATGATTTTATTGCAAATTTTTAATTTTGTCTTTCATTTAACAAGAAGGTCCGAAATATATTTAGTCAGACCACACATACGCATGGAATTCCCAGCGTTGCCACAAGGGGCACTATAGCAGACATTAGCATAAATTGTCTTCTTCGACAGTCAGTTTTTCTTTCAGATCAGTTATGTCGAAAAAGTTTGAAGAGAACCGTAGCAGATTAAAGCAAGACAAACAGTCAATATTTTAGCTTAAAACACTTAGATTTTGTGCACACTTGATGGTAACTTTAACCAAAACTTCTATCTTGAGAACACATGTAATGTCTGCATACTTGCGTAAAGTATGTTTTCATGCTAAAGTTTAAATACAGAACACAATTATTTAGTTGTGCACAAAGCCAGTGTTGATTTTAATCAAAATCAAGTTGCAAAAATTAGAATCAAAATGCATACAGATTGTGACCGTGAAGAAATCGGGAAGCCTCTGACTGCCAGAGAAACAGATAAAAACTTCAGGATGGAACACAGACATGGGCTCTCTTGTTCCCTGCCCCCACCGAGCACCTCATCCTGCTCGCTCTCTCTCTTTCTCTCGGCACATTGCTGTTTGATTGCTTAAGCCCGGTGGTCAGACAATGGCCGGATAAAGAATGGGCCGCTTCCTTCCTTCCTGTTGAGTATTCTGCCTTGATGAGCAGACTGAATAGATCTGGGCTTCAGAACGGGGCATGAGCGCCGGGACCCAGCTAAAACCAACAAAGAGACGCTCTGGGGGCTTTTCCAATTGCTCTGCTGCCTACTCTCTCTCTCTCTCTCTCGTTCTTTCTCTTCACAAATGCACTCCATTTTTTTCATATTCTCTTGCTTAATAGGGGTTTCTCTCTGGAGCTGAACTTTTTGTTTCAGTTTGGATTTTGCAGTGTTTAACAACAGAATAAATTTGAACAACTTTTTTTAATTAGTTTTTTTTTTTACCTGTTGTCAGTTTTTTTGGTGTTGTATTTTGTTGTATGTTGTATACAATGTATTTTGACAGTCTGTTGACTGTAATTATTTATTGCACCTAAAAATGATTTACCCCCCCCCCCCATTTTTTGAAACATTGGAAATCATTTATGAATGTGGATTTGAGGTACATGAAGATTTTTAGAAGCCCTCCTCAAGATAAGCTAGTTGCTTTTTTTCATGAAACATGAGTAAAATTAATAAACGATGACAGAATTTATTTTTGGGTGAACTATTCCTTTAATCAGTATCTTTGTCTTGCAAAATATATTAAGACTCATTTTTAAAGTATCTTGAAAATGTGGATTTTTTATCTTGTTCTATTAGATGTTTTTATTTTAGCTATTAGCCTCAAGTACCTCAAACCCTTAAGTTTTTTTCTTCATTTTCAAACAGTGCCTTTATTGTTTTGCAGTTAAATCTCAAACCCAACGTTTAGTCCTGTGGTAACCAGTCTATCAGGGCTATCTCTCTTTGCTTGTGTAGCTTGTGTTTGCTTGTCCTCATTGACATTGTTAAATTTAGAATGAGGATGGAAGTAATCAATACCCTTTCAAACCATACCAAACATCAATAGATGGGTACATAACGTCTTGAATGAAAAAATGAAATAACTTCCCGTTAGCCTAATCCACTCCTTTTGACGATAACTAGATGTTCCGGCCTAGGCAAGCACTTAATACTAGTGTTAATTTATGGGACAAAGTAAGTTCCGTTCCATCTGTTGTCTGTTTATTGAGGTCAACCCTCCCAGCCTTTATCTGACCCATTTCTCTGCTCAATGGAGAAATCTATATTTCTCAATTTCACTTGAACTTGGTATGCAATTGCAGCTCTTTCAAAAGGGTGTCATTTTTCCCATCTATCCTCCTTTTGTGCTGCCTGCACCCATAACAACACATTTAGCGGCTGCTAAACACTCGCACGCAAAGTAGGAAACATGCGCGTGCGTGCTGGCACACACACACTCTCAAAGTCTGCCCTGTGAGAATACCAAGCAGGTAGTTGAAGAGGCTTAAGAGGCAGTGAAATAACTGAGGGCCATTGAAAAGATGGTGAATACACAAGGGTTCGAATGTGGGGGTAAACTGTTGGCCCATTGTCATTTAAAGTAATGTCTTTAACCCTTTGTGAGGCTTTCTTGAGCAAACCAACCCCCTGTCGCTGCCCTGCCATTCACAGCTTAAAACAATGGGTGGGAGGCAAGCCGGAAAACGACGCACTCGAGCGATCGGGACGGTTTTGTCTCCACCTTTTGCCGCGTAAATGGGGAAGGGGGCTCATACCTAGCGAGGGGCGAAAGCTGGCTGCCTGTCACTCAAACCCTCGGCAAAATAACAAACATGCGCCAACACGCTGAACCGACAGTGCGAATGCCAGTAGTGCATTTCATGTCACAGGTAAGAAAATGGGAAAAAGGCAGTCTTTTACTCTGTGACTATACAAGAGGCAGCTACATAAATGCGTGCTAATGCACGCATGCATTGCAAGGTCGCAATATATTAATTTAGCCTACTATTAAAAAAAAATGTGGCACCATTGTCATGACCTTGACATTTTTAAGCTGTTTTGGTTTCAAACTGGTTCTCAATTGATGGATCATATCCAACCATATCTAATTGATGGATCTAACCATATAATCACGTACAGTTGTTGTAGACCAATCAATCTCTAAGGGATTTTGGTGCAAATTCATGTCACTTTATTTGGATTGTAAAATCTGGGTCCTAAAGTTGAGAAACACTACTTTAAAATCATGTTTAGTTAAAGCGATTTTGCAATGCAAATTGAATTATCACTCTTTCTTAATACCAAAAAGTTAAAGATTACACGTGACACAACTGCATGCAAAAACTTCCTCAAAAGCAGAATTGATAAAGCATCTTGCGTATACCATATCCAGTCAAGTTTCCATAACACAAACGAGGATTGGAGGGAGCGTAGCAAACTACGGCTTTCCAACAGAAACAATCTCTGATCCTCCTGATGTCAACTAGTGGTTTGCATACTTCAATGATTAAAACAGTGCCAGATGTTTCCCATGGAAGTAAATGCAGCCAGTATCCGCAGCTGGCAGGGGAGGCTGGAAGTTACCCCTGAAGGTCTGGCCCAAGATCAGGGCTTATTTGAAAGGAATCTGAGATCAGTTTGTTTGGGTGGTTTTAGAAGACAACCCGTTTGGAGTTCCATGTATTGGTGTTAATTAATTGGCAAATCATAACTCATTTAATCAGTCTTAATTCAGCATTACTATTTCATTTCTAAAGATCTGTTGAGATTCCTGATCACCAGAACAACACAAACTAATACAGTTCTGCACTTTTCCAGTCAAGATTATGTCTCAAATGGTCATGGCCAATGCAAGATCATTCATGAAATAACAGTCAATCCTCAATGTTGCATTTATAGTGAGCTATATTAAACTTCATTTGATCTCTTTTGTGCAGGAAGATCTCATCGATAGAATCTCTCAGTAACGCACCTATTTTGCTGATCTGCCAACGTACACTATCGCTTTCATCGCCTTATTTTCAGATGACCTCGAAACTGAAGCTCTGCGAACATCGCGGCTGTCATCATAAACGCAAAGTGAAATGTGACCCTGACAGAAGATACATCGGGTAAACAAAGGCAATTGGAAACACTGTAGATTGCCTGAAATGGGTCTTTGTACTCAAAGGCTAAAAACCAGGCCAGAAAGAACACAGAAAATGCATTGTTTAATTTCAAAACGTTAATATATTTTCTATTTTATAGTGAACATATGCATCAGATTTGACACCCTTGTCACCCTTTTTTTTGCAGCAACAACAGAGGAGGATTTGTTTCTCAAAGTTGGGGTGATGCCTATAACGATGCCTCTCAAAATAAATATTACTTTATAAAATAATAAAACTTCAAATAAATATTTTTACACTAAACAATGTGTTGAAATTAGAAAATAAAGTTTTTCTTAGGGTCACTGTACAATTTACAAGTATAGTTGTAGGGATAATTCATGTAAGGTTCCTCTTCTATAAGGCAAAATATCAAAAGAGTGATTGACATACATTCGAAACGAATGTACAACACTATACAAGTTTTGTATATGCATCATATATATGGATCTGTCAAGGTGCCTCTGGTTTGGCACAATGTGTTTCACAGTTGAAATATTATATGTACAAAAATAAAATCTCTCAGAAAAAGAGCTCATTTGCTAATTTACATACTTTTGCAGATACTATTCACAAACAGTTAGTTAAGAGAGTCTGTCACCTTTATCAGTCATATTACTGAATGTCAATAAGGCTAACATTCTGGACTTCAGTTTAAAATGAAAAGGACAGGTTGTTGAGACAAACGTTATCCCCCCTTAAAGAGTGAAAGAGAGAGAGAGAGAAAGTGGATAAGAGAAAAGCAAACAAAAAAACAAACAAACAAAAACAAACAAACAAACCAGCAAACCACTTCAAACCAGTTTTTGCCAATCCAATGTCACCTCTTGGTCTACAGTGCCAAAACTACAACAATTTGCGAAAATTGTTCCACTGCTCTGGAGATAGTCCCAGATAAGGTTATCTTCCCAGGGCTACTCCAGGAAACGCGCCTCGTCAACTCCTTTGTTCTTGCAGCGGCATCCTGGCCGACTGGTGCAGTCGTAGCATGCCTGGCACAATGCCACGCAGCCCTTCGCCGGGAGGTAGCAAAGCAGGCAGGGCAGGAAAATTGCCAGGACGCTTATGGCCGACCACCGCATGCAGCAATGCGACTGGCTGCAAGAGAAGGGCTTGTCCGCACACACATCCTCATCATCGCTGGAGCAGTGGTAGAAGAGACCTTTGACGCAGCAGACACAGGTGACATAGTCCGTCGTCGTCGTCGCCGAGCAAAGGCACCTGCGCCCACACATCCAACAGGAGGGCAGGGTCCGAGAGCAGGTGCATCCTTTGCACTTGCAGCGACCACAGTCCTCGCAGCGATTCGAGTGCTTTCCGTCAGCGGCCTGGCCTCCGGCCGGCACAAAGGGTTTCAGTTCATCCTGCTTCGGCTCTGGGCGTTTAGGCTGCACTCTCACCACCCGATCGCCTATCCCGCCTGTGTTTCCCAAAAGTCTTTGCTCAGATGAAGTGCTGCCTGTGCTGGCCCTGGCGGTACTTTGCAAGCCATCGCTGGGGCCACTGGCGGATCTGCTCAGGTCACTCCTCGGTGACTGAGGGGCTTGTTGAGGAGACTGCTGTCCAGCTCGCTGAGCTCTCGGGGAGTTTCTATGCTCAGAGAGCTCAATGGAGGCGGTGGAATTCAGGCTGGAAGGTTGCGAGTCCACTTTCTGTTGGGAGGCCGGTGGCCGGGGTGCCACCGTCGGTCCCTCCGTGTACTCATTGCTGCTGCGGATGGTCCTGATCTGGTCCAGGGAGAGCACTTGAGCATCCCAAGGCTCCGAGTCCCCAGTTTGGGGTCTGCCACTGTCACGCAAAGCTCGCAGCAAGCCAGAGGAGCCGCTGCCGCCGCCATTTTGAGCTCTCGTGTCCATCTTTACTCTGAAGTGGGAACCCTCCGGCTGGCATTGAACACATCTGAAGTCCTATGGGAAAGGCAGACAGTTAAACGAGAGCATACAGGGAAGTAAAATCCCATAAACTAACCATATGTAAATCATATGAACTAGGCAAAAAGAAAAGGCAGATGGCAAGCTCCTTCATGCAAATCTCCCAACTACACCCCACCTCTACACCCCTGGAAGGCTGGCCATCAATGGGACAGGCCTTTACCACCTGCAGCTATCAAGTTCATATGGAACATCTAGTAGACTCAAAACGATCTTTGCTCTAAAATGTCTCAGGTGCTCCATTTTACCTGATCAAAAATAAATAAGGATTTCTTTGCAGAGTAGTCTTGGTAGCAGTTTGTCTTCTGCACAAGCATCTTCCTCATCTATCCTATCATCAACGAGTGATAGAGAAATTGAGACTATTCTAAAATGTGTTCCTTTATACCATATAAATGACAGCCTTTTTCTAAACCTATCTGCACATTTATACAAAATCTCAGGGATTTTTTCCCTTGCCGTGATCACCTTTGGCTTGTTTGTGGGGAATTGTAAGGCACAATGTTGACTGTGAAAAGTGCTATACAAATAACTGAATAATTATTTTTTTTATGTCGATTTTATTTTAACATTGCAAACACCATTATCACTGTTCGTTTCTTGCAGAGCACATTAGAACTTGTTCGTAAAAGGTATTATAGGGGGAAAAAAGCACACCAACTTCCCTTTGCTTCGTAATTATTTTAATCACAAGAAACCAAAATCATAAACAAATGCACTTGTTTAAAGAGACTGCTAAAGCAAGTTTTATACAACTTACAGGGGGGCTAAAAAATAAATGTTGGCCTTGTACTCGGATAATGTGGTGATAGTGTTTAGTTAAATCTAAAAGTTTACAATGGCCCAAATTCGTTTTCATATTGCTATTGTTAAAGTAAAAATTAGGATATTATTAATTTCGAATCAACATGTTTAATATCTAGTAGTTGACGTGAACAGGAGCAATAACGTGACGTCTACATATGCATTATGACGCTGTCAATGGGGGGCGGAGCTCTTGACCAAATAACTTAGTGAAAAATTAAATATCCACATGTTGAGGTGAAAAAAAAGAAGAAAAAAGAAACCATACATCTCAGTCGGGACCCTCAGCACCAGTTGAGTTCAATCTAAATAACACTACCGCAAATTACCATATCAATGCACAATCTCCCTTTCCACAGAGAGGCCCCATCAGCAAAATGTCTGTTAAACATCTGTTTATCTCCTCAATGCTATTTAAACTTCTGATCTGGTTTATCAGCATGCATACTAAATTTATAACGATACTTAATTTGGACCTTGGATTGAGTAGAGAAACTTTTTTTCTTTGAAAAAGTTATTAAAACGTTTAGTGGACCTTCACATAACTTTTATTTATTAAATACACATAGAAGTGTATAACGGTAGATGTAATTTATCAACGTCTATTCGCAACTTTAAATGAGGCAAGGTGAATGTGTAAAGTTTTTATTATAATGTTTAGTGGGTCTTTGTATGCGATTAAATAATAAACGTGCAGCTGTAGGTGACGTTTTTCAAAAGCGATTCGCAACTTTAACTAAATGAAAAGTAGCTTAAGTCAAAGTTTTTTACGCAGGGAGCAGATCCGTATGGCAACTATTTGCACAGCTGCAAGAATGGCGCGGAGCATGAGCACTGGAAAAAGTCACGAACTATAATAGAAATGGGCGACTAAATAAACCACACGCAAATAAATTAAACTAAACTAAAATCGTGTCAAAATTCACTGCAAAAAGTTGATCCAGGTCACTTACCGTGATCTCACCACCTCAACCCCCTATTTGTTTTGTGAAGAGTATATCCTACTAGTAGGAATTTCTCTTTGGTTATTCCTCAGTTCATTGGGAGATTCATTCACAAAAATCCGGATGAACGCAAACACTTGCGCGTCCTCGTAATCGCGTTTTTATTCGCGCAACTCGCGCGGAACAATAACGTCAGAATTTTATTCCAAGTAGAACGTAATGTAGTTTAACATCTGTTGTTAAACCGCGAATTATGCCAAAAAGAAAATAAGTTCCAGAATCCAACAAAATGAGCAGAGTTTATAGAGAAATAAGAATGAAAACGCTGAAGACTTTTTCAAGAAGAAGCGTTGCGGTTCCCAAGTTGAATGTTTGGCTGCATGGCACACACTGTGCTGCTTTCAAGTTTTTCAGCTCTTGTTTTTTTCTTCTTTCCGGAGAGGAGGTCGGGTTTATGCTGTAAATGGCGTCATGTGGAAGTGAAGGGGGTGAACAGAGTAGCTGTTGTCCCAGAGGATATATCGTATCCGGTCCCAGCTCATTGGCTCTACAGGACTCAACATTCACTCCCTGTGTGTGTGTGTGTGTGTGTGTGTGTGTGTGTGTGTGTGTGTGTGTGTGTGTGTCAGAACATTAGCACACGGACGTCCGATTCATTTTAGCGATTCGGTTCACTCGAACGCTTTAGTTTAGTAATGAAACCATCCAAAGAGCCGACTCACCGATTCCATTTAGTTATTCTTCAAATATGTTTCTTCGTCGTATTGTAACATTTACGCCACATTTTATATGTACATTTAGTTGTAGACTGTGCCCACTGTTGTGTTGATTATGCAAATTATCAATGACTTTCGGGTGAGGAGGTTTGGGTTGACTTTTTAAAACAGGTTTCTGTCGGGTTCGGGTTCGGGTGGGGGTGCGGGTGATGGTGGGGGGTTCAAATTAATATTAATTCAAAAGATTCAGTCGTGAACCATATATCGCTACAGTTGTAGAACACTGCCTCAATCTTTCACATTCCTAAACATTTGCACAGGATAAATGGTTGCTCAACCACTGTTATATTACTATGCACACTTATGTTTATAACTTTAACACTTTCTTCTCTTTCTGAAGACTTTTAAAGGTACATTTTCAAGTGAAGCTTAATGTGTTGCAATGGTTTCAATATGTTCAAAACATATAACAGTCTAATTTTCTGCAGTGGTTCACTGGTCACCATGCAGGAGATTCACAGTTTTTAGGCTTGTATTTTCTTACCTTTAATCAACATTTCAGAGTGTACATGCTTAGCTTGATTCTAAGTTACACAAAATGTGTTAAACTAAAATCTAAATAACCAAATGGTAGCACACTAGCACTATTTTAATGGTCACCTTTAGACAATCTGTTGACAATAATAACATTGCACCTACATGTCAACTAACTCTCATTAGAGTATTAGTAAAGCATTAATAGGCCGTCAGTTTAATATCTGCTAACACTTTATTTTGATGGTTTTCCAACAGACAATTTATTGACTTTGCAAATACATGTCATATAATAAATTTAAGTCAATATAAAAACACATCTTTGGGTCTATTACTGCTCTCTAGTGGCATGAGACACAAAGAACAGCTGGCCTGTTTACATGTGTTTGAATTGCACATAATCAACAATAGCAGCATTATAGTAAATAGAAAAGCATATCCAAATCGCCCTTATGTCAGGCTAGAAACTAAAATGAAATATTATTTCATTATTAAATATAACGTAAATACAGTCTGATCAACATAAAGTTAATACACAAAAGAGAAAAAGAAAACACAATGTCTGATCCACAGTTTAGTCCGATCTAGTAATGATAGTGGATAAAAGACACCAATACAACAAGTTTACTTAGCATGGAAATAGCTTCCATACAAAGACACTTTATCATGTATGGACCATTGTGGGCTAATAGGAAGTACTCCCACAGGAGAATGTAGGCTTCTTCAAGTACCCCCCTTGACACATTGTCTGTCTGTCTCTCTAGCAACTTTTCTTTTAACAGGCTGCAAAGCAATAACAGGCAAGGCTGCCCTCTGTGTTATCAGAAGGAGGGGGTGAACAAATGCACCTTGAGGTGGCCTCGAATGAACATGGAGAGTCAAAGAGGAAACGAGCAGAGAGTGAGCGAGTTCCCAAACCCATGAGACTCCACCATCTCCAGCTGAGCGGCCCCTATTGTTCGGGGCCTCCTTTTCACCAGCCAAAGGTGAAAAGGTAACTGACAGGGGGCTTTGTGCCTGGTCATGGGGACTCCCATTGCCCAAGAACGCCCAGATTCCCTTGGTCACACATTGTCAATGGGGTCCATGAGGAAATAGGAGAAGGGGGTTGGACAAGCACCCAGGGGAAAAGTCTTTTAGAATTAGACACATAACGAATAGTAGGGTGAATCACATGGAAACTGTCAAGAAATGTCGGGGTTGTATAATGATAAAACATTTAAAAGCAACTTGCTTCAATTGTCATTACCATTACACAAGAAAAATTCATTCTCATTACCGTAATGCAAAATGTTTTAATTATATATTTAAATTATAAAGTTGCATTTGAAAAGTGCAACCAACCTATAAAACACTGTATTATTTGTTGTAGTAAATTTAGAAAAAAAGTAAATCAAAATAATCTCAGTCATGACAATTTTGCTAACTGTCATGAAAATATTATTAAATTGTACAATTTTAATATTGTTAATATTGTCTCAATGGTTCTGAAAAAGCTTATTTTTTTATTATTATTCCTTATTTTTATCTTCTGATTTTGGAGTAAAACATAACCCTTGTACAAATTACCCAACAGTACGAAAAAAAAAAGCATTAATGCAAACAAATTTAATGAAAAATACAACCAAAATAATACTTTTGCCTAACTAAGTCTTCTGGCATTATTTCCAAGTTTACCTCCTCAAGGAACACCTGTCTTTCCCTTTCTTAGACTGCCTAATCGCCTCCATCCAAAGCACATCGAACAAAAGCTTAAACACGTCTGTAAAGATAAAGAGGAAGCAATGGACAAAATGCATTCAGACGGTTTAACTTTGAGCTGAATTTGTGGGCTTAATAAAGTTGCTTGACGTTTTCCTTTCCTGGTGTCGTTTCTTTTTCCTCTTGTTCTGTGAGATAAGCTCCGCTGTCACCTCAGGCTTTAACGTGGTTCAAGACAATTTTGTTGGAAGAGACGCGAAAATAGAGGGATAGAAGTTTCAATTATGACCTGTCATTTATTGTAATGTTTTTTTTGTGGTAATGCAGAAAGTCTTAGACTTCAACACAGCATGTCATTTCATTTATTCCTCAAGGCATTTTTCTTTAGAAAATGTAAAACTATCTAGTTTATTTTATGATCATGTTTTGGATAGCGATGTTAAACCAATCTCTTTTTCGCAGTTGTTTAAATATATTTTACCAACCCGTTATTTCCACTGACTTGCTCAATGTTGCTTGAAACAAAACCAAAAACCACAGAGTGTCAGTCTGCGCTCAGAAACACGTGTTAGTCACAGTCGGCAACGTCTCCAAAACATTTGACAGATAGTCACGGGAATGTCTGAGTGGATGTTGTATAAGTAGCCTGCAATTATACGAGTTTGTAAGGAAGCGAAACCGTATATCCGTTTGCTTGTGTGTTGCAGTGAACCACAAGGGTCGAGAATGGGTGTTAAAGAAAGAAAAAAAACACGAAGAACGAGCACAAGGATGCACATGCGAACATGGAGCCAAGTAATAATGACCCCTGGTGAGCTCTAGGCATCGGAAGGAAACACAGAGCGCCCTGTAATTAGGCATTTTATATTCTGCACCAAATTCTTTGATAATGCAACAAGGGGACGGTGGAGGGGGGCCTTTCAAAACCACAACAGTTGACTCTGGAGCCAGTTAGCCCAATTAAAGCAGGTTATGCACAGTCATAATGCTAGGTCGGACAGATCTTATAAGAAGTTTAGGCCTCGTATAAAGAAAAAAAAAAGTATCTTAGAGCCCAGGGGCCAAGCTGTATGGGCTTCGCCTGGCATTATTTAGCAGTTCTCGCACTTCCAAGGATGAATGCCAGATTCAAAGTAATGAAATCTTTGCCCTTAATTTGCTTGTGAATAGCATTGGCGAAACTCTGGTTTTTGCTTTGAAAGCAGGGTCACTTCTTTGAATGAAGTCTGAATGGCAAATCTGGAAAGATAATTAGGAAAGACAATGAACTGCAGAACGGATTTAATAACCTCATCAGCTTTGCTAAAATGTTTCATCATTTCAGATGTAGAATAGACATAAGGTTGTTTCAGCACAGTGTGACATAGTTTGTGACAAAAACTACCTTGGGTAATACCTTTGTATATTAGTATACATATTAAAGCAAGCAACCACCTAGAAATCACCCAAAACACCCTGGCAGCCAAATAAAAATTCCCTAGTAACCAGCCAAAATGCCCAAGCAACACAATAAACCACATAAACAGTGCAAAAAATTGTGAAATTTATGGTAAAATATAAACCACCCATTAAACCCTAGTAACGTCCTAGATCTGCGTAGCAACCATCTAGCAATGTAGTGAAGCGCTTGAAAGACCTTTGTAACAGCATAGCAACACCCTAGCAACCACATAGAAACACACTCAGAATACTTAGGAGGTGCATAGCAACCATCACGCAGTGAATCCCTTGTAGCATATTTGTAACAGCATAGAACCAACCTAGCAACTACAAAGTAACACAGTTGAAATACTAAGAATACTTAGGAACTGCATAGCAACCACGGAGCAACACATTCACAAAACTCAGAATGCTTAGGAACTGCATAGCAACCACCTAACAATGTAGTGAAGAGCTTGAAACACCTTTGTAACAGCATAGCAATACTCAAGCAACCACATACACATTCAAAACACACAGAATACTTAGGAACTGATTAGCAACCACCTAGCAATGCAGTAAGGCACTCAGAACACCTTTGTAACCGCATAGTAACACCCTAGCAACCACAAAACACTCAGAACACTTAGGAAGTGCATAGCAACCACCTAGCAATGCAGCACTTTTAACCACGTATACGACATGTTGTTGATAGGATAATTTAGCACTTGGAACACCTTTGTAACAACACAGCAACACCCTAGCAACCACATAGCAACACACTCAAAACACTCAGAATACTTAAGAGCTGAACTATACCTACCTAAAATAACTTAGCAACAGCCTGTCATATAGTCAAAGGAGCCTCCCAAGAAATGATGTGACTCTTTCAGTTGAAGTCTATTGGATTTTATCATTCATGTCTGTAGAACAAGGTTATGTGATGAGATATAACATTTATTGAGTTTGAAGCCTAATATATTCTGTTCTGTGAAAAGCACTAGATTTGCAAGAAAATATGGAATACAAACACATTTTGCTGATCCTTTCATAAACATAGTTGAGACATGAAGTGACTCTCGTAGTAAAATTATTCAAAACAATGGACTTCTATCTTACATAAGATGAAATCACCAGCATGCTGCAAACAATATCAAGACTTATTGCAGCGCATTTGCTTTTAGCCACGAAAAGAAAAAGGTTGCATAAACAATGGTTTTGCTTAAATCATTTTTATAGTTAATAGGTATCTCTTCTTCCTTTTTATTGCCTCTATCTCTTGCACTTCTCAAAATGGCCATGCTCAAACACAAATCAAACCCTTCATTTTTTAATTTTTTTGGGGGTAAATTCTGCATCCTTTGAACCCTTGATATATCCCTTGGATCCTTGGACTATCCATGTCCCCTTTAGACCCCCAAACACACAACACACGTTTGCTCAAACACAGTGGAGTGTTTAGGGCTCAGATGAAAACCATTACACAAATTTTGCGGTTCCTGTTTTTATATCCTCTTCTCCGGCAGTCGTCTGGGACAAAGAAATGGATACTTGGCAAGCTCTTCTTCCTCCAGAAAAAGAAATGAATAACAATCCCGTCTCCTCAAACTGTGCTTCCGCAAAGAGCTCTTTTCCAGATGGAACTCTTGACATGCAACACACACACACACACACACACACACACACACACACACACACACACACACACACACACACACACACACACACACACACACACACACACACACACACACACACACACACACACACACACACACACAGAGAGAGAGAGAGAGAGAAAGAGAGAAAGAGAGAAAGAGAGAGAGAGAAACCCACTTGAGGTAAGCAAATCTAACAAATAACCAAACCAAACAGCACAAATAAAGAAGAATAAAACTTTTAATGCTGGAGCATTTTTGGCTTAAATTCTGGAGACTTTATACAGTGGGGTCTAACAGTCTGAGACCACTAGTTGAAATGTTTCTATTTTGCATTTTAATATGATGCAAAATGTTGTATTAGAAATGGTATTATTAGACTTAACATTGCCAGGTTTCCATGGATGGGTGGATGGATAGATGGATGGGTGGATGGATGGGTGGATGGATGGATGGATGGGTGGATGGATGGATGGGTGGATGGGTGGATGGGTGGATGGATGGATGGGTGGATGGGTGGATGGATGAATGGGTGGATGGATGAGTGGATGAATGAATGAATGAATGGATGGATTGATGGATGAGTGGATGTGCAAATGGGTTGATGATGGATGGATGGATGGATGGATAGATAGATATGTAGAAAGATTTTTTTTATTGTTCCACGTATCCATTTTACGCAACACATTCTGAAAAATTCATTATTTAATTTATATATACATATTTCAACTTAAACTACTTTTCCAGAATGTCTTAGTGTTTGATTTTGTGTTCTATTTATTTGAAGGCTGTATATCATCTGACTGGATCATAAGTCACCTTATATTTGTTTTGAAGGTGTAAAAAGCGCCTAAAACGTTGTCCGCTGACGTTGATGTGAAGCAGCTTCTACAGTCGTCAATAAATTATGATCCTTGAGAAGAAATCTAACCTGGATTAGTCTAATTAGCTGGCTGTAAAAGTGTAAAAAAAAAGCATCCTGTAACGGTGGCCTTCAGCTTCAGGCTTCTTGTCCAGAGGCATGTAAAACCACTCCTACGGACTACGGTCCATTCATTCCATTTAATATTCCCTTAGATTGACAGAAATAACTCATTTCCTTTTGCACTCAGTGTGTTCCTTGCTAAAGCCATCATATTCCTCATGTTAATAGGTTCTGATTAAATTGTCCATGCTTCCTAATAGCACAATGATTTCAGAGCGCACCCATGCCCCCCCCCCCCCCAAACCAAATAATAAATCAAGAGTGTTTATACTTTAAATAAACAAACCTAATCTCCATTTAAGTGCCTCATTTTACGGTGTAAACATAGCAGAGTCGAAGAACCGCCGCCTTCTTGCTCAACTTTTTTTGGCCGTGCTATGTCGGAATGCAAAATTTCTCATTAAAATGTATTAAAAGAAAGAACTGTGTCTGCAGCTCGGTTTCAGCCGTCGCGCACGCGTTCGCACAGACTCTCCTTGTTTGGCTCGTGACTCGGCCGCTGGTGTACAGCCACATACAGACACAGCCAAGCTTTGTTCTGTGGGCCACGGTGGTTCATCTAGCCCCTGTATCGTTAACTGAGCAAAAGAAAATTAACAACAATCTCTCATATTCGCAGGCAGTTGGATCATATCGTCAAATCCCAATCCAGGCCATAGGTGATTTGGAACCATCAGAGTTTAATTGAGATTGATGTCCAGCGTGAGGTCTGAACTCATTAGGAAACTGCACAGATGGTCGTGGAGAGGGAACATAGCTCCTAATTCAGTTGCTATGTGGAATAATGCAAAAATGTGTTTTGTAGGTACGTGACGAGACCTGGATCTCTGACTTTGGGGTAAATGTGACAAATTGACGTGTCAAAAACCCAGACCCTCAATTGGGAATGGGATGGAGGTTTGAGGCCATGTAAACAAGCAGGAAATGGGGGCCACTTTGGGTTGGATTTGGCCTGACTCTACCTTACGTCATGCAATGTTTCTGCAACAATGAACTGCAGCTTTAAGAGAGTTCACAGACTTTTAGAGACTTGAAAAATGCAGAAACCAGACCAAGCAATTTCAAATGCAATACTAAAATAATTCTCTCTTTATGTGTGATCTTGGCAGTTGACTATAGGGGACGTTATTTCAACATTGCATCTTACACTCTTAAAAATTAAGGTTCCAAAATAGGGGTCATAGAAGAACCCTTTTGGTTCCCAAAAAACGTTTAAAAATTAACCATTTAAAATAACCGTTCTAAAAATAACCATTTTCTGAGATGATTTGGCCGCTCATTCCACCTAGTGTCAGTTCAAAAATCCAAAAGTCAATTTTTTATGAACTTTGAGAAAGGTTTGTGCAAGATAAATAATCATTCTGTTAAATTTAATGTAATGATTCTTTATCTGCATCATTGACTCCATAAAGAACCATTTTGTTCCACAAAAGTTTATTTATAGTGGAAAAAGGTTCTTTAGATTTTTAATATGTTCAAAAAATGGTTCTTTTTAGAACGATTCACTAAAAGGTTTTTTGGGAACCAAAAGGGTTCTTCTATGACCCCTATTTTGGAACCTTTATTTTTAAGAGTGTACTTGCATCTCTTACAGCAAAAGTAACTCAAAAACTCTGCTCTTGCATTATTAATATTTTGTGGTATTCAAAAAGCACACTCCAGCCTCATGTAAATCTTATACACTAATTACCTCCCCAACAACTGCAAGCTGCATATTGCAACAGCTCTCAAACGTACCCAAAAGACCAGTTTAGTACTTAAGAATGATAGGTAGAGTCTGAATTTTCTGCTTTTATGTGAACTAATTGGTTATGGGAATCATATCACTGGACTGAGGAAATGTGACTCAGCCAACTACATAAAGCTGCTTGGGTTTCTGAATTCTCAGGCAGAATTTGTCATAATTCATGTTGAACTCTTGAGCCCACAGTGGTGATAACTTTTGTCATGATGCACACAGCCAAACATGCTGTTTTTGAAAAGTTTGGAAAATAATGCACTAGTAAAGCTGTTTAAAATGTGTTGTATGGTGCAAATGGAAAACATTAGCACAAAAAGATTATTAAAACATTGCTAATGGAACAGTTTTGTTTACTGAAACGTTTTAGTTGGACGTTTGTCTTGCATGTTTTAAACGTTATAACTTCAGAGAACATGCAAAAGTAACGTTCCCAACGTGAACGTCGGTAAAACATTCTTTGAACATATTGTTAGCTGGGAGAACGGGTTTACAAAAATCCTTAAGGGAACTAAAGGTCATTTGGTTCTGTTATTTTTTAAACATATTATTTAAAAGTACCATTTACTTCTCTATGTGTATAATGTTATAATGAGGAAAATGTACCTTTAACCCACTGACAGCCCAACTAAAGGCTCAATAGTAGTAGAGTAAGATTGACATCTCTAACCTACAGTAACCAACCGTGTTACTTTACGCCTCAAGCGCCCATGTTATTTTCTGTATGAGGGCTCTCATATATAACTTCGAGGCAGTCATGAACAATGTTATTTACAAACAAGGTAGCTGGATGGAAATGATGTAGTTATGGAGCAACTCAGACCCGAGGCCATGCGCACACTACATTTCTGAGAAAGAGTTATGTTTCAGGATCTGTTTGGCATTTCAAGCATGGCAGGGTAGACGTGTTAAAGAAAATGCCTCTTGATCAGCCTCAACAAGCCTCAGATTCTTGGAGAAAACATGGCCCGTAGGCATACTCTCATGCTCTCTTTCTGAATAGCAATTTCATCTTGGATATTTGCCACATGAATAGTGCTATCAGTATAATGCCGACATAAATCTAATCCCGTGTCAGCTCAACACAGGCTGCTTTGTGCGTGTCAGCTGTGGTCTTCACCTTAGGGATGGCTCTTCAGGAGAAATCTGTCTGAACGATAGGTGTGAAAGGCTTTTAGTAGGAAACACACTATCTAATCCCAAAAGTCTCTCACCTCTTGGCTATCCTTGTGTCTAAATGGCCTTTCAACACAACTCATGCAAAGTGTAAAATACAAGTGATTTAGAGGGCTTGATTCCACACATCTCCTTTATCCCGAACCGTCACTGTGCTTCAAAGCAGAGATAAAGAACTTTCAAGTGCAAATGGTGTTACAATATCTGCTCTGTTTAGCCAGTTAAAGCTGAAAGCCTAGCTTGATATGTTTGCCCAAAAAGCATGTGACAACTCATGCAATGTTGAACAAAGAGCTTCATTTGATCTACACTCTTCAAAGCCAATATTGTCATTGACGGTTTCCATTAATAAGCAGAGAAAGGAATGCAATTCTTATTTCAATCTCAGTATTTTGCTGATACTCAATGGAGAACAAAAAGAGTTTAAACATCTTTAATAGCAGCTCGTCCCCACTTAGGTTACAGAGAGTTAGACAAAATCTCTTCAAGATATCTTCAAAATGTCATTGCTTTTAGAATACATTTCCCTTAAAAAAAGAGAAAAAAACATAAGACAATCTAAATTGAAAAATGTAAAAAACATATTTGGAATTCAAGCATCTTTTCTTTTCTTTCTAGCAATTTCGCAATGCATTTTATTGATCAGAGTTTAATGTTTTTAAGTTTCCAAAAAAGAAGTACAGGTTGTTCTCAAAAAATTAGCATATTGTGATAAAGTTCATTATTTTCCATAATGTAATGATAAAAATTAAACTTTCATATATTTTAGATTCATTGCACACCAACTGAAATACTTCAGGTCTTTTATTGTTTTAATACTGATGATTTTGGCATACAGCTCATGAAAACCCAAAATTCCTGTCTAAAAAAAATTGCATATTTCATCCGACCAATAAAAGAAGTGTTTTTAATACAAAAAAAGTCAACCTTCAAATAATTATGTTCAGTTATGCACTCAATACTTGGTCGGGAATCCTTTTGCAGAAATGACTGCTTCAATGTGGCGTGGCATGGAGGCAATCAGCCTGTGGCACTGCTGAGGTGTTATGGAGGCCCAGGATGCTTCGAGAGCGGCCTTAAGCTCATCCAGAGTGTTGGGTCTTGCGTCTCTCAACTTTCTCTTCATAATATCCTACAGATTCTCTATGGGGTTCAGGTCAGGAGAGTTGGCAGGCCAATTCAGCACAGTAATACAATGGTCAGTAAACCATTTACCAGTGGTTTTGGCACTGTGAAGTCGTGCTGAAAAATGAAATCTTCATCTCCATAAAGCTTTTCAGCAGGTGGAAGCATGAAGTGCTCCAAAATCTCCTGATAGCTAGCTGCATTGACCCTGCCCTTGATAAAACACATTGGACCAACACCAGCAGCTGACATGGCACCCCAGACCATCACTGACTGTGGGTACTTGACACTGGACTTCAGGCATTTTGGCATTTCCTTCTCCCCAGTCTTCCTCCAGACTCTGGCACCTTGATTTCCGAATGACATGCAACCACTGAGCAACAGTCCAGTGCTGCTTCTCTGTAGCCCAGGTCAGGCGCTTCTGCCGCCGTTTCTGGTTCAAAAGTGGCTTGACCTGGGGAATGCGGCACCCGTAGCCCATTTCCTGCACACGCCTGTGCACGGTGGCTCTGGATGTTTCTACTCCAGACTCAGTCCACTGCTTCCGCAGGTCCCCCAAGGTCTGGAATCGGTCCTTCTCCACAATCTTCCTCAGGGTCCGGTCACCTCTTATCGTTGAGCAGCGTTTTTTGCCTCACTTTTTCCTTCCCACAGACTTCCCACTGAGGTGCCTTGATACAGCACTCTGGGAACAGCCTATTTGTTCAGAAATGTCTTTGTGTCTTACCCTCTTGCTTGAGGGTGTCAATGATGGCCTTCTGGACAGCAGTCAGGTCGGCAGTCTTACCCATAATTGCGGTTTTGATTAATGAAACAGGCTGGGAGTTTTTAAAAGCCTCAGGAATCTTTTGCAGGTGTTTAGAGTTAATTAGTTGATTCAGATGATTAGGTTAATAGCTCGTTTAGAGAACCATTTCATGATATGCTAATTTTTTGAGACAGGAATTTTGGGTTTTCATGAGCTGTATGCCAAAATCATCAGTATTAAATCAATAAAACACCTGAAATATTTCAGTTGGTGTGCAATGAATCTAAAACATATGAGTTTAATTTTTAGCATTACATTATGGAAAATAATGAACTTTATCACAATATGCTAATTTTTTGAGAAGGACCTGTATACACTTGTTTCTGCTTCAGATTTAAAAATGACAAGTTTTGATTCAAACCTAAAGGCCCGGGCTGACTATGTGTCTATTGACAGTTTTCTTTTTCCATTCACACATTCTAATCCCATGATATCCCAGGTGAAAAAGACGTGCTATTAAATGTATTAAAAATGTACTTGAGTATGTTTTTAGTACAATAAAAATATACTATAATGCATGTTTAATACATTTAACAGTACGTCTTTTTCACCTGGGATGTCTTCATTGCTGTCCAGTTGTCAGAAACTCTGTAACATGGAGAACATGAGAACATGATCGATTATGTAAATCCCATTGAAGGTGAAACTTACAGTGAAAACCTATAACTTGTGATGTACTTATTCCTTTGAATTAAATTCTAAACTAAATTAAATTAACTATTGAATTAAATAGTACATTCCTGTCCATACGTGAACAGTTATACCACCACTGAACGAAAATAAGCTCTTGATCTTACAGTAATAGGCCTACAATATTTGTCATCTAGGATCTTATACAAGACTCTTTCAAAGCTTCAAAATGTCACAAAAAGAACCATAACGGGAATCTAAATGACCTTTGCTTTACATTCCAAGACTTCTGCAGTAATTCGGGCAGCTTTGTGTGAGGAATACATTTTAACGTAAGCCATTATTCGTTATAAAATTCTTGCCAGCCATCGTCAATATCCCTTTGGATATAAAGCCTTCATGTAGGGTTTGGAGACAATTTTGAATTTCAGTCTGCTCCTCACACAGAGCTTTTACAGGACTTCAAGACAACAACGATTGAGTTGCAGTCACTCGATGCCTGTGATTTCATGTACCAATTCGGATGGGACTAATATCTCTATGTTTACTACAGAGGAGTGTGTGTTTTCTAGATGTGGCCGTTACAGAAGGTCATCTGCTGTGTTTGCGTGCATCACGTATTACGTATATGTCTTTTAGGCCTGGTTTCACAGACAGGGCTTAGATTAAACCAGGATTAGACCTTAGTTCTATTAGGAAAATTAAGTAGCTTTTAAATAATAAAAAAACAACATTACTGCTGTGCATCTTGAGACAAAACAATGGCAGTTTTTTTTTAAGATATGTCAGTGCAAGTTACTTTCAGTTAAAACTAAACATGCATTGTGGGACTAGCTTAAGAATGGACCTTGTCTGTGAAACTGGGGCAATTAACATTGATCAAAAACCAAGGGAATTCATTATTTTGATTTATTTCTGGCAATACTAATCTAAAGAAATTAGTTTTTTCTTCCTCTAATTTCAAAATAATGGTTTTGTGAGATCATGTTTGCAAGTGCTTTCTAAGCAAGGACACTGCATGACTCAAAGTAAAGACCTATAACGATTCTAATGGGACATGATAGTCCTTTCACTTGTCCTTGTCATAAATATATAGTGTTATTAAATTGAAATCTTAGACAGCCTCAGTATTGCATTCCACTTGACTTTAAATAAACACCGGAGCCAGTGGAGGCTCTTTAATCATTTAGTGAAAAAAGTGAGAAAGTCTTTATTTAAATGCAAATTTCCTTTGCATTTAGTCACAGAATGAGAACATTTCTTACTGGCAAGGTATTGTGCTCCCTAACAAAAATATTGTTGTAAAATGCAAAAAGTATGTTGAACAAATGATCAGTAATATATCAACATGTAATATTTTATATTTTATACACAGAAGTTTAGAGCAATAAATTATCAGAGATGTCTTAAGAAAATACTTATGAACCACTTCATTTAACCAAAAATCACCACCTCAAATGCTCTTTCTAACTAATCAAACCTGTAAAATTAACATGTAAAATAACTTTTTTGTGGCTGGTTTGATTCAGTCATAACATATTTGACTCGAATACAAATTTTTTTTTTTTTAGATATTGCCATGTGAAGCTTCGTTTTTTAAGCGTCATGTGTTAAATAATTGTATTCATACTTAATCAACCTCATTAACCAATCTAACATAAAACCGAGTGCAGAGCCAAGCGCAGAATTCATGTTACGACATAATACATTCATTCATTCATAAAACTAGAATGCCACTAGAATGAACGTGCGAATACATTTAAATGTCACGTCCATATAAATCCATGGCTTATAAGCCTTGCCCCTAGAGTTTACAACATGGAGAAACGTAAACCAAGAAGAGGAGAGACGTTTTCTGTCGTACATTCGTTTGGGCCTATGCATATTGCTGCATGAGGTCGCTTTAGTTTCCTGTCCTGCCTAGAAATAAGATAGAAATTCTTTTAAAACAAATTCTGATTCAGAGCTGTGACGAGATCTGTCATTGCCATGACAACCGTCTGCAGAGGAATGGCCCTGCACTGGTGTTATGAAAACCGTGAAACTAATGATGTGCTAAATTTAGTGGGAGCGTGTTGTGTGAAAGGGTCCTATAAACTGTAATTCAGCTGGGAAGGGAAAGGAAAGGAAACACCCCGGGAAGAGCGCAAAGCGGTTGGATGATCAGCTGTGCCAATTGTTGGCTACTTGCAATATGCCATACTTTGTTAAAATGCTGCAGTGTTTTCATTGCACCAATGTGTGAGAAGTGTTGTAAACTCCATATGTCAGGCCACTGCGACAACTGTTGTTCCCGACCCGTTAAAAGGCTAAAATGAATTATCTTACAGGAATAGCATATCCCAAAATTAAAAATGTATATTATTTATTCTCATGTCAGCATTGTGTGAGGAACAGACCCAATTTATGGAATTCTTAATGGAAAATCTTTAAATTCGATCCTCCACCTCACATACCAAATTTTTCTTTTTTGTGTGTGTGTGGCATTTTCTTAATCTGAATGTGAATGGAAATGAGATTAAAGGGCAATAATTAATGAGATTTCAGGGAATAACTTTCATCCTGTTTCTCACACAACGCTATTGTAACATGACTAATTGTATGGGCAACTTTTATAACACTCATCATAAAAGATATGCTGATTTATTACATTTTTATATTGCTTTTATGTGGCCATTATACCCTAATTAAAAATTTATATTATGAATTGTCATTGTGCATAAAAGAGTAATGCTAACACTTTACTTGAAGGCTTAAAAAGTAAATATAATGTATGTTGTAATTCATTATATATTTTGATATTTAATTGTAACCAAAGTTGAAATTTGAAGATTCCTTGTTACACCTGAAATTGGTTGTTTGCTATGTGTTTTAATGCATTAAATTTTCTCAAGGTGTAACAATGAATGGATAAGTATTATAATGTATGGTTAACATGTTTATTGAGATCACACAATGCATTACAAGGCATAATTAATGTATTAAAATACTTTTATAATGCATTATATAAATGCTTCAAGTAAAATGTTACCTTTTTTAAAATTCTTATTTTGTATTCCATTGGAAAAAATGACAGCTTGCTGGTTTGGAATAACAAAACTGTCCCTTAATGAAGTTTTAATGTGCACAAATGGCATCCAAAAGAAAACTCATTCCTATTCATAACCTCAAAAGTTATCGCATGTGACCTTTAGTAGCCCGTGTGTTTATACGCACACTTACAGATAACCTGATAAAATCATCTCGTTAAGCCTAAAAACGCCCTTGGTGAACAAAATCAACAGGAAGTCACCCATGTGCATCCACTTCCACATCTCTTCCTCCCCAGAGTTTATAAGCCTGGAGCAAAATTTAATTTCCACCTCATAAGTCTACCATAATGTGATACCGCTTCCACTAAATTACTCGGATAACCTTAATCAGCGCAGAGGTTAAAGACCTGAACCGTAGAAATGGTTTCAACTTGGTGTATAGTCGGCACGATAATAGCTCTCTCCCCTCAGGCACAAACACAGACACCTCCGTTGCCTTAGCCAGCCCTGTTTTATTGGGAGTCTTCCAGGCCACCCGGGGGAATGTTAAGGGAGGACAGAGGCAGAATGATCCCCTTACCGGATGCCTGTCATGGCCCCAGGTTTTTCTTTTACCCCCTTCTCCTCCACAATCAGAGTCCTCTCTAGGCCTCAATAGATCTTTGTTAAGGCACCCAATGAGGACGTATCAGATTTCCCAGGCCTCTTGGCAGCCTGTGTGCTGGTCGGGATACTTGGGCTTTCAATTCTTAAAGGCTGCTTTTCAAAAGGCCTTGTTTTTCTTCCTGAAGGATGGAAACAGGGGAAGGATTCAGTGTCTGATGCTTGCTTCAAATCTCCAGTCTTTTCGGAGGAATTTTATCGAGTCATCATTATTTTCTACTTCCTAAGTGGGTTGATATGGAATCAGTCACAATGCATCATTACTAGAGTGAAATTCTCTCATTCCAAGTACAAAGAATCCATGTTGAGTTTCAGTTTTAAAATGGAGGAAAGAATTTGACATTTTAACAAACTATAGAAGCCAATTGTGTAACTATGTGTCATATTTCAGGCAAAGAGAGATGAAGATCTAATCAAAAGCAGTTTATATTTATTAATATTCAGTATTATCAATTTGACTGCACTGACACTATTGGATGAGAACAAAACCTGAGCTGGATAATGACTTTATTGTCTTCTGTAGAGCTGCTTTATGGCTGAATGAAATTTGTTTCGTTTGAACTTTGCAACTTCGACACTATTGAACTGAAAAGAATAAACATTGAACTGACTCGAGCTAAATAATGACACTATAGTCTTCTGTAGAGATGTGAGCTTCCCAGATAACTATAAGTTCTCAGAACTGCGGCTAATATTCTGGCAAGGTTCTCTCAAAATTATGAACAAACATTCTTAATAGTTTGCTCAAAGTAATTTGGTCTTTAATATTTTTGTCAAAACCTTAGAACAAAAATATTTATACATCATTCATGGAACTTTTTTTTAGTTGGATGTTAGTATAAAATTCTTATTCAATGATACTACTTTTAACATTCCCATAATGTTTGCAGAATTATAAAATGGTATGTTCCTAAAGTGCCATAAATAAATGTGGCTTGACTTAACGTAAATATAAGCATCTACACTCTTAGAAAAAAGGTTCAATGGGGTTTTATATAGAACCCTTGACTAAATTTTAAAGAAGTCTTTATGCCAAAAGGTTTTATATAAGAAGAAAAGTCTTAAATTATTGCATAATACTTTTATGTTTAACAGATTAATTCATTTTGTTTCTTATTCTGATAAAGTATGAATAAAATATTGAATAAAAATAAAATTGGATAAAAACTAAATGAATTCAAACTAAATCCATAAAATGATCCCATAACTGGAACCACTAAAATATTCTATATATGAAGCGTCTTACAGAACCCTTTAAGGTTCCATATAGGACCTTTTCTTTTAAAAGTGTACACGTACACATATCTGTTTTTTATTCTATTCAGGAAGACCTACATCCTATCTCTGACATGCCTCCATTCTATCTTTCACCATCTCCCTATAATTCTTATTCTCCCTCCATATTCCCCCTCTCTCTGGTGTCTGGCAGTGGATCAGTGCAGGCCATCTTGAAAGCTACTCTGCTCCGCTCAGTGAATTCACCCTGGTTCCCCATCATTAACTTGTGCTAGCTCTGGAGAGCACATTCTCAAAGCAAAGGTCTCCCTCTCTCTCTGCATCTACAACAGCTCCTCTCCCTCCTCTTCTCCTCCTCCAGCTCCTTCTCGTGTCCCTGTGGAGAACAGACGCTGAAGAGCTGCCCATACGCTCCCTCGTTCATGGATAGTTTGGTGGGGTCTGTAAGGCTCACAGGAAACTGATAAATCTAAAGCCAATGCTTCATGTCCCGGGTGGCTTCGGCCCCTCAGGGCACAGGCATACAAAGAATCTTGGGATTTTGGAAGCTCAGAAAAAGAGATTTGGGGGAGATGTGTCCCGTGGTCCCACTAATGGCAGTCACATATGTGCAGGAAAGGAGAGATTAACCTCTTCATTTCCACTTTTTTCTGCCAATTTAGAATAGACCTTATGTAGCCGCGCCTCTTTCAGCACTGCACTCGCTGTGTTCTGTCTTTCGGTTTGTATTTCCACAGCATGAAGATAAGATCTTATGGATTTATGAATGCACCGCTCATTTTAAAATATTCCTGGTCTACTTACATTTGTTATGACATCTGCTTCAAACATTACAATGCTCATCATAACTTAAAGCTACAATATGTTTTTTTTTTCGCCGCTAGGGGTCGCTAACCTCTTACAATAACAAAGGCGTAGGTTGATGACGCATAAGCTAAATTATGAATTATGAAACTTGTCCTCATGCTGATGGATCTAATAATGTTTATGGATGAGTGAATACATTGATGTTTTTAACATGACTGTGGTATGAAGCAGGACGCGATTGCTAATGAGAGACAGATATCCCGTGGATATAAAGCAATGAGGACATTTAATTCTACCGAACTATCCGCAAGTGCTGAATTACTCAAACTGGTTAGTTTTTTAGACAAATGAAACTTGTGTGTTGAAAGTTATAATGTTATTCTATGTGTTAGTTTGTTGGCTATATGAGACTAGCAGTAAGCTAGATCAACATTAGAATAACAGACTGATCATAATCTAACATTTCATCATGTTGAGCTATATAATATTGATTTGTTTTATGTATTATTATTTTATGTTTATTTCTGTCAAGTCGAAGTTTGTCACGGTCGTGGATCTCTCGGCATCTCGAAAACGCCACGCTGATATTGATCCTAGTTTTAGTTCTCCTTTTGTCCTCTTGTCATGGTCCATAATGTTCGAATGAAACAACAACAGCGTGAGCGTGCCACTAGACGTAACGCAGTTGTCCACGTCTGTCGCCATGGTTACTATGGCAGTATGAGTGGAAACCAGGGATAACACGGATATTCTCTGAAATTAAAAATCTTTTTTAAGTTGTATTGTAAGTTCACAACTGCAGGAAATATATCACACTGTGCAAGTGATATTTGGATATTTTATTACAAATTCTTACATGATTCACTCACCCTGAATCCATCCAAGGTGTATATGACATTCTTCTTTCAGATGAATACAATCTGAGTTATCCTTGGAAGAGCCAGGGCATTTTTTAATATGACTCCGATTGTATTCGTATGAAAGAAGAATGTCATATACACCTAGGATGGGTTCAGGGTGAGTAAATCATGGGTAATTGACATTTTTGGGTGAACTGTCCCTTTAACTCTACAATAAGTAAATCTACTTCTCCAGCTAATTATTCTTCAACAGCGATGCCATAGAAATATGCAGAGCTACCGCAAAAATGGAAGTTCAAGCACATTCTAAAGATGGCTTTGCGTATGTTTCTCTGGCGCATAAGGTCTATACAATTCAGAAAACCATGCGCAAAATCCACCAATCAAGAGCAGTGGGTGTTGCATGGAAACACAGATCCAAAAGAACATAACAGTGACCAACTCTAATATAAAGAATAGCAAATGATGCAATCAACCCAGACAGCAACATAATGTCGGCCCAGATGCGGGACACATCTGGTACAAGTGGGTTCCATGCGTACCAGATGTGGGCCGGATCTGAGCCGACACTATGTTGCCGTCTAGGAAGAAACTAGACCAAAAACTAGACTTGGCACTTCTATTACTTATGAGAAACTGCAATACGCAATATGGCGTATTAAGTCCCTCCTTTTTAATAAGAGCCAATCGCTGATTGGTAAAGTCACTGTGTCACTGCAGCTGCCGTTAGAAGCTTCATTTCCCATAGGAACCCGAGACTCACGCTTAGGACTGCACATGCGTATTGGCTGGTCTATTCTGAAAAACAAGCTCTTTGAATGGTATTTGAGCATAAGAAATAACAATTATGGGACAGTTCATGTCAGATTGTCTTGCTGATTTGAAATATGTTTTTTAATTATGACTTCGGCAGGCAGTTTTTGAGACTTCAGGATCCCCCCATTCAAGTAGATAGGACTTGATCTTGGATGCCCAAAATCACTGGTTGGAGGGTTTACAAATATGGCCACCAATTGAACAGAATTTCTTTGAAGGGGACTGTCACTTTTGATCAACTTAATGCATCCTTTCTGAACTAACATCTTATCAAAGCGTTTTTATAAAATTCCTTTCTAGCTAAATGAATAAAACAAAGTTTAAATTGCCAGTGGATCTATTTTTGTTGTAACTTCCTACCTAAACCATTCTTTGAAAGTGTAAAGATATCCCAAACTGGATTTCTGGGCAAACTTGCATGCGTTTCAGTGTTACTGTCAATCAGAACAACAACATTAAAGAGATACACGCACATTTCACCCCACGATACACCCAGTAATGGCAGTCCTGGCAAGGTTAAGAAGTGCATGTATCCTGTGGTATCAAGCCCCTGTCAAGTACACAAAGAGCGAGTGTCTGCATTCTTGCTCTGTAAGTACAGCACAAGTGCCAAAACAGAGAAAAGAGGGTGGAGGGGGTGGAGGGGGGGGGGACGGCCGCTGAGAGACAAGACAAAAATGCAAATCCAGACAGAGATGATTGGTAACTTCCTCTTTGCGTCTGGCAGCTGCATTGAGGACTGCTGTGCAGAGGGAGGCGAGTTCCAGCCAAGCTACTTTAATGACGATTCAAGACAAAAGTGTTTTCTCCATTCAGCTTCTCATGCATTATACACAGTGCAGGGACGCTTTGTTTGTGTGTTTAGAATTTTTGTGTCCTGCAGCTCTCTTGTCGTCTTAAATTTTTTGTTTGTTGTTCCTTCCATTTCTGAGCAAGGTGGGCGGTGTGTGTGTGTGTGTGTGTGTGTGTGTGTGTGTAATTTTTTATTATTGTTTTAGGGTTAACTGAAATGTCCGAAAAAATAACTGGATAATGTCCGGGTAATAAGCTGCCATTACTTTTTTTTTTTTCACAGTGTGTAAAAATATATTTAATAATACATATATTATATGACAGGATTTTATAATAATCAAAATATTTAAACAGCAATCTTTTTAATTGTTTTTCAATTACGTTTAAAATCTAGATTTACATATTTTATACTGTTATTCTATTTTATGTATAGGCCTATATATACATATTCTAGATAAAAAAAGGCCTTGTTCATTTTGTTCATTGTTTGCATGATGGAATCACATTATCAGACAAAGAAAAAAATAATAATACATTTTTAAATCAGCTTAAGTAAAAAAATTTAGTAAATAAAACTAATAGTATTTTTTTTTTTACTTTATTAATATTTTAAATGTTAAACAACAACAACAATTATGATGATGATAACAACAATAATAATACAATTAAAAAAGAATGCATTTTTCATTTTTAACCAACTTTTCATATTATATATAATTATAATATATTTTTTGTATGATGAAATCATATAACCAGACAAAAAAAATTTAAGTAAAAATTAACAAAAAAATTAGTAAATAAATTAAGAAAAAAACTGATATTCTGTTCAATTGTTTTTTTTTTAAATATTTGTTATTATCATATGCAAATGAGTATTATTATTCTTATTCTTGAATGATGTGATTCCACTGTACTCAGCGTTAATGCCAAAAAGCAGCCAGAATAAAATATAAATCACTTCCAAAATAAATGTTTCCTATTTTTATGATCACTTTGTGAAGGAACGGTACGCATTTCCTTACTGCTGATAGATTTATATACAGCTGTGTAATCATCCCACCCTGAGCTGTTCGGTAATAAAAAGAACTGATTTGCGTCCATTCATTACTCTTGACATTTAATATGTTCTTGTGATTGTACAGGCAATTTTGCCTATTAAATGATATGCTGTAACCCAGCGTTATGTTGCAACTTGCCCCCCTTCACCTGGCTTTTTCTGGCCTGTTCGAGTGCTGAAAGAAACCCATTCAAGAACTTAAACCAACTTGATCTCCTGTCCAACGTCCTCCCACAAACATATCTCTGTTTGCACGTGTAGAAGTTTATTAAAAAAAGAAAAGCCAGCTCTCCAGTCTGCATGATACTAGCTGGCTAATTTTGCACAGTCAAACTAATTACCAAACAGCATGTGCGGCGATTTGAGGCAGGACCTTTCCCAGGCCCCTCACATGGTTCCCCAGGCTTCGTTCTGCCAGCTTTAGGTCCGTAGCCCCGCTAGGCCTCAAACAACAGCTGCAGACCTCTGCAAACATCCGGTGTGGAAGAAGGCGACAGCTAGTATAAAGGAGCGATTGATAGCAAAAAAAGGGGTTTGGTGGAACGCTTAGGAATGCCTGCCGGGTTTACAACTTAATTTAACTCCAGAGGCCTGGGCTTCATTATTCTGATGGCTACACTTATTGAGGAATGGATACAAAAAAAACAACAACAACAACAAAAAAAGTGAGATTCGAATGCAAACCCGTTATTGCCCAGCAACCACGAAAGGGACCAGAACATTTGCATACCGAGAGTTTGGTCTCGCCTTTCATCTTTTTCGCTCACTCTTATTTATAGTTGTAGTGTGTCTTTGGAGGATGCAGTCTTTATTTAGGTACTCATTTAAAAAAAAAAAATCATATTTGCATTTGTATGTTTCGATGTTTAGCTTCTGAGAGAAACGTCCTAGAAAATTAAAGTTGCCAAATTTAGAGGTGGTGGGCCGAGCGAGAGTTTCTTTAAACGTCCTCTTTACAGGCTCGAGAGTCTTTCTCTACTCTTTTATTCATTGACTGCATTTGCTCATGTTCAGTCAAGTCACAGATGCTACACGTCTTCTGTTGTTGTTTTTATAAATACCCTCTTTTTACACAGAGAATGGTTAAGCAGAGTTTTGTTCACAATATTTGATTTCTTCGCAGCTTTGCAGGACTACAAAGCAAAAAGTTTCCCATTTTACTTTTTAATATCACTACATCATTTGTCTGCTCTCATAAATAAATGCTACTTTAACTTCCATGCATGTAAACATAATTTACAGGATTTATATGAAATGCACCACTGAAGAAGGAACACTTACTGTTTGAATTTGCATTCTGTCATGAAATATTTGTTTAAGAGGCAGTATTCCAACACTACTTATACAAGTTTCTCACAATTTTCCTCAAGATGTGCTCAGAGTGCATGTCAAGTAGTAAGAGTAGTAAAAGTAGTAAAAAAATTCTTTGAAATATTGGCACGATATATAAATATGTCTATTGAGGGCAATATTATTTTCCCCTCTTCGGCGCCTTGGTTCCAGAAGTATTTTCCCGTTAATTTTCTCCATAGATAAATCCATAATAAAAAGCCTTGAACTAAACCAACTAGAACTGAGATGAATCACAATATCCCAAACTTTGATTTGAAGTAAAAAAACGCATGAAAAACATTAAAAATACACATTTAGATTCCTTTATATATAAATGAACGTCTCAACCCATCAAGCAATGAATAACAAATTTGAATTAAAAATCTTTGAATGAAACAGTTTTTTGTTGTTGGTGTAAACCATCTTTACTCAGAAATTGCTAATACATTTCACAAACGAAGAATCAGCAACACACCAAGTTAAACATTTTTATAGAAAGTTTATAGAAAAACTGAAATAGTATTTTCTTCCAATAATCTTTTTTATTTACTTTTTTTTACAATGTAGAAACAATATATTTTCACAATACACACATATACATATAACTTCCAAATATAACTAGACAATATATAGTCCACATATATAGTCTTTCATAGACAAAGTTTATGGACATAAGAAGAAACTCAGATTTTAAAAATGCATGTATACTGTATCTTTTCATTGCATGTTTTTGAAAAGCAGCAGAGAGACCTGTCAAAATATGAGGCTTGACCAGTCATGTCTGACGTGACCACCAGCGTGGGCTCTTTAATGCATTCATTCAAAAGATGTCCTTGTAAATCCATTGTGGGAGGAAGGGAAGAGGAAGGAAGGAAGACTTCCTCCCTGTGGAGTGGATATTAACACTGGCAGCTGGTGGGGTAAAGGAATTCTGCTGGAATGCTGCAAAGACGCTGTTACACAAGCATTGCTGCTATTCATTTGGCCCACCCCATGTTTCATTGCTTTCTTCTAATTTAGCATGCTCTTGACATTGACAAGAGGGTTTACCTTGCACTAGCAGAGCTTAAAATGCAATATATAGGTTGAGCCTATAATTTAGATGATATATTCTTAACTCAAAAAGCAAACATGAATGTTTTAATTTTATGATGGGCTTCCAGCTATTGACCTATTTACCAACATCCTAAATAAAGAAATGCATCATGCTGCAACTGTCATTGGGCTACATATGGTTTCTGGAATCACTCATCCTTGAAATGCAGTTTCAATTCTTTGATAAAGATGAAGTATCTACAAACTTCTATCCCAGCAAGTATTTCTGAATTTAAAAGACGTTTATAGCCGTCCAAACACAGCCCTGACGTCTAGGCTAAAACGAGGCAAAATTTGGGCTGTGACTGAAAATTTAATATGTCTAATAGCCCAAGAATAGATGCACAGGTTACGCATAACATGTCAATGAAATGAAACCAAACACCTTGTGGACTTTGCTTACATGATGGAATGTCATACATCTCGCAAGTTATTTTGGCAAAAATGACATGCAACCAAACTCAAGGTTATTTTGGTTAGAAGTGAGTTACTCATAGCTGGAATATATCGGGTCTATAGTTAACCTAGATGATGAAATGACAGCTATTGCTTGCTGGGATGCTATTTTAGAGTGATTTTGAACTGGTGAGACATTACCTAAAATTGGGGTCTGTCGCAAAAGGCAGATATATTTTTTGTGTTAAATGGAAATATAATGCACCTAACTATATAGTTGTGCTGGAATAGTATGGATATGTCAGCATGGTACAATTAAACATGCTTATGAAATATGTGTTCTCATGTTCAACAATGGCTAGCAATGGAATAGATTACAACGTAGAAATCTAAAGATGTGTTTTGCACTATTTTTTTTTATTTGACATGGGTCAAGTTAACATACAGTTTGAGTGCAAATTGATATACTGGTGAACATTCAAAGTTGATGACATTTTATGGATACAGTACTAGAGATTTTACCATGCAAACTGTCTGACAACTTCAGTCATTACTGAAGCAACACCTCTAAAAAAATTCCCAAAATAAAAGTAAACATATTAAATAATTTATAAAAAAATTGTTAGATATATAGATAGATAGATAGTTTTGTATTGACCAAAAGTGACTCTAAAATGACATTTATAATGTTATAAAATATTTATATTTAAAATAAATGCTGTTCTTTTGAAATGTCAAAAAAAGCCGAATAATAGCTGAAATTTAAGCTTTGCATCTCAGGAACAAATTGAACTTTAAAACATATTTAAGTAGAAAACAGTTATTTTAACTTGTAATGATATTTCACAATATTACTGTTTTATAATTTTGATCAAATAAATGCAGCCTTGGTGAGCATAAAGAAAGACTAACCCCAAACTTCTAAATAGTAGTGTACATATACAATATAACCTCACTAACCAACTACTTCCATATCTCCCAGTATCTAAATGCTCTTCAAAATGGCATGTCTTTCTCTCATATAAATCCCTCCCTCTTTTCCTTCTGTTGAGTTCAGCGCTGTGTAGAGGATATCAGCCTCCTTAAGCAAGCTGGGACAAACATTGTGAAAGCCCTTCCATCTAATGGGAGCCAACAGTGGTAATTTCTCCAGCTGATTTGTGATGTGCAAATGAACCAGTGGTGACGTTTGTTGAGGCAGAGGCTGCCAAAGACAGGCATAAACAAATTCTTTCACATCCTCCAGATTAAGGAGTAACAAGACTCACTTTTCCAAGCGAATAGAGCATTTAAAAAGGGTGGCGTCTGAAATAGGATTTACATAGATGTGAATGTCATTCGCAAAATATTCATTTTGAGGTGAATTCACAGTTTTTTTTTGTTTGCATGGTTTCAGTGCAAAAACAGCATTTTTAAAGAGATATTCACTCATAAAAAATAAAAAAAAGAATATGGCACTAAAACAACACATACGAGCAAACATAGAGTGATTGATTCTAATTTTGATTCTGATTCTGAATTCTCCCCTCAATGATTTAGAATGTACTTTAATTTACCAGTTGAATATAAAAAAAGGCATGATGCTAAAGGCAACCCATTGGAGAAAAAATATAAAATAAAATTGTGTCTCAGTGAGTCCTATTTTATTGCTGAGACAGCCTGAGTCAATATTTGATCAATATAAATGGACCCTTAGAAGCAAAGGGAGGTCTGACAGAAGACCCCCCCCCCCCCCCCCCCCCGAACATGACAGGCCTTATCTGTTTCAGAAGAACTGATAACTTATAGCTGTCTGCTTCTCAAGACAGATCTTCTCAAGATGCCACCAAACCACGCTGTCAGGAATATCAATCCTGTTGGTCATAAAGTAATATAATAACAATATATATAGAGAGAGCAATAATATTTTAAAGACTAGGAGTTATAGAACAAGTACTGAAGTATACCTGCAAAGTACACACATACTTACTTCCTAATAATTTACAATAAAATTAATTGTTTAAAAGACAGTTTTTAAATATTCTCATTTATTATATTAGTTGTGTCTAACCACAACTATTACTAGGGGGATTTGATCAGTTTGAGCTATGGACATGAATCATATCTCAAATTCTACTTGTCGAGGTGTGCTATCAAATTAATAGTTTTCCCCTGGCAGGTGAACAATGGAAAATACTTACACTGAAAAGACTTACATTTAAAGAGGGACCCAAGACATATAGGGGACGTTTACACGAACATGATTTACCAAAAACTGAAAAGTGTTTCCTTAGGTCTTTTTTGTGTTCAGGCCACCACATTGTCAAAATGAACCCCTTTCACACGGATATTTCAAAACGACTAAAAACACTGTATTCTGCTGCCAGGCCAGTAGGTGGCGATGGTTCTTTGTATAGAAACAATACGCGCCTATAGGCTGGACACTATGCATGTGCAGGATATCACTGTTTTCACAAATTCGCATTTTTGCAGTTTACACAGAGACAATAACGCTATCGTTTTCAAAAACGTGCACCTTGAAACCCGTTTTCAAAAGTTTGTGTTTTCAGGCCGTTGTCGTGTGAATGAACACCCAAAACGCATTAAAAGTTTATCATATAGAGACTTGGAGATGAGAAATGGATCACTTTTACTATGGTACTCTTTTCCATACTTTAACTGCTTTTGCATAGTAGTCTATGAAATTTTTCACTCCTCTAGCTCATGTAGAATTAATTTATCAAGAATTTATTTGTTATAGAATGTTTTGTTTATTCCTGAATAAATTATACAATTTTAAACAGTTTCATTCCACACCATCTTAAAGCACACGGGCAGGATTTTATTAAACTATTTATATACACTGGTCAAATTGCTTTCTTCACCTTAAGATTGAAATAATTTCATAGGCTAATGTGATATAAGTTTTCAACAATCCAATTTATAAAGAAGCAAAACAGCCAAAAGGCACATGCCACTTCGGCACACATGATAAACATTTCCATTTCCCCTCAGTAGTTGATTTACACATTCAATTACTTTGCCGGTCTCCACATGTATAGAGAAAGAGTTTGAATTAACAGTAAAAGAGATCTATTTGCCATCAAGCAGCCCATCATCACAACGTTAACTACTAGCGGTTTCATTAGCGCCCCAGTAAGAACATCACAGGATTCTGGCATAACAATATTGGTAATTTCCTCTCACAGCAGTTTTACAATTAAAGACGATTGTAATTATGATTATTATCATTTGTCAGTAATTTTGCTATAGGCAGTAACTATGTCTTGTCAGCAGAAGCTGTTTCTCGTGATACCCCTCCTTTTTTAAACATGTTTGGCTGCATGAATATGTTTGTCTAAAATGTTAAACTTTAAATTATTCTGATAAAAACATATTTTCACAAATAATTCGATCAGTATTTTTTATTTTGCTATTATCGACCATTATTTACTCACTCTCTTATCATTGCATTCATTAGAAATACAAAATGAAATTGCATGTCAGAATGTCCGAGCATCTGTTTTCACTACAACAATGATTTGTATTACCAAGCTCCAAAAGGGACATCATTTATTTATCAATCAAAAATGGCGTACATTTTAGTTTGTAATTCACACAAAGCTATCATATGGCTGCAGAACACTTAACAATTAGTGCACAAGTCATATGGATTTATTTTATGATATTTTTGTCAATTGTAAAGTTTGTCAGTGCAAATCACATTCACTTTCAATGCATGGAAAAGAGCAGCTCGGATATTCTTCATAACATCTTGTTTTGTGTTTCATGGAACAAAAACAAATCTTAACTTAATCTTAAAATAGACTAAATATTCGTTTTTGAGTGAACTATCCAACTAAAACTCACACATGTCCCAAATTAAGTCATTATAAAGGAACAAAGAAGGGCTTCAACACGGTTCTCTATTAATAGGCGTTTATGCTGGTTTCCAGGTGGGCAAAATCAATTCATTTTTGAAGTAGGGGAGTCCCTGAGAAAATAAAGCTCTTTCCTGCTGAATACCTCTTTCAATAGAGAGTATAGCAGGGCTTCCCAATCAGCCTCACAGGTGCAAGAGCCTAGTGGGGTCAAAGGTCATGGGATAGCGGTCTCATTTGGCACACAAGAAGTCGGCAGGCATTATAAAACTGTTGACCCTGCGGTGTCCCTACTAATAATGTGCTGTATGAAAGTGGAGGTATCCTGCAGTGGCTTCCTGGCCCTTCCCGCTTGGAAAGGCATTGTGGAATGAAAGGACGGGGAGGTGGCAATGAAGTCTTTCACACATTCTCTTAAGAGAATAGTGTGCATGAATACATATATTCTACTCTGCTGCTGACAAGAGAGTCCTTCTGCTGTTCTCGAGGGAGTAAACCTGTTTCACATTATCCAGTTGCTTATGGACACGCTGTTTCTTTAGCTATGGCCACTTTTGTCTTATAAACTCTCTTAAAGCACTATTCATAGTTTATTTAACCAACAAATTTCATAATATTTTAACATTCTGTGGTGGGAATGACATACATGACTAGCATTTTATCCTTACACAAAAAGGTTCAATGGGGTTCTATATAACCCTAGGGTTCTTGAATCAATTTCCAAGATACATTTATGCCAAAAAGGTTTTATACAAGGAGAAATGTCTTACATAATTTCATGATACTTTATTGTTTAATGGATCATTTAAAAAAAATGTTCTGGTGATAAAGTATGTTTACAAGCTGTTTAATTAATACAATTTAATTAAAATAAAAAATATTAAAATTAATTAATTAAAACTAAATCCATAAAATGATCCAATGACTGGAACCCCTACAGGTTCTATGAAGTGCCACACAGAACCCTTTAAGGTTCTATTAAGAGAGTACATGCAATTAATATTTTTTGTTCACACTTTTTGCACAATTTGATAATTACTGATGACAAAATACAAACAGTAATAACGGTAAAACAGTCTTTGTCACTAACAGCAACAGTCAAAAAGGTCACTAAATCACACAAAAAAAGTGATGGGAATGACAAAAATAATTTGCACATAATTTGATTAAAAGTTTATCAGTTTCACAGATTATAAAGAAATGTTAGTCTTTGTTCAGATTATGATATACAAAATAGAAATGAAATATTTTAAGACTGAAAAGGGAGCTTGCAAAACAATAAAACATAAAAGTCCTGGTTTTAAATGGACTTTCATTTCAGAAAAAGCAGAAAAGGAACTTGGTCATAAAAGTTCCTGTAGTTGAAGAATCGACCGTATACGAACTCCAGGATCAAAGACAACATGGCTATTTCTATCCAAACATGTCTGGTCCATCAGAATCACACATTTGATATCAGAAATACACATGCAATCTGCAAAGTGATGTACCTGCAGTAGACAAAAATGTATGCTTTATCCAGCGGACATCGGCTCTTCACTTCCATTTGGAAACTGTCCAATCCTGTTAAGGCCTTGAATGGTTGTTTTCCTGAGCAATCAGAGAATTGCAGGAAACGTTCGGAATAGAAGCACTAAATTCTGCTCCCTGATCTGCGCTACTGTACCTCAAATACCTCTTATGTTGACAAAGTGGTTAGAAAAGCTCTTGGTATATAATTCTTTATAAGATGTCATAAAATATGTGGATGTATATATAGGCTGTAGGGCAAAAAGCATAACAAAATGCCACAGGTTAGTTTTCTTGACAGCTTCCAGGGCTAGGCTATCTGGAAATCAGAGATCAGATTCTACATTCTTTCCACTATATGATCAAACTTATCTTTATATAATATATATACTTATCCTCCACTTAAGCTCTTAAAACCTCTTATCTGTCAATGGTTTATCTGTTTTACGTCCTCCAGAGCACATGTGTGGGATGCATTGCAAGTCACATTGATTTCATCTCAGCCTAAGTCCCGTGACAGAATCAAAAGCTTAGGTTGAAAAACCAGCTCATATGACCTCGGTTCTCCATGAAAGACCACCAGGACTTTAGGAGGAGACCCTTAGCTTTGAAGAGATCCGTAGGTTGCCCCCAATTTCCCTCCTGAAAGTCCTTGGCCTTTGTCCTTCCTTGTTAACCAAGGCTACAGAAGTGGCCCTGACCAATGAAGCACCTCACAATGTGTTTATAATTCAGATGGAATAAAGGCCTGTGGAAAATAAAAGTGAAGGGCTGAAGGTCTTTGATTGAAGAGGAGATGAGGACAATCTCTTAAGACCTTGAATTTCAAAACCGGGATTTGTAAGAATCTCAGCAAAACAGCAGAGAAGGGTCAAACTTGATTCTAAGCGTACACAGATGAAGCTACTCCTTGTTAATTATCTATTACAAATCCAATCATTTTAAGGAAACATTTATCCATAAATGAGAATTTCATCATCGTCAAGTTTGTCTTGATTGGTTTTATCAAGTTTTTATTGTGCTTTCGTGTCATTTTTGTTCTCTTTGGGCATCCTGGACATTGTTCAGAATGTTTCATTTTATGTTTCACATCATAATAAATGTATATTTTTATTCAGCAAGGAAGCTTTAAATACATAAAATACAATTTTAAATACAATAACAAATAGCCGTAAACAAGTATGGTTTCCACAAAAAATAAAGAAATAAACAGAACTGTTTTAAACATTGAAAACAATGTTCCTTGAGTATCAAATCAGCGTATTATGATTTCTGACGGATAATGTTACATGGAAGATTGAGTAATAATGCTTCAATGAATAATATTTTGAAATATATTAACACTGTTTTACTGACTACTCCAAGACTTGGGTTGAAGATCCAAATGCAGCTTTATTGGGACAATCCACAATCGTAATCCATATAACAAGCAAAGGGTCAAACACATGGGCAAACAACCCAAACAAGCCACAGGGCAGAAAACACAAGAAAAAGGGTAATCCAGAATTACACATTTACCAAACCAGAATAACACTCAGAAATGCAGTGTAACAACATACAAGACTTCGCAGAGTGAGTGAAAACACGGGCTTGTATAGGCAGAGAACAAGAACAAATAACAAGGTAAACAACAGGTGAACATAATCAAACATAATGAGATAACCCAGGCAGTGGGTTAGGGGAAATGTAGTCCATAATAAGATAGCACAAGAGTTGGTAGGAGTGCCCTCTAGTGGAGATCATGGGCACTCCAGTTGGTGGATGTGACAGAAAACAGTAATTTTAAATTGAAATAATAATAAATCACAAAAGTACTTTTTCTATTGTATTTTTGATCAAAGAGATGAAGCCTTATTTGGTGAGCATAAGATACTTTTTTCAAAAACATAAAAAATCTTACAGACCCGAAAATCTTTCAACGGTAGTTGTCTATATGTGTCCTTTAAATATATCAGAGCTGATCAAAACAAAAGAATCGGTTTGTATGCTAGCAGAAATAGCTCTAGCTTGTCCCTGAGCGCATGAACTAGCACTAACCCCGTGTTTCAACCAGCCGCTGTGTTCCCTATAGGGCAAGAGAGTGACTGAGATCGGGTTAGACCCAATCCTTTCCCGTAATGGCCACCATATGGCTAATAAAACAGAATTCTCTGTAGCGTGTTATCCTGTGGTTAAAGCAAAGCTCAGGCTTAGGCCTGACCCTCGCTTTGTGCAAACAAATGGTTAAATAACCCTAAAAGGGAACAACGCTGCACAAATGGGCTCTTCAACACAAAGATAGGGCACAGAGCCCTGCGGTTCACATGCAAATGACCAAAAGTCTCCGCTGCAAGCATACTAGCACAATACAGTGATTATGAGGGGAAGATAAAACGGCAGACAGACTTAGCCTCGAGCTCACAGTCAGCCAGTGAACTTAATCGACACCACCCGGCTCTAGCATTTCTCCCGCAAAACTTCTTCCTTTATATTTTTGTCTTCATTTTTTTTCATAGCCCTAGGAACACATTGTGAAAGCTCATACCGTAGCTTCATATATATATATTTTTTTTCCTTTCGTCTTGCCGCTAGAATGCATCCCTGAACCATACAATTAGAATGGAGTCAAATTTGCTGCCGAAAGATGAATTATATAGGCTACGCCTTGCATACAAGAGAAAGCTAGTATCTGATAATAACGGGAGTTTGCATTGTCAAGAGAGTTCCTCATAACTAAAAATCTATTGTGTTATCAAAGGAGCTGTCACCACATCTAAAAAACAAAATGAAAATCCATAGTCCACAGCATGATCATGTCTTATGTCTTTTTTATTTATTGATATGCCCTGACGGGAGTATTTTATATTACCTCTGGAGGTTTAATCTTCCTCACATGTATAATAAGAATAGCTTTCGTCCCCAGAGTGAAATAGTCCTAACATGATTCAGCACAAGCCAAGGGCCTTGCAGCACCTCCACCTAGTGACCATCAGGGGGCGCCATCACACTCCTGCCCACTCAGTCTCTCCGGTCTTGAGGAACGTGTTTTGCTTGTAAATGTGCGCGTGGGGAGTGTGTTTTCAAGGGGTGAGAGAAAATGACTCTGAAAATTACCATGTTGTTTATTTTCCGAGGAAAGTATTCTTACAGTGCCTGGAAAAGACTGAATGGTCTCAGACAAGAGCGGAAAGACTGATCGATAACTAATCAGAGGGAGGAGGAAGAGGTGTTTGTGCGCAGCAGACAAACACATAAAACTCTGCCGCCCATCCACAGATTACAAAGCGAGTGTGAGGAGAACAACAGAGATATTAGGATTCGATAAACCCAATCCTTACTTCTAAATCCACTCGTGTGAGAAATCAGAACATAATGTACAGTTCATGACATTTCAGTTTCATATTATTGACTCTGACCTCCAGTTCAAATCAACATGAAGTCAAAATTTACCCCCATTTACTTTCTAAACGCAGGTTCCTGGTCTTGTTGTGAACGATTGATTGGTGCATGTGATTGCAAAAACAACTTTTCTGTCAAATGTAATCATTTGCTCCATCGCTAAAAAAGACTTGTTTTTTGGCTGATGTCACCTAGCCCACTTATTTTTCTTTTTTTTTAATGATACCTTAATATACACATCAGTTCAAAAGTTTGAGGTCAGTGGTAAAAATACTTTTATTCAGCAAGGGTGCATCATATAGATCAAAAGTGACTGCAAAGACATTTAAAATGATTTCTATAAAATAAATGAGTAAATTCTTTAGAACTTTCTATTCATCAAAGAATCCTTAAAAAAAATCACAGTTTCCACCAAAATATTAAACAACACAACTGTTTTCAACATTGATATTAATAAGAAATGTTTCTTGAGCATCAAATCAGCATATTTGAATGATTTCTGAAGGATCACGTGACACTGAAAACTGGAGTAATGATGCTGAAAATTCAGCTTGGATCACAGGAATAAATTACATTTTAAAATATATCCAAATGTAAAACACTTATTTTAAATTGCAATAATATTTCACAATATAACTATTTTACTGCAGCCTATTATTAATCAAATTACTGCTGCCTTAATTGGTGACCCTTTCAAAAACATAAAACCCGACCCGAAACTTTTGAATGGCAGTAAGTGTATACCATGCATTGAAATGGTATTTATGTGGTACTTTAAGGTACTTTACAGTACATCAAAACACATGATAGTACAAGGTACTTTTTTTCTGAATCATGCTATACTGCCACAGTCCTTTCACAGTTTGGTAAAACAAATATATTAGTATTAGATTTGTATATTTTGTGAATTAAATGTGAGTGGTGCAGATCTTGCCATCATAATGCCAGCCAATACAGTTGCTAGGTGACTGCTTTCTGGCAATGCTATCCAGATATGACCTGGTCTCTCATTCAAATGTGATTGTGTAAATCGTTTTTGCCCATTAAAAAAAAAAAAAAAAAAAAAAAAAAAAAACTGAGCTAGTTTTGGAAAATTAGGATGCTTGCCATTAATAACCTGTGCTGAAATATTGTCTGTATGCAACCTCAAACGTCTGTTCTTAGTCTTATGATGTACTTTAGTTCAACATAAGATTGTGTGGACTGCTTCTCCATCAGCTATCACAGAACACTGACCTAGTTCCCATTCAAACGCAGCGTGTGAAGTCGAGAAGGCTTGATTTCTGTGTCGGATAGGAGATAATATGGAAACTGCGTCTTGTATCACTCTCCAGCAAGGAAAGGACATCAAAAGGTACCTGAGCCTCTCCCTCTCCCTCTCTCTCTCTCTCTCTCTCTCTCTCACTAGATTGACTTTTTAAATCCAGCACAACAGCAAGTCACTTTGATTCTAGTTCTGCTTCATTAATTGTGTGTTTTGAAGACCCATCATTACGGTTCAAGCACAAGTATGACTGTGTACTAACTTAATAAGCCATTTCTACCTGATATGACCTTTAAAACGTACTTCCATTGGTGTAACAACCGTGCCTAAAAGCATTTCAATTAGATTTTTCTATTTAAAGTATGTTTTTAGGCTAAACGTTTTACAATGTGTGATCATCAAAACACATTTAAATCTATTTATAAAATAAAACAAAACAAAAATAAAATAGAGTTTACAATACTTCTGACTGGTCAAGATATTTTTGTATCATATAATATAATGTAATATAATAAATACACTGCCCACTAACATGTGATGGAAGTCGTAAAATGCATGATATCTAGGCCACCATATTGGTATCGGCTGATATTTGTTAATTTTTAATGTTATCATTATTGGCCTGATAAGAAAATTTGGCTGATATTTTAAAGCAGATAAATAATGGATTATTTCTTTCAGCTGAGACACAGATGAGCTCTGTTCACTATGAAGGTTTTAAAGTGCTTGAAATATCAATGGAATAACTTCAAAAAAGGAAAATACAGTTAAGTGCAGCGTGCAGCGCAAGTCTGTCATGTAGGCGAAGTCTACATACAATTATAATGAGAAAATTATAATTGTGTGCTTGGGACATGGTTTTAATGATGAGACTTTTGTTTTTGTAATCAGGCTCTCAGAAATTCTATAAAAATTCAGGTGTAGATTTTGCAGCCAATATATTGGTTATCGGCTTTCAAACATGAATCATTGGTTATCGGTATTGGGCAACGTTTTCATATCGGTAGATACCTATTAAATAGTTAATTATTACTTGACTTACATCTCAAAGTTTTCTTATAACAAATACAATGAAATCACACAATACGATTAAAAGGGCCACGTTTTGGTAGTGACTGGATAAACATCACTAGAAAATTTGTATCCTGGTGTAAGACATTAATTTGAATACTTGTTTAAGTGACGCTTACAAATTCCACAAACACTACTTGAAAAACCCAATAAATCTATTTGGTCAACCAAATAATGTAAAACCAATTTTAACCAGAAACTCACATACATAAAAAATATGTAAAATTGATATTAATAAGAAATTTGAATTTAAATTTGAAATTTTTGTATTTAATAAGAATTTAAGTACAGAGTGCACTGTTTTCATTCATATTCATGGTTTGGGTAACATCATGTTTTCAAGCTGCTTTCTTCTAAAACCAGAATGGAACAGAATGCCAACAATGAGCCCGGCGGCACTAAGAGTTTAAAGATGAGTGAAGTATTTCGGGATTTTGACATGACTTGCTAAACTTTTCCAAACAGCTCTAACGAGTCTCACGAAGTCAGTGTCATGACACAAGCTTGTAAACTTTCCCAATGCGCGCTTTACAGACATCCTTCAAGCGCATAATACATATTCTGCCTCTTTTGTGTCTTTCTTGCTCCCTGGATCGATTCTAACACTTCCTTCTATTTATTTCCCTGCTTCTTTTCTTTTCTGTTATTTTTTCCTTCACAATTTCTATGCGTTCTCCTTCTTTTGCTTCTACTCTTTTGAATTTTGCATTTAGGCAATAATGCTTTCGTCGTTGCTCACATATGGTGGTGTGTTAGCAGACAGACGGATCTTTGATTATGGAGCGAGAGTTGTCGGGGGCTGTTGTGACAACATGTTCAGTTACACTCGTCTAAAGAAGGATCAGTTCTCGACAAATCACTTTAGGAGGATTTATGTGCATTCAGAGTTTCTGAATTGAGTGGGAAAAGATCCTTATATTCCTCAATGCATGTCCAACGCATTGTGCATGATTCATCTCGGCATGTTATTTCCTAGAAAAATATATATTTGTTTGTAATCTTTTATCAAATTGTAATAATCTGCTCTACAGAAGTGCCTATGTGACTAAGGCTGCTGTTTATTTAACCAATAACATCATAGACATTATATATTAAGCAAACTCACATTCAGGTCTCCATTCTGGTATAAAATGCTCAATTTTCATAATTCAATTAATTCATGATGGATAAAGTTACGTTGTTAAATACATTGTTCACTTAGAAATACATTACATAAGAAAAATGAGTTGCAGTTACACTTTACTTTTTTAGTTGGTAAAAACAATGTGATACAAAATGGTTTTCAGCGGCTTATTGTTTTTTAAAAATGGGGAACATGTTATAAATTATATTATAAAATATATTAATATTTGTATTATTATTATTAATCAATCATTTTGCACCACATATAGTTAATTAGCATAAATGTGCACATACTATAATGCTATTGTATCTAAATGGAGCAAATTTCAGAGCTTTTGGATCTAATTTATTGCATTGGCCTATTAACTGTCTGTATTAGATGTAGTGTAAAAAAATATATTTTAGAATACCACTATATTCCCAACATTGTATTCATTTAATTAGTTATTTTACTTAATATTTATTTAATATTATATTTAATTTATTAATGGAGCAGTATGTAAGAAATTTATTTCAATTATTCATAAAAAGGCCCTGATGTGTCACTAGACATTAAGAAATCATGTTCATTTCAAATACTTATATCACTGACAACAGTAGTATGGCTAGGATATTGTCATTTTTAAAAGTGGACTTGCAGCCCTCAACTGATGTTGATGTTGTCATGTTGTGTTTTGGTCTGATGCGCCACCCTCCACCTATCTACCAATCACGAAGTCGGTAGTGTTTCGGGATCCGGGTTGCCAGCTTTGCTCTAATCTACCCTAACCTAACTCTAGTCGGATTAAAATGTCTAACGTTACTAAATCAAAAAGACCTCGTTATAATTCAGAAATTCGTCGTGACAAAGTCCGAAATAAAACCAGAATTTAAGTCAGCCCTTTTAACTTATGTGCAGTCTTGTGACCAATGTATATGTTTTCCTGGTATATGAGCTGTTTTCTTTATTGTTGTTTTTTTCTTTTTTTTTTTGCGTGTATGTGTAAATATGTATATATGTATGTGGTATGTATGTATGCATGCATGCATGCATGCATGAATGTGTGCATATGTGTATATAGGTATGTATTTTTGTATTGGTATGTATATGTAGGTTATATTTGTTTGTTTTTGTGGTTTCGTCAAATATCGTTCTCTCCTGTAATATCTTAATATCATACTATATTGTTTATTTGAAAATGCTTTGGACAGAGGTGGGACAGGTTGGGTTGGTTGGTTGTGAGGAAGAGCTTTAGTATGTGCGAATGTGTAAGTGTTTGGTGTTATCTTGAGGACCCCCTCGAAAATGAGATGTTCCATCTCAAGGGGTTATCCTCTAATAAATTAAATTAAATGAATTTGTATTGGAGATGCTTTTGAAAGATGGAGACGGCTGAAAATGGAGAAGAATTTGAACACAGACGCCAACGTTGCTAATTTTCTCCTGGACAGGTAAGATTCATCTATGCTTGGCTAACTTGTACTTGATGTCAATGGACATTTCATATATGCATGACAGTCGAACAAAGTTATGCATGTTCGTGCAAAGTAACGTAACGTTAGCTCACATGGACGTATACTAACATTAGCAATACAGCGCTCTACCTGTATGGTATTTTTAAAGTGAATGCAGTACCAGTTTTGGCCACAATCCTACATACTGCTCCTTTAATGTATGTGTATGTATTTATTTATTTTTTACCTCTTACTAATGCTGCCTGCATATGCTACAGCCAAAAATGTATGCTATTACTTTTATCATTGATCAGACTTGCAAAAAACCCATGGACTTCAGTTAAAGTAGGGTTTATTTATAAGTGAACTAGAATATTATAGAGATTTGAGCATGGGCTCTTTTGCTTTACAGAGAACACCCTAGCAACCACATAGCAAAGCACTGAAAACAGTCAGAATACCTTAACAACCACACAGCGATGCCCTAGCACCCAGACACATACACAACAATCTTGTTTTACACAGGCAACACAAAACATCACATTTTCCTCTGAAATGTAAAAATCTAGTTCTTAATCGTATTTTAAAACACTTGTAATTGGTCCCAGTGGCTGACAACTAATCCATTGGTGCCACTGTAGGCGAAGTTTGCTCCACTGTTTGGTGTCTCATTGGAGTTACTGTCATCACGGCTGTTGTCAGGACAGCAGTTGTGTCGTGTAATTAGGAATCTCTTGTCTAGTGCCTGTCCCGGCCCTGAAGGGCTGGAAGAGCAGAGGCGATGAGACCTGCACGCCTCATTAACGCTTCTTAATTATTACCCTCAATGTTTATTCTTCAATCAAGTCCTTTTGTGTCAGCCTCTCCTCCGTTCTCCCCCACCGTGGGCAAAAACACTTCGTCGGTGCCGCTACTGAATCAATGCAGCAGTGGATTCGTGCTGGTATTAAACACGGCTGTCACTGAGATATTTTCATTTTTTAATATCGTCTACTTACTGATCTAGACATTAGTTAAACATTTTAAAGCACTTTTACATAGTGTTATCATCTTTAATATCTATAATTATTTGTCAGACTAGTACTACTCTGCAGTTCTGTTCAAAAACCTAGCAAACTGTTTAATAATGCGGGGTTCACACTGCACGATTTTAGCCATGATATTCACTCGCCGACAGCTTTGTGGAAATCGGAGACAAATGCCCGAAATAGAAAGCAAATCATTGCACGTTCATGTGAGTGACAATCACATAGTGTGTATTATCAATAGTCTGAGAGAAGCACTGACACATCGAGCCGCCCCGACAATATCAAAACATGTTTAGGATTTCAAATCGGGATTATTGCGACTATGATTAAGTTAGTACATCCACATTAGCCAATGAGAGACAAATCTACAAGGAGAAAAAAGTGACAGGACTTTTGAAATGGAGAACCATATAATGAACAGCTGTACGGGTCCGGTGGACAATGGAGAGGGAGGAAAGGCTGGATGAAATGTGGAAACAATATCTCCTCATATAAATAATGTCTACAGCAAGTTGCCACAACACAGTATCCATTTTGTTTTCATCCGCTTCCCGCTTGAGATCACGTGAGGTGCTAAATCTGGCATGATAATATAATGTAGTGTGTGATGCGTCATGATTTTCAAATCTTGAAGTGTGTGCAGGTTTGACATTTGAAAGAGGAAAATCTGTGAAGATTCTCCTTATGTGCGTGATGCAACCAGATTTCACAGTCGGTTAATGCCGAGGTCAGACTGCACGATTTTGGCTCGCCGACAAGTTTTGAGAAATCGCCGACAAATGCCCGAAATCACAGGCAAATCGGTGCTCATTCACGCGAGTGACAATCACGCAGTGTGAATGAGCAAAGACGCGATCTGAGAGAATCGCTGACGAGTCGCCGACGCCCGTGAGATATTTGGCATGCTAAATATCTGGACCAGTCGGCGATTCACATTCCTGCTGTGTGAAAGTGTTCTAAGATTTAACATCTCCTGTAGTCTGAGAATGACTTTGAAACGATTTTTAAAAACTTGATTTGATCAAGACAGCACACACTAACAGCTTCCACTCAAAAACAACCAGAAATATCGCGGAATCTCTCGCGGTCAAGCGTGACTTTAGAGTAAACAAACATGGTGAACGACGGGCGAGAATAAATGGAGATAATAGTGAAAAAAAAAGAAAAAGAAAAAGTTTTGGATGAAGTCTCGTCATCATATAACGTAACAAAAATTATAAATATTTCTACAAATTATAATAAATAAATATTTTTTAAAATAATTGTATAATAAATAAAATGCAAATATATAAATAAAAAAGAGGGTTTTCTCATTAATTATGCAAACAAAAATCATCTAAAACAGCACAACCATTCAAGACATCTGAAGGCTCTACAAAAAAAAAAAAAAAAAAAAAAAAAAAAGAGAAATAAAGAGAGAAATCATTGCAGAGAAAACATTGCTAATGACTAAAGGCTGTTATCCCCAAACATGCTGCTTTTTTTTTTACAAAATTAAATATATTGTATTTTCTAACTAAAAGTAGCTGATTAAAACTGAGCATACAACAACAAACAGTTCAATATATCAATAATAATTGTGAATGCTCCAATCTGAAACCCCCAAAGCAGGTGTTCCTGACAACCCGAAACAGAACACAACTAAACACCTCGTACTAAACCCCTAAAGCCGTGCTGGGGTATACATTCATATTTAATGCATTGGCTGGGATGATAAACTCCACTGCAAATCAAGGCAGTGGCAATGCCATGGCGGAGAAGGCCATTAATTGGTTTTCTTCGAGTGTTTTCTCGATCAGTCAATTATCCACTTGCCACAAATCCCTTACAAAGCAAGAGAAGTCGGCTCTGCTGCCAAGTTCCCCGGAGATAAGAGGGCTAGAATAGGACGACGTGCACTGAAGCTTGGGAAATTCAGAAACAAGTTTGTCTTTAGCACTGAGAACTCTTTTCTGGTGTTCAGATGTGAGCAGATTCAGGACTGTCTGTAATGCATCAAGGAAGTGAAGACGCTCGCACACATTAATGCTTTGAACTACCGTGTCAGAACCGCGCTCGAGTAGATTAATGATCTATAACTCGGCTTAGCTGATGTTTGCTGTTTAATTGTTTATGCAGACACCCACAGCATAACCAATTAGAGGTCTAAAACAAATTTGAATTTTAAACACGTTAATGGTGATGACGTGCAAATAATATATTTTAGACCCCCATCAATCCTTAATTATGTCACTCACACTCTCAATATTCATAAAGCATGTGATTAAAAAAAATTATACAATGAAATGTTTGTCGAAACTAGTGTTTGTTTTACTGGTTTCAAGTGGCGCTTCAACACACAAAGTTGTTTAGTAAATGTTATCCTTAATATATATATATTAAAAACGTTTGATTATATTATATTTCACTACCATTTAAAAAGATTTTTAATGCCTTTGGAAAGTCTCTAGGGCTGACAAAGGCTATATTTATGATAAACACAGTAAAAAAGTAATATTGTGTTAAAATGACTACTTTTCATTTTAATGTATTCTCTATCTCTCTCTCTCTCTCTCTGTGTGTATTTATATATTGTATATAAAACACACACTTTTGATCAATTTAATGCATCCTTTCTTCAAAAGGATATCTTACTGAATATTATCATGAACTGCTAGTACTAACAATTAAAATGCAAAATTATTCACATGACTAGGCTGAATAGAATATCATTAATTTTGTTAATGCATAAACAACATTACAAGTGATTTACAAACCTTAAACATGGAAAAATCAATGGTGGCAAAGTGAATTTGCTCTAAAGTACAAAATAAAATAAAGTTTGACAAGATACATAATTAGATTTGTTTACATCTGCGTAATTTCACTAAGAATTAAATTAATGTCAAAGCACATTTAGTCGCTTAAAGTAAATCTTTAGTAACTCTTACAAACCGACAGGAGTATTTTTAATGGAATGCATGGATGGAAAGAGTTTTCTCCCTCTTAAAAGTTTATATTTTTATTTTGTTGTCTTAACAATGGTTAGCTTCAGATTATTATTTATATTTGCCATTGCTTTTTCCATGCCAGCCACAACCTTTAAAGACCTGTGACCCATTTTTAGATCACGACACACCAGTTCCAAATAATATCTCTTATTTTAATCAGTCCCGTTTGTGCAAAACAAATCCAACACGTTTGTGTATGTGGGTGGCAAAGGTGTCAGGGAAAACGTGAAGTTTGGGGGTGGCAAATGCATTGCAGTTTAAAAAAAAAAACCACCAAACAAAACATAATTAGCTTTCGCAGTAAAACCATGCATCTGTGACAATTACAGCAACTGTATCTAGGCAACGTAAGCTGGCTATTAGGATTGTGCTGTTGTTCGTACCCACTAGCTGTGGAAGTGAGCATTGTTCTGCAATGTACTGTCACACAAACATTTAATTACCAGTGTCATGTTACAATAAGCACTCACATTGCAGTTGCAGACGAATTGCTTGGGCATATTTTACACAGTTAGTGTACACAATAGCACTCTGATGAGATCATTAATTCATTGTTTTTTGCAGGGTGCTTGAATTATGCAAAGAACGGCTGGTGATTTTTACTTGCTCATGCCTTTCAACTCCCTGTAGACGGCAGAAAAAATGAGTGTCGATGGATTGTTTTGGCTCTCTATAGACCTTGTATTCACATTCTGTGTACTAAGACATTGTACGGGTAAAAATGGTGTGTGTTTGTGTGTAAAAACCTTCATCTTGTTTGGCCCTGAAAAGGCTATTAAAGGGACAGGTCACCCTAAAGCGATTCAGTCATCATTTGGAATGTCAAACCTGAATTATTTTCTTTATTTTATTAATAATAGGAGCATATTTTTTTTCCCTCTAAAAAGGTACAAAAGAAATGTTGGAAGTGATATGTGACCAAGATGAAATACAATAAAACATAATCAGGGTGACAAGAAAATTATAACAAAATTTTCATTTTAGAAGTGACCTGTTCCTTTAAGGCCGAGGAACATTGTTTTGCCCCCTGAAAATGCTAGAGGAGTGTTGGGGGTATATTGTGCATGAATATTTCACAAGCTAGAGGTCCATTCATTTCTTTTGACTTCTGCTTGGGTTCAGCATTCTTCTCAGACCAAATCTATTGAGAAAACACCAGCACAACCAGGGGTGGGCACAAATAAATCAAAAACTATTTTGTTACAAAATTCAAATACTGGCTCATGAAATGTAACAAAATAAAATACAAAATACTGATGTGAAAAATGTATTTAAATAAAATACAAGTAATTAGTATTTTGAAAATACAAAAATACTCCCACAATATATATATATATATATATATATATATATATATTTTTTTTTTTTTTATTGCTGAAAGGTCAATAACACAGCAATAACACAAATATGAGAAATGTGTCAATTCAAAATGGCGAGCTAGCAAAATAAAAAAAGTATGGGCATCTGCAACACTATCTCACGACCAATTCGTAAGAATTTGTAAGAGTGATTAAAAGGTGGCTAATTCGTACGACTTCACTCGTACAGATTCGTACGATTTGTCTAAACCCACGTGATGGGTAGGTTTAGGGGCGGGGTCAGGGGTAGGTCATTCGTATGAATTCATACGAATTTGGCAACTCGTAAAATATGAGTGAGGTCGTATAAATTGTTACGATTTAGCCACCTTGTAAAATTCATACGAATTGCCCTCTACAGGGCCTGAAATAGCTCCCTCTGACTCAAATGTAATGTATAGCTAAGTTCACATCAATGGTGTGGTAGGCTGCCCTTAATAGCAAAACGTGTTTGGTGTAGGCTACGTAGCCATATTATCACCGTTACTCTACTCGTGCCTTAAGGCTTGAATAAGCGTAGAGAGACATTTCCTCACCACTGGCTAAGGGAGGGGAAACAGCCATAAATCTATATGTTATGTGCACTAACAGCTTTAATGAGGAACTGTATTGAAAGGTCAATAACAGAAATAGTAGCAATAACACAACTATGCTACAAAAGAGAAAACTAAACCATTGTCATTTGGGCTAGTTGTTTTTAAGTACAACCAACTTGACAAAATCATTTACTATGGTGATTTTTTGGTGAAGTATTTGAAATACTCTAAATACACTCCCTCAAAATATTTTGTTACAAACTACATTTTTATTTTTTCCACACCTGCAAGATACAAATTACAAAATACACTTAAGTAATTAAATACGTATTTAAAATACATTTAATTGAAATACTGCCCATGTCTGAGCACAACACAAACTGAATGGAAAGTACCAAAGCCATGAGAATCAAGATGTATAAGAGGAAAAATATGCATTCAAAGTGGCACGACTTATATTAGAGATTATGTCTGCCTAGATTTTCATATCTGATGCTTTATAAAGATGACACATCTTTCACACACCCCCAGGAAGTGACTGAAGGAAATAGATGAACACTGATAGCAACTGCCTGTTGTCAATGCAAGGTCTATTCATCTAAGTAGTTGCCACCTTCTTCATGCAACACATTAACTTTTGTATGTTAAATAATTAAGCAAATCCTAAATCCAAATCATTTTCTTATCTCTAACAACCCAGCAGCTCTTTTGTATGAACAGTATGAAAACAGCATCAGAATGAGTGCTGATCTATGTCTGGTGGAATTCACTAGTTGCCAGAAGGCTGCTCACAGGTTGGAAATAACAGCTAAACCTGAAGACAGGAAACCCTGTGCATTTGGGAATTAAATGCAGCAATTGGCAGCCCTGATTGCATTCACTTACAGAAAAGCATCTTATACTGCAATGTTTTCTAGATATGTATGGTTTTTCAATGGTTTCCTCTATAATGCCTTGCAGTAGATTATCTAAACACTAAAATATGAGGATGAATTTCACAAAAAACATGTCCAAGCCGCATTTCAAGATGTGCTCTGCTCAAGAAACATTTCTTTTTCCTTGCTATTTTTCGACAATGACAAAAAAATACATTGAAAAAATCTTTTTAACAAAAAAGCAAATTATATGTATAAAATGTAACGTTGAATAAATATTTTGAAAAAAATATACAACATGAAGGTTTCTACTGTCACTTTTGATCAATTTAATGTGCCCTTGCTAAATAGAAGTATTTTTAAAAATGTTAAATGTTTAATGACTAAACAGAAAAGTGTAAATGTAAAAATGCAGAAAGTTTTTCTGTGATGGGTATAGGGTTAGTGTAAGGGGATATAATATACAGTTTGTACAGTATAAAAATCCTTATATCTACAGAAATTCCTCATAAAGACATGAAAACACTATGTGTGTGCGTTTAATTTTCACAAAAGTATTAATGGACTGATTAACAGAGTATTTTTTTTAATGCAATACATCATTTCCCTTTTCATTACCATACAGTTTGGGGTGAAATGTGACATGATTTGTGAGATTCACCCATATGAATACAACAATCATTCAGTGCTGTGCTATATATCAAATGAGCGCAGGATTAACATCCAATACTTTTATTGTATCATGGCACCTCAATAGTATATTTGCGTATATGCTTGATGCTTAATGCTCTGGCCTGTGAACATGCTGGGAGTCCATGAGCATTACACCCGTATTCTTCATCTCCCAGCTCCACATTTTCTAATAGTAGCATTGAAACCCCTGACTTATATGTGCTGACTAATGCACAACTACTCATCTCATATTCACATTCGGCAAATGCCGTAATCTGCCTTAAAAACACCCCAACCCTTGAGTAAGTGCACCTCGGAGATAAGCTTTTCCAATTCACCTTCTCTCAACCGGTCAGGTAAGTTCTCTGGTTTGTGGCTTAGACCGTGATATGAAATAAATCAGGCCTCAAAGCAAAAGGGAATAAATTGCATTTTTCAAAACCTTTCCCTCATGGAAACAGATTTCCTCGTTTTCTTTCTCCCTGAGCCCCCTTCGTCCGACTCCAAAGAAATAGTGCGGCATGGCGGCGTGGCTAATCCTCCAACCAAAACATTGTGAAATTAGAAATTGCCGGGACACAAAGGTTCCAGTGTGAACTCGGGAGCTGTTTGAAAAGGCCTGAATGACTAAAGAGGTTGCCGACGCACTTGACAGGAAACCCGTAGCTATTGATTGCGGTGCAAAGTAGATTTCCTACCTTGCATTGTTGGCCACTAAACCCTAAAGCGGAATATTTTTTGCCCTCGCCATTCCAGCCAACACCAGGATGAATTAAAAAAAAGCAGGCGTAGGGGAATCCATAAACGGATCCCTGATTGATTTCTACATTAAATATGCAATGTCGTGACATTTTATACAATTCTAATATAGAACAAACTGGAAAATGACATGAGGATTGATGCATCTATTGCATGATAGAAGCTTGCTTTGAAGAGGTTAAAGATAAGGTGTGTTTTGAAAATAGTCAAGGGTCTCCATCATTAACCTTTGAAAGATTGTGCGTCTCAGTGGAACTACTCTTAAATAAAGATAAATTGTGAAATAAAGTAGTTACCTGACTGCTTGCAGTATACAAATGTAGACGTGTTTTATAGCTAACATTGCTTCAGTTACCTCCCACACACAGTTTTTTTTCCCCCTGAAAAACTCAAGCTGAGTTAATGGGGTAATTTAATTACCTTTCCTGTAAACAACAACCTCTTCCTCTGGCAGCGTCCACTAGATGGCACTGTGATCTTTTACGAGCTCTCTCTCCTCTCTACATCCTTATCCTCCTCCTCCTCCTCCTCTTTTTTAAAAAAAAATATAAAACAAAGTAATTGCCTGCGGCACAGTTCAGAAAGCTGCAGCTACAACTGACGCAGATCTTTCAGAGGCAGTCAATCATTATTCATCAGAAGAGCGTGCCTGTGTACTTTTTTTTGTGTGCGTGCAGTCCTGTGCTTTACTGCCTAATGCCGGCCGAGTGCGGGCTACAGGTGAGCTGTCAGTTTCTCCCCACCGACATTCATCACACAAACCACCCGTTAATAACGGGAAGAAGAAAAATTCCACGGGTTTGAGATTCTTTTTACATTCTCGGCTGTAGGGAAGAATGGAAAAGCTTGTGGCAGGGGGCGGAGGGCAGTGCGCTTCCATCAGTGCGCCACACAACTTTGCTTACTTTGCCGTCACTCGTGTTCGTTCACCTAAACATGCATGACAAATGCCAGCAAAGAGCTAATTAGTACGGGATTGTCATTGTTGCATGATGTGGAGATAGATAGACACCGATGATAGAAGGGAAGAGTCTGTGATGGAGAGGGAGGAAATGTGAATGCGAGAGACAGATTGGTAGAGCACATCCCTGCCTCAGACAGAATGAGAGAGAGATAAAAAGATAGGAAGAGACTTGTAAGAGTGTGTAGGAAGGTCGGCGGCGCATGCGCACACTCGCACACGTCCAGACGGGGGTGGGGGGGTGGGTACAGAGAGCTTTGCCAACACATCACTCTCTCTTTCAGCATCACCTCCCTGATCTCCCTCATCTCTCCAACTTTTTGCTGCAAATCCTTTTTCTCATAAGAAGCCACACTACTTCCTCTACTGTGACTGGGAGTCATGCTAGGTGGGCGACCATCTGGAAAACATTCACCGCTGGACCACTCTGAAGTGTTATAGATCACTGGGTCTCAGCTGGTTTTATACGATCCCAATTTTACATTGGACATCATGTAGAAACCTGTTTCACGAGTTCACATATAATTATTAAGGTAAAGGTTATGCGTACTTGGCATGCTGTCCGAAAGAACAAAGGTGGGTTTGCTGTTATTTATCTTGTCCTGAGTTGATTATTGATTGATCTCCACTTGTGCTGATTGGGTTAATTATCTGCACCTGCTCCTCCCGAACCTTGTTAATAAAACATCATTCAAAATATGCCCTACTTAAAATCTAACCAATGAACAGCATAGACCCAATAATATTCAAAACTATTAACATGAAATGGACTTCCATTTGAAAGTTTTTGAAAGAAGTTTCCTATGTTCACCAAGGCTGCATTTACTCAATAAGTTTAATTTACAGTAAAATACAATAATATGAAATATTATTAAAATTTGAATGAAGTGCTTTCTATTGAAGTATTTTTTTTTAAGTAATTTCGGTGTCACATTCTAATATACTGATTTGGTGCTCAAGAAACATCTATTATTCAGTTGCGCTCAGGATTATTTCACGAATAGAAAGTTCAAAAGAACAGCATTTATTTTAAATATATATTTTGGACATTTAAAATGTATTAACTCTCACATTTGACCCTTTTCAAGATCCAATTGACAGATTCTTTTGACACGGGTTATCACTCAAACATGTTCCCAAAAGTCCCATATCCTTTCCATAATTTCATTAGGTCATTGAAACTGAATCAAAAATGGTTTTAAAATGATTGTTAAATCTAAAATGAACAATATTTCTCACAAGCACCGCAAACAAAATAGCAGGCACTTTTTAGTTACACCTGAACAACCACAGTTAAACCAAAACAACCAGCTTATGCTGCATTCACACTATTTGGAAGCGATTTGAATTTATGTGTTTCATTGGCAACTGAATGAAATGCTGAAATGAAACTGCAGCAGTTAAGTGGTACAGGTCAGTGCTCTTTAAGTTGTTTATGTTAATTATTATTGTAATGTTATGTGCTTTGAGACATGAGGTGGTTTAAAGCCTCTTGTTGCGTTACTTTGCTGTAAGCGTTCATGTGTTATGAAGGAGGCGTATGGCTTTGGGGACGCTCTGAAGGTAGGGTGGGATCTCATGCTTTCAAAGCTAGCTTAGCTATTGTTAGCCGCTCAGAAAATTGCCTACCCTACCTTTAATCAAACATCATTTTGCAAAACGACAAGAAATGTAATTAAACAACAGACACGTTTCTCAGCTAGATATATAGGCTAGTACAGCTTGAGAGAAATGGCATATTGGAAATGATCCATTGCATCTGATTAAATCCTGTTACTTTGGAGCCTCTCAGAAAGTCTACTTTTGAACCTCTACTGCTTCACACAGCAAAATTTATGTGATTTCATGAAGGGTCCAAGCAAAAGAAAGGTCAAACACATAGAAAGACACCCACAAGATCAACACAGCAGGGAGGAAGCAGCCAAAAAGAAAACAGCACATTTGAATTGTAAAGCAATGCTCAGAATTGAAGGTTTTGTGTCTGAACAACTTTACTTGCACATTCAGCTGTGTTTGACTTCTAAAATGAACTAGAGGGAATAAACATTTGCTACAATAAATGATTCTCAGTGTAACCATGTAAGACATACAAACTTACCAAACAGCATAGTTAGACAACCAATCTAGTCTCGGAGCGGAACTTGTGACGGAATGAGTTACTGCACGGTTCAGACAAGTACTTACTTTGAAACAGTTCATATAGAACCTTTTCAAAAAAAGCCAAAAGGGATTCTGGAAACAACAAACAAGGATTGGAAAAAAAAGAGAGCCAGCTGCCAAAGAAAATTCAATAAAAATTCTCAAGTTTGGGATGATAGGTGTGATGGATGTCGGCCTTATCTCATAGCTTCCTGAAGTACCCATCTCAAAATTTCCCTGGTAACACCGGCTTTGCTGATTGGTTTATCATATTATGGGATTGTGTCTAATACTTCACATAGTACCTTATGGCTTGTTGTGGTTGGAAGTTTGTAGTGGTTCTACTTTGGGAACCCTACTGTTGAGCTCTTCAGCATTTCTCCTATGAGACCGGTTCCCCCGAAACATATGCCAGATGTCCTCTAGTAAGTAAGCACTCATTTAGCAGATGCTTTTAATTTTTTTTTCAAAATGAACTCACTTTAGCTACATCATGTTAGCAGTGAAAGAAATGGCTCACAAGCTCAAATTATATGAAAGAGTCTCAACAAATCCACAACATGGCAGAGAAATTATTCTCGCTTGTGCTTCAGGAAAGAACTAACATCTATTAAACAAATGAACCAACCTTTCCTCTCCTTGTTTGTGTGCATTACTTCACTCTTGAGAGTAGAGCTCGACCTTAAAGAGTGTTCAATCGAAATGCTGCCCAATGGGGCTCACACTGGCCCAATAGACCTTTAAGGTTTCTCACTTTGCATAATGATTAGTAAGAAGTGAACTGTTCATTTGTGACCTGATGATGAAGTGGATGTCAGCCTGGAGATGTTGAAGCGTCTATGCCATTGTGTTTCTTTTGTCATACAGCCACACTTATGTTAAACGGGCTTGATTAGGTAATCCCGGGACAAAAATGGTATCGATTGAGTTGCCGTTCTATGGCTCAGGAGAATTATGGCCTTGTTTAAAAACCTTCACTTAGGTGTTTCTTCTAATTCCAAATTATACACAATTACTGATGTACAGTAAAAATACATTTGAAATTAATCTGAATAGCAGTTCAGATCATTTGGGTTAGAAAGAATTGAGCGAGAATGTTTGAGTTCAAATTGAGATCAATTTGTCACTGTTGCAATCTCTTCTCAAACTCTTCGGGCCATTTCCAAACCAGGCTCATTGTAAAAGCCTGAGACATTTCTGCTAAATGATATTAGTTGCTTCTTGCATGTTTCGAAAAAGTTTCAAAGTGAGGGTCCAGTGAGTGGCACTAAAAGGCACAAACATCGGGTTCAAATTTATCCAAAAACAGATGAACATGCATCTGGCAACATTTTATTAAGTTGGTTGTTGTGAGTATCACTGCAGTTCATCAATGAAATATCCATTGTGTGGCACTAAAAAGTTAATGCTCTATCACTTCTGAAAATAATGTACCACTTACTCTAAACCCTTCCCTAAACTGAACTGATTGGAGCAAATGTGAAATAAAACAAACAAAATAGGTAACCAAGCTGGTTTAGCTTGCATTTACCAGTCTTTGAACTCTTTTATCTTTACTCGTGTTTCAAGGGAAGAGCGCTTTGCATCGCAATGCTGTACCAGTTCAGATACCAAGCCAGTTTACAATGTCAGGAAAACCATACATATGCATCAGGCAAACATCAAAATGTATTAGTTTACAAATCATGCCCTTTGGTAAAAGTGTTTTGAGGTCATAGTATTGAGCAAGGAATCACACGAAAACAATCAATAATCTGCCAATCTACCAGAAAAAAAAGGATCAATAGGGTTCTATGTAGAACTATATATGTGAAGTGCCTGACATAATCCTCTTAGGTTCTATACAGAACATTTTCTTCTAAGAGTGTATGTATATAGACTTTTAGGAGTAAAGGCATGTTTTTCCAATGAGGTTGGCCTTTTTTCCGGGAAAAATCCTAAATGCAGTAGGCTCCATTTCATTTAATTTGTCTGTCTAGGTGAAACAATGGAGATATTACAGATGTTGTTTGTAAATTTTACTTCCCCAAACAGTGGGACCCTTATCTAGACACTCTGAGAAGACCCCCATCAATCCAGGATTTCCAATCAGTGTTACACACACCCCAAAGGCATACATGCACACAGTAATGGTGCTTTCTTAGACAATACTGACTTATCGATTAACATTTGACTGGAATGATACACATTTGTGCCACAACAGTGTGTTTAAAAATTATTGAACCCGTGCTGAAAGAATAATAGGACAAATGCCACACACTGACCAATTATGGCTTTACAACCATCAAACTTCTGGCACCCAGGGCACCAACACTGCTGTATGAAAAAGAAAGACATTGGAATCAATGGCCAAGTCTTGCACTTTATTTACCTTTATTTGCTTCTGTTCTGGAAAAGAGTGAATTGTCTGTCCTTCCTTGTCTTTTGTATGATGGATGTCCAGCGTGTTTAAGAATCCATATACTGAGACCTCTGTGTTAACATGCGTCTCATATTGTCCTGCCGCTCAAGGGGGATTTCCTTGTGCAACAAATTGTTCGTCGTCCATTTCTCACTGACAGTGACTGCTGCACGATGGCTCTATGCTCTGAACCCTATCAAGCTGCCTTTCTGAAAAGCATTCTAAAGCATCGTAGGCAGAAGCAAAATAAATGATGACTATAAATATATTTCCTTTGATACCAAAAAGTACTGTTAACCATATAGATCAATCTGATTCAAATGCACTATTTTCCTATGCTAGTGTGTTATGTCCAATGTCAAATTCCCCTCCACTCCACTGTACAGCATTCCACATCTAACACACCTTAAAAGGCAGCTGACTAAGTAAGCACAGAATAGGTTTTGGAATCTATATTTGAAAGGAATATGCTCACCAACATATTTATTTGATCAAGAATACAATCAAAACAGAAATATTATTGCAATTTAAAATAGAAATGAAATGTATTCTTATGGCAAGGCTCCAGTGTTTACTGCCGTATGATCCATTCTAATTTGCTGACTTGCTGCTCAAGAAACATTTCTTATTATTATAATCAATAATTCCTATATACACATTCATGACTGCATTTTGACTTTTTCGCAAACGCAAAGTGTTCCGTTTGTGTCAAGCCTTGTTATTTCACCAATATCATTACTAGCAATTTTCATACAAGGGAAGCAAATGCTGACATTTGACAGCTCAGTTGGGCTTGCTTTCACCTCAAAGAAACAAAAAGAAACATGAATCAAATAATTGCTCTTACTCTCTCTGCTTTATGTCACTCTTGGGTCAGTTCCTTTTCTTACAACCTTTGTTTCCCTATCACACATGTCAGTAGAGTACCAATTAAAAGTGCCATAGCGTAATGTGCACCCTGAATGTTTGCAAACAGTTTTGTTTCTTTAAAGGAACGACACTTCATTAAACTTGTCTCTTATAAAGCCTCTGTTTTTAAGTTAATTACCGTTCGAAGCTCTGATGCTTCTCTCACTTTTTTCTCCCTTAACTCACCAGAGGAGCTCTTGTGTTTAATTAGGGCTGTGTGGTATGCCAATAAACAATGTATTAGGAGACTAGGAGACAGCAGATAAGTGCCTGAGTCATTACCTTGGGTTCATAAGCTGTCTTGATGTACAGTCGTAATTGCAGCAATGTGGCCCCATTTGCGGCGGGAGATCTCTTTGCGGATCTTAAAGAGTTTATATTGGTTTATTTGTTGTTTAAAGAGTAACACGTTTTTTTTTTTTTTGGCTGGTATACTTTTTAGACATTAGTGGTGATTCATATTGCACCTGTTTGAATCATCATCTGTCTGTTAGTGGATTCACTATAAATCCCCCAAAGGGGGGATTTTAATTAATTCGATTGAACAATAGTGCTGAAAAACTTGAAAAGAACATCTAGCCTACCGTGATGTCATATTTTGAGGGCCATTAAGCCATCAGGTGATTTTTTTCTTTGACCTGATATACATAAAATTGTTGAGTGTGAATATCAGTGGGGTAGCAAGTCAGCCCTCGGTTAAAATCACGTTCATTTGCGGGACATGTCCCTCCCTTTCATGAAACTGAAATAAGTTTGATGTCTTTAATAAGGTAGAAAATTTATACCTATGTTTGAAGTACTAGTGAAGCTTTTTTTCTTTCCTCTCCAGCTGTCAGATGCATTGATACAGCTTTTAGCAAGCCAAACAGAATGTTCTCTGTCAGCCATTGAATACTGCAACCGTCCATATTTAGATTTGCCATTCAAAATGATAGAGGTGCCACATAAAGAGAGGTCTGACTGTGTCAGTGCATTTATAAAAGGTGTCAAACATCCTGGATTGAATCCAACATTTAAGTGCTTTTCCTTTCTCTGCCTGCCAGCTGAAGAAGAAGAAAAACAGAGTGAGAAAATATTAAATGCCATTGCTGCATCTGCCAAGCACATCATAAACAACATCTGTGATGTCCAAGATCGTTTTCTTTACAGTAATGACCTGTTGAATGATCATCTAAAGCACTCACAGAGCCAATCTACCAATAGAAATAAGCCCCTCCCTCTGGTTATTCTTTGTGTTTGTTTGTATCTCTCATTCTGCATGTTTTGAGGCCTCGCGAGGGGCCACTCTGGAGAAGAGAGTGGCTCAAGGAAAAGAACGAGAACGGGGACGCAGAGAGTGATGCTGCCAACCTCTCAACAGGGGGCAATCACTTTACCTGTCAACCCCTCTGCATGTCGTCTTTCATTTTCAGGCTCGAGGGACAAGAGAAAGCGTATAACAGCATTCACAGACACCCAGATGTTCCATTGGCGAGTATCTGGCATGACGCTTTCCTCCCTTTTTATTTCCTGTTTCTGAATGATGACTGAGTTGTGTAGGAGTTGACAAAAAAGTAGCAAAAGATTATGAAAAAACTGCAAGCATTTAGCATATTGCTGCGGCGGCAAATAAAGGATGAATTATTCATTTGAACTGTCAATGATACTCTTATTCCGCATACAAAGTGGAAACCATAGTAAAAGGAATTGACTTGAACTCTGTGGATTGCTTTGCTAAAGGGATAGTTCATCTACACGTCAATCTTCCAACTGTGGAGAGTTATAGGAACTAAACTTAAAGAATAAAAAAAAAAATCTAATTCCTGTGTATTATTTAAATTTCCCCTCTAAGACAAAAAAGGCCTTTACAACAGTGTTATTTTAGTGTTATGTAGATACTATTATACTACAGAAAAATAGCATAATAATATAATATAGCATAATATTTAGGCTATTATTGCACTACATTCGATAACTGAGACCGTGCCAGTTGCATTTACAGAGAGAGAGAGAGAGAGAGAGAGAGAGAGAGAGAGAGAGAGAGAGAGAGAGAGAGAGAGAGAGAGAGAGATGATATGAGATACAACAAAATTACCTGGATAAGCGGACTGATATACAGCTTTGCTATGGGTGATGGAGAATATTACAAAATATCTAACAGTTGGTTGTCGCAATAGATCAATCAAAATTGAGTACTGCAGAAACCCATATAATAATCACTGATGTCAAAGTTCTGAATTCATGTTTGTTGATGCCAAACGTGGAACGCTAGTTTAAATATGTGCAATGGAGATTGAGGTTTCAGAGCTGCAGCGGAAAGTAAGATTTTCATTGAAAAATGAGAATAATTACTTAAGTTGTCTGTTTCTCATACAAATCAGTATTGTTACTGTTAACTAAAACTAAAACTATTAAAATACATTTCTTTATTTGAAATAAAAGAGAAATAAAATGTGTGTGTGTGTGTGTGTGTCAATAAAACAAATTTGAAATATTGAAATAAAATGAACTGAAATAAAATAAGTTGAAGTACTAAATGACTAAAACTGCTAAAACTAAAAGAAATAAAAAAGTTAAATAGAAATATAAAAAAAATGAATACAAAAATGACAACTTAAACTAAAATAAAAATGAATAAAAAAATCTATGAATGCTCATTCAAAATATTAACACATATTTGTGGTATACATATAACAAATCTAACGAAGTTTAAGCAGACTCAAAATAATTGTTATATTTAGACAACTTTTAAACTTGACAGATGTGGTTACTTGAAATTATTGTTAACATTCTTAAAAAAAAAAAAATAAAAAAAAAAAAAAAATAATATATATATATATTTTGTTCTCCCCAAAACAATTCAACAATGTCCTTGCTCTTACCCGACAAAGTGGCATGGAATGATATAGTATATGAGTTCGGTCACAGGCCAGAATGGCAGCACAGGATAAATCTACAGCTGAAACATTGGAATCTTTCACGGGAGGAATCAGTCTCAAATAAGAGCACCACTGTGAGCGCACTGGTCGAGATGATGCTTATGTGTCTCAGCACAACAGTTTCTTCCATTGATTCTATATTACCCAACACTTATAAATCTTGCTCAACTGCAGTGTTCACTTGATCTAGCACCACTACAATACTGTTGATGGTGTCACACTGATGAAACCGCAGCGGCCGCTTTCACCTGTAGATCATTCGTCCTCTGAAGTGAGATGGATAGATGGCTCTGTGTTGGCCTGGGGGCAAAGTCAAACGACAAGACCATTACATTTCTAATCCCCATTCTCTACTTATCATGCCCATCTTCCGTTTTGAATCAGACGGGAAGTCTTCCTTTGTTGTCGCCTCCAGCCCGTCTATGCCTCTTCCACCCATGCAACATAAACACAGATGATAAGTTAAGATTTATTGCCGGTAGATAGTTAATGTTTATCCGGATAAAGATTCTCATCCTGTTCATCTAGTTCACCATGCAGTGATTCTTTATGCAGTGCAACCAAACGGCACTCAGCTGGTTTTCTTTTGTGGCCGTTTACACAGCATTTTTAACTAAAACGGGACACTTGTTATGCGTTTCAGCCGTTTATTTACACGACAACAATGTTTTGGAGGCCTTAAAACACAAACTTTTGAAAACGGGTTTAAAAGTGCAAGTTTTAAAAAACGATACCGTTATCGTCTCTGTGTAAACTACAAAAACGTCAATTTGTGAAAATGATGACCCCATGCACATGCATATGTTCAGTCTGTGGGCAAAAGTGACATTGCCGACTATTGGCCTGGGAGGAAAATACATCATTTTAGTCTTTGACAACGCTGTTGTATGTACACAAAACTTTTTAAAAATGTACAGCAAAAAACTTTTCCAGTTTTCCAGTACATTGCTGTTGTGTAAACGTACCTTTAGAGACAAGAGGTGCTTAACCTTCAGCAAATGCTAATCTCATTGTTTACTTATCTCCTTTCTATGATGCAAAAGTTCAAATCATATCACAATGTTAAAGGAAGTCTAAATTTGCTAAAAAGTTTGCACACAAAACATTACGTTTTTGTTTTTCTTAACAACTGAAAAACTTTTTTCTGGTACCTAGGGACTAAACTGTTTGCGATTGATTAAATTGAGTGATGCCATGCAGACAACTTTCTTTTGACAACACAGAAATTGAGAAAAACTAATTAACAATAACAAAAATGATAGCCTGCCTCAAAATCCCCCTCAACGCTGATGACAATCAATGAAAGGAGCAGTGCTGGTCCAGGCGAGGATTACAAAGAACAAAACACTTATTTTGATGTTGCTCAGGGTGTCATTTTTCTTCATTTGTCAACAAAGCATTCTACCTTTAGTTCCCCAGCAATTTTCTCTCCATACAGATATGAGGGAATCCGTCTTGGTTATAAGCACTGGCCTATGCTATAGCAACATGTGGTTGCCCATTTCATGCATCATCATACTCCTTCCTTGCTGTGGACAGATGCTACCATAGACTCACCACGGGACAACATTAGCATGATATTCTGCCATTTACATCACAATTATTTATATGGAAAGTCACCTGGCCCCTTTTAAGGGGAATGAATGCTAACAATAGGCAATGTTTGAGGTGGAATGTGTTTCTAAATGTGTTTATATAATTAGGAAATGAATGGGAATTAATTATCGGTAGAGGAACATCATGCTGATAAATGGAGAAAAAAATCTGTATTCTCAGCTGTCCACAAAAAAATGATGAACATGAAGAAATTAATTATTTAATTCAGCAAGGACACATTCAAGTGACAATAATGTTACAAAAGATTCCTATTTATTTATTTTTGAAATATATTCATCAAATAATCCAGATTTCTTTAATGTACCAATGTTTCTACAAAAATATTAAGCAACTGTTTTCAACATTGATAATAATAAGACATTTCGGAAGGATCATGTGACACTGAAGACTGGAGTAATGATGCTGAAAATACAGCTTTGCATCACAGGAATAAATTACTTTTTAAAATATACAAAAAAAACAAAAACAAAAAAAAAAACATTTGTTATTTAAAATTTTTAATAATATTTCACAATGTTACTGTATTCACTGTATTTTTAAACAAATAAATGCAGCCTTGGGGAGTAGAAGAGACTTGTACAACGTTTAAAAATCCAAATGTTTATGTAAAATGATTATTATTATTATGAGTAATGTGCAGAAATGAATATTGCACAATATGAACGGGACATTACAAAACTAGAAATTCAGAACAGCTAAATGTTTATTGTGATAAGCATGTTTAGGACTGGGTGGACCTTCCGCTTTGTTACTTGTCCATGAAGACCTTGAAATCCTTCCTAAGCCTAGGTTTTTAGAGCCAAAAAGGCATCACAAATCCTTCTCAGTCATATTCTTGCCGATTTGGTCCGGCAGCTCATAAACTTGCTTACAAATGATTACAAAGAGTGCTACAGTGAAAAAGAAAACATTTTTAGAAATTATTTATGGCTAGAATGTATTCATTGAGAGGTAAACATGCTTTTCATCCTCAAAGCAATATGGGGAAAAAAAGCACAATTTGAATTGAATGAAGCCTTTCATCTGTAAAGAATTTAATCAAATAAAAATACAGATTTGGAATATCAAAAATATTATGCCACATACAGGTATGTCACCCACATGAATCTAGCTACTTCTTACACATAGGTCCGGTTTACACCTGGAATCACAAGTAGACGAGTAAGGGAAGCGTTAAATCCACATGTACCAGATGTGTTGCTACATGGTGAGTGTGTTAGAAATCAGGAATGTTGAGAGATCATTGTGCTTGGTACATATTTCATCTTCAGACTAAACTTATGTCCAATATTTGACAACCAGCTTACATCTTTTTTTAAAAGTGACCCATATCCAGTATCTGCATTTACACAATCCAATTGGTGAAGCAACCCAAGGTAGACATACTGACTTAGAGAAGCTTAGACTGAAAAGGAAGTAAAAACAGCACAATTTGCATTGGACGGATGAAATGATAATACAAGATTTTGCTTTCTGCACCATCTTTAAAGGTCAGCAAAACATTAGGTGGAGCCTTCGTCCTCCGTTGCACCATTGAGTCATGTGATCGAGGTTGGTGTCCACCTGAGTTGACATCATTCGCTATCTGTGCTTTTTCAATGACGCATTGACGGGAATATCCGATCTGTCCGCTTACATGGCAGTAGCAAATGCACATATTTGATTAATATCAGATTTATTTCCACTTAGGAATGAGGCCGAAACCGATCTGAGAATATCGGAATCCACGTGCCTTATTTTCCTGGGTCATAACCGATCTGTGCCACATGGAAGGAAAAAATCTGAATTGGGTCAGGAGATGTACACATATGTATTGTTTGTTTTATGGGTTGATTTTCTTTGCTAATGAATCAATTTGCTGGATCACCCACATATTCCCTCTCTCTTATTCCGGAGGCCCACGGCTAGACAGACTGCACTCGACTGTTCTCCCGAGACTAGACGGGGTGAGTTCACTCAAGCGACGCTTTGCCATATGGCACTACAGTGTGCAAGCCGTTAGCTCTTTTAATTCACCACAATCTTCAAGACGATATTTATCTTCGCCGAATAACTCCTAAGGAAGCTTTTTCCATCATAACTATGCACTGGATTTGGGCAAAGAGATTGTTTCTTCTGTTGCTAAGTGGCATTCTTAATCGTCTCACGCTGAGATCGAATACTCCTCTAGAATCAACAAGATATGCAGAATCCAATTTGATTTAATTCATTATCCACTCCAGCGGACGCTAATCGAGAACAATTGATTCTGCACGGAGACTAAAAGGGAGGCATGTGTGATGCTTGTAAGCATGCGAACGCGGCGGCCTGGAGGTGTCCGAGTCAGATCACTAAAAATGATTGGTTGTTTGTGTCATGCGGTGCGGGCAAGAGAATGCTGGAAACGACACGAAGGGAAGCACTAAGTGAGCAGACCGCATGGACAAGATGAGATCAGTGTTTTCACTCCCAAGGCATCGTATACTGAAGCATCTCACTGCAGAAGCCAAAGGAACCCCTTGGCGTTTCTATGTTGAAGCAGCCAATAACCTCACTGCTGTCAATGAGAAACCTTTGGAGTCAATCCAGTGACGAAAAAGAAAGAAGAGAAGGAAATTGAGAATTTCAACTACAGGCTCTTTTGAGTCCGAGGGGACGATTTTTATTAAAACGAACACATTTCAACTTCTTTTCTTGGAAAATTTTGGATGCCTTTCATGTATTGATTCTTCTGTTTTACCCTTGTGTTTACAGGTGTGTTTTGGTCGATCGGATCACAAGTAGACGAGGCAGACACATTCCCGTTTACACCTGGTGTTTAATCTCTCTTTTGTCCACTTTCAACCTCTTCTGTCCTGATTTCTTCGAGGGGAGGGTCTATGGGCGGGTAAATGTATGTTTTTTTCCAGGTCTTTCGATCTAATAGACAAAATAAGCGTGTGCAGTCTACATACAAACGCGAAATGAGATTACGGAAAAACACAGCAGCTTTCGTGGTTTGGGTGTGAACTCGGGAATGGCGAATGAACACTGTGCTTGGTGTGTTTTTCTTCCTCAAACAGACTAGGGTAAAGTAAAAATATGGATTATAATTTTTTTAAATTATAATAATTATAATTATTTATAATATAATAATTATTTTTAATAACTGTTCCTCGTCATTTCACCATAACCAACTATTTTGACCGTGATATTTTTCCCCTAGAAGTTAGTCTACTTGTTTATTAAGGAGACAACAGTGTTAGTGACAAATTGGAGATGAAATATGAGACAAAAACTCAATGTACACTACTGTTTTAAACATTGTCAGAAAGATATACATATATTTTTAAAGAAATGAATACATTTATTCAACAAGGATGCATTAAATTTATCAAAAGTGACAGTAAATACATGTATAATGTTACAAAACATTTCCATTTCAAATAAATGCTTATTTTAAACTTTCTATTTAAATTCAAATTTAACAGTTTCCACAAAAAGACTAATCAGCACAACTAAACATTGATAATAATCAGAAACGTTTCTTAAGCAGAAAATTAGCATATTAGAATGATTTCTGAAGGATCATTTGACACTGAAGTAATGATGCAGAAATATTTAAGTAGAAAACAGATATTTTAAATTGTAATAATATCTCTCAATATTACTGTTATTATTGTATTAAATGCAGCCTTAATTGGTGAGCATAAGAAACTTCTTTTAAAAATATTTTAAAATTGTATTGACCCCAAAACATTGTACATGTATCTATGAACAGATAATTACAATTAACAATCACTATAAACGTAAAGTTTTGAGAGTGTCAACAGCATCATTTTTAGAAGTGAATTCTGTAGTAGAACATGGCTGTCAAACAGCTGAATGTATCGTGAACATGATCACGAACTACAACATCTTTGTTGATCCTGGAACAAAATTCCAATCATCCAATCAGATTTGAGGCACAAGTTTACAGTTTCTTTCAAGTTTAGGCTTACAACCAGACTTAGGTGCTTCTACATCAGTGTTATTCACCTATCATTTCCCTCTGATTTTAGGGATAACTTATGGGTAGGTTTAGGCTTAGGGTACTACACAGTCAAAAATATATTTTGTGTAGTCAGGGACATTTCTTTGTTGGCAAAATCACAGTGACTGTACATGCATAAAATCACATCACAACACTCTCATCCCTGCAAATTAATCTCTGTGCGAATGCACCCATGGATGCAAATGCAAATGTTCTTTTACAGACATCATTGAGAAATAATGAAAAGAGGTTTTTATGAAAAAAGGGCTTGTACACAACACAACTCATACTTCAATTCCTGACATGTTTAGAATGAGAACATGCTGACCAAAGAGAAGGAAACATCATACACCTAGATAAAGGGTTTGTTCACTCTTTAAATGTTTTCTTTCTCTCTCTCTCTCTCTCTCTCTCTCTCTCTCTCACACACACACACGTCGGTGCTTCTCTCTCACACACACACGTCGGTGCTTTTACCGCCCTTTGTACTGCAAAGAAAAGGAGAGTGGGAATGTGCTGGGTATTACAGAGCTCACAAGATAAATGTTCAGCTAGTACAGACAGGAAAACGACACATAATTTTCTCTCAAGTCGAGAATTCTTCACTGAAGAAAAAAAAAGTTGCACAAAACTTGCTTATTCTTAGCAGTTTCTTTATTTTTATGCTAAGATCAGTTGTTCTTGGAAAGACGCTTGTTTGGCTTTCAAGAGCATCAGAATTGTTTTCTCTCACAGACACCACAAAGCACTTTTCACAGCCGTCATTGTACCTGCCCGGAATGATGCAGCTGCACTCAACCCCAGGCTGATTGACCTATTCAGACTGGGCAATTTCATACAAATCAACAGTTCAAGATTTTTATTTTTATGGAATACTGATGTCACAGTAATGAAGAGTTTACTTCAATACAAGAGCTTCATTTTGTTTTAAATACAACTACTAGCCAATTCTACAACAAAATAGAAGACAGCAGAAGTAAATAATTGAAAAAAACATTACGTACAAGTTGTAGGTTAACAAGGCATGCAAATTACATTTAATACAACTGCACTCTCTACTCAATTATCTGAAAAGGCCCTGAGTCCAGTAATATTAATTTAAGAGAAAACGTATATTTTCCATAAGAAAATTATATTAGGGGGCCATGTAGTCTCAGAATTAGGCCAATCAAAACCAGTGATTACACCGCACATTTATGGTGAATCTCAAAATGTGAAAAAAAAAAACACTGATTTCACCCAAAGCCACAACTTTTTAAAATGTTAGAAGCATAAACTGCATATTTCGGGATTTTTGGACCAGTGTGAGGTTCCCATGGCAACGAAAAACGTGGAAATATCAGGGAAATGGAAACATAATATAGTGATTTCCCGGCAAAGTCATTAAAACCATTATAAAGTGAGTAGATTTTTTTTTTTTGGTATTACTAATTGTAGAATATTCAATCAGTTATCAATCATTATTTGCTAATGAAATCAAAATAAATTTTAAAGAGAAATTCAGTAATGACAATCAACTAAAAAATTTCATAAATCAAAAGTTGGCATTGTCCCAAATAGCTGGATCCACTGTACTGTTTAAAAAAAAAAAAACCCTGCTGCAATCTTGTTAGATTTCCAAAGCCAACTTTGAAGAAAATTAGACTAGTTAATTTAACTAAAACAAACATGCAAGTGGAGATTCAAATCCACCGCAAAACTAAAGTTCCGAGGGACATTGTAGGATGACAGACAGACAGATAGACGGATGGATAGATATAAAGAGACAGATAGAACATCAGAGAGAATGACAGAATGACAGACAGGCAAAACTACAGACAGACAGAGCAAACAACAGACAGAATGACTGAACAAACGACAAACAGATATACACTGAACAAAATTATAAACGCAACACTTTTGTTTTTGCCCCCATTTTTCTTGAGCTGAACTCAAAGTTCTAAGACTTTTCTACGTACACAAAACGCCTATTTCTCTCAAATTCGATGGCGTCTGGCACTTTGGTGAGGTGTTCTCTTCACGGATGAATCCCGGTTTTAACTGTACAGGGCAGATGGAAGACAGCGTGTATGGCGTTGTGTGGGTGAGCGGTTTGCTTATGTCAACGTTGTAGATCGAGTGGCCCATGGTGGTGGTGAGGTTATATGGTATGGGCAGGCGTATGTTATGGACAACGAACACAGAAGCATTTTATTGATGGCATTTTGAATGCACTGAGATACCGCGACGAGATCCCGAGGCCCATTGTTGTGCCATTCATCCAAGGCCATCACCTCAGGTTGCAGCATGATAATGCATGGCCCCATGTTGCATGGATCTGTAAACAAGGAGATGTATTGCACTACGTGAGGCAAATGGTGGTCACACCAGATACTGACTGGTTTTCGGACAACCCCCCAATACAGTAAAACTGCAGATTTTAGAGTGGCCTTTTATTGTGGCCAGCCTAAGGTACACCTGTGGAATAATCATGCTGTCTAATCAGCATCTTGATATGCCACACCTGTGAGGTGGATGGATTATCTCGACAAAGGAGAAGTGCTCACTAACACAGATTTATGAACAATATTTGAGAGAAATAGGCCTTTTGTGTACATACACAGTCTTAGATCTTTGAGTTTGAGGCAAACTTTTTGAGGCAAAAACAAAAAAGTTGCGTTTAGAATTTTGTTCAGTGTATATCTGTTTGTTGTTCGCTCTGTCTGTCTGTAGTTTTGGTCAGGATAGATGGATAGACAGACAGACAGATATCTGAAACTCTACAGCTTCCTAAAGTTGATACATTTTCCAACTACTGTATTTACAAAACCATTATACTAATCAAAAGGAGTAATAAAGCTATACAAAAAGTGGTGAATCTCACAATGTGGCCCTTTGATGTCACACAGGCCAGACCAAAAGTGCAGCAACAATTTGACATCTGCTGTGAGAATTGAAGAGTCATCCATTGATCAGACGACTGGTGTCCTTTCTGTACCCGGGACACAAATTGTTATTTCCCCACGGCATGGCAGTATCATCAACAACAGCTGCTACCCCAAAGAACGAATCATGGCGAACCAATAAACCTGACTGACCCACATGCACCTACCCATAATTCCACTCCACTACAACACACTTTAATCTTTAGAACAAACCACTGATGTGTTCAGCATACTGGCATCTTTATCGGATTTTCTAATTGCATTTCTTCTTTCAGTTGTATCTACTTATACCTGGTTTACGTTACACAATGACCATTTACACAACATTCCCACGATCAATAGTGATATCACAAGTAAAGACAACACCAGGTGGTCCTTCAATGCATGCAAATTGATTTTGTGTTTTTGAATCATGGATTTGTTGTGTCATCCAATATTGTACATAATTTAATGGAACATCTTACAAACGTTAGTCTATGATAAATATAAACGTCTTTCTCACACTCTGTGAACGGTTGCAAATGAACAGAAATATCGATTTATTCTTGAACGAAGGGTGCTTAATTAATTAATAAGAGTAAATCTCATCTGCAGAGTGCATAATTACCAGAGAAATATGCAGCCTAATTGGTTCATTAGCATTTTTACGTTATCTGTGATCCATTGTGTGCCAGCAGTTCTTGTTAAGAGCGGGTTGTAAATGTCTTAGCGTTGCTGTCTTTAGCGCTGACTGGAAGTTTCGTATAAACCGTGCTCACCGAGCCAATTTAGACAACACTGTGATCTCTCTGTTCACATTTGTTTTGCACTCTGCTCTCTCACTGTGGCCATAAAGTACATCACCATTATGGGACCTCACTTTGGCCATCCATATCTTTGATAGAACAGCTGTTTCTGCTCTTCGCCGTAGCACATTACTTTTGCCACTGGAAAATCGAATAGAGACAAAGGAGAAATAGAAGTGTATAACCTGTCTGAACTGTCCAATTTGGAGTTAATGCACACACTTTTTGATGTGCACTGGCAGAACAACAAGTCATTTAGTTGTTTCGGTCCACTACACACACTGTTCCCTGCCTGCTAGTTGGCCCCACGGGTAGACCCTAGTCTGAAGGCAATATTCTTTCATGTGAGCAAACTCTCTCACTAAATCCTTTAGTGAGTCATATTTTATAAAGGTATAGGGTTTTTTTGGGGGGGAAGCTGATCCTGATGAGAATGATTCTAATGATGCTGTGATCTTGGTATTACTCCTGGAGACTGGTTAGTGTGGCGAAAACATGAAAACATTGCACACTGCAAACAACCATATACTTAGGGAAAACAAACCCAGGTCACATTTCACCCCATAAAAAAAAAAAAAGAAGCCCATTTCTTGGAGTAAAATATTCACTCAGTATTTAAAGTATTTAAGTAAATGTTACTGTACTTAAGTATCTTTTCGACTACTTTGTAGTCTTACTGAGCATCAAAGATATTAGCAACTTTTACTCTCTACTTGACCACATTTTTTAATAAGTATATCCAATCAGTGATGAGTAATCAAAATTACACATTACATTTAGCAAACAAGTGAAAAATTATTCCAGTGGAACAAGACAACACACAAAATACACACCCTAATATATTTTGTAATATTACGATTCAATATTAAATATAATATCAACCATTAATATCAATTAATCTAGTTTTGAGGATGCTCAGATGTTTTTTTTTCCATAACAAGATATACTAATTACCAATATGATTTTTTTCTTTTTCTTTTCCACAGTACCACCTTGAGCAAATTACCCAGGGTATTTTTAATAACAAAGGAATTCCCTGCATGAGACTCAAACAATGAAGTTTGTACCTCAATTATTCAAATGAATGTCTTAAATTGAAAGATAATCAGACGCTCATTAAAGTCATTTTGTCATTACCTCTATATTGCAATTAGAGTCCTGCAGAGGGGAGCTTCTGAGACCTGTACTAAATCTGGATGACTCAAAGATAACACTGAGAGTAATTACTGCTCTTTCAGATGGCTTACATGATGAAATAAGATGCAATTGATTGATAGGATGTTGATATATCCATTTCTCTCTTCAGTCAACACCACTGGTCAATTAGTCCAGTAGCCTTATGGTCCAGTTTCACATCTTTAAGATAATGGCTGGGCTTTTGACTTGTCTTGAGTTAGTTTCAGCGGTTCTCGAAGGCTTTTTTTAAACAAACTCTTTGGAACAGAACAAGTTTAATCAGCAGGACAAAACCACCAAAATAAAGCAATGACGACAGACAACTGGACATAACTAAACACAGGCTTACATTCACAGGCAAAGAGGAACGTTAACAAGATAATTAATGAGACACAGGTGACAGGAATTAAATCAATACAACACATGGGCAAACTGGGTGTCACAGGCAAACATAACATGAACACAATGAAAACTAAAACTTAAAACTTAAAACAGAACTTAAACCGTGACACTTACAGTCTTGATAATTTCAGGTATGATCAGCTACTTAAATCTGCTAAATCAGTTTTGTTGTTTGGGACAAAGTAAAATAAAAAAAATGTCTTTTACCTCCCTGTTAGCCTGGTGGTACCCTATCAGGTGAAGGATCAAACGAGGTTCGCTGTCTGCGCTCTCATCGTTCATCTCCACATCGCTGTGTATTTGAATAAAGTTGAACTCAGCTCAGCTCTGTCGCATCAACGACAGTCTCTGTCTCTCATATGGACTCAAATCAACAACTCCTGCTGCAAACCGCTGTCAGTGTGAACAACGCTTAAGGCAGTGACCTGACTGATTCATGGGCTGCAACTGTTAACCGTCACTCGTTCAGGCCACAAATAGCGCTCCTGTAACACTCACTTTTAGCATCTTTCTAAACTAATTAGTCCAAGTTCTGAATAAATTATATTTAGAATCCTCATTTCCCTTGACTGCATCTGTCATCTTAAAGGTGACCTATTATGCTCTATTTCAAAGTCTTGATTTTGTTTTTTGGCTACACTATAATAGTTTTTCATGCTTGAATGTTCAAAAACATAAATTTTCACATATTTTACACTGTTGGAGCACCTATCGGCCCAGTCTGTCAGTAACGCTCTGTTCAGTTCCTGTTTCTATGAAACCCCTCCTTCCGAAAATGCAATGTGCTCTGATTGGACGGCTGGATCGGTGTATTGTGATTGGACAACAGCTTCAATCGTGTTGGAAAATGCACAGTACTAACGCAACTCAATCGGTCCTCATCTGCCTTTTTTTTTGTGTGCATATGCCTTGGGTGGGAATTATTTATGTGTGGAATATTGTGACGTGTTAGTTCACAATAAGTCAAGACTACAATGGAGGCGTTTCAGGAGTTCAGATGACACTGATATAGAGAATAACTCCTGCTGGGGGACTTTTCTCATGCTCAAACAGCAATGTTACACTCTAAAGAAAGTTGAAAATGTTATAAAAGCATAATAAACATAATAAACTTCATTGCAATGCATTTTGGGATTGCCTGTTGCATATGTTGCTGTCTTATGAGGCAGTTTAATTTTCAAGCGGTGTTTGCATCAAGCAGTGTACATTTGATGGATAAAAATGTCAGACAGGCAGTGCTGAGTGATGCTGTTTGACATACTTATCCACACATAACCACAAACCTTCATTTCCAATCACTGTCTGAGCACAAGTTCAGTCTTCTATATTTTATGCATGGCAAAACACATCTTCATCGCCATTTCCAGGCTGTGTCCTCACTTAAAACACATCTTTAATGCACAAATCCTCCCATTTGCAAGAATTCCCTTGTGAACTAATTTGTAGTTTCACTGATAAAACAGAACATACAGTACATCAATAAGAGGTTGGGAATTATGCTTTGAATTATTAGAGATTGGTGCAATTCAAATAAAACCTCAGATTAAATGAAGTGGGGCTGGATGATATGATATGATGTATGTGTAATATATATATATATATATATAATTTAAACTTCAGTAGCAAAAACGATGTTAAAGATAAGTTTGAGTCACTTCCATGAATCAGTAAAAATGTTAAAATGTAAAATAAAAAATTAGTCAAAATGGTAATTCAAAAATCTGTTTTGAAAATTTGGGAGTAAAATGTGTTTAAGTGTCATGAAAATAAACATAAAGCCATCTTAATGGTTCTATATATGCACTTGTTTTTGATATTTGTTAGTTTTTGTAAAATACTAAACATTTCAAATCTACTGGAAACAATGAGTGTTTTTAAATGCACAAATGAAACTGGCAAAAATATGATCATTTTAACAACCTATACAATTCAAGAACGTTGGTTTTGATGTAAAAATGTAAACAGACATGCACACAACATATAGACACATTTAATTAGCCAGAAAGCTATTAAATATGCATTCATTGAGCATTCGAGTAATGAGCAACAAACTAGACGTGCTGATTGGATTTTGCTTCATGATTTTTAGAGAATTTGACCTTTATATGATAAAATGACAGCATTAAGCCACTTAATTGTCCATTTACATTGTCGGGTTATTAAGCATAATCTGTGTATGATTGAGCATGTAAACACACTCAATTGCTGTTTGGGTGAAATTATGTTTTACCTCATAAAAAAATTACAACAACCTTTTAAGTCATTTCAGAGATTCTATCTATCTATCTATCTATCTATCTATCTATCTATCTATCTATCTATCTATCTATCTATCTATCTATCTATCTATCTATCTATCTATCTATCTATCTATCTATCTATCTATCTATCTATCTATCTATCTATCTATCTATCTATCTATCTATCTATCTATCTATCTATCTATCTATCTATCTATCTATCTATCTGTCTATCTATCTATCTATCTATCTGAAAAAAAAAATCAACCCTTTTATTTTTGCATGGGCTGATCCTGCCTCATTCTTTCCATCGCCTTCTCTTTCTCCTGCTCAGCTTTGACACGTAACAAAAGCAACTCTTTCTGCTGTTCAAACGATAAACCAACTGGGCTTACTCTTCCCGACAGAGACGATTCAACCAAAGTGTCAACTGTCCCGGCATCAAGACACCATTTTCCAACAATTTCGCTTTCAAATTACGTATTATCATAATACTTTGTCTTTCGGACATCCCCTATATCAACCTTATAATACTCTGCAATCCTGATCAGTTGTTTCTTATTACAAATATCTAATCTACGTTCCTGTGGCGATTCAATAACTCTTCCACCACTTCATCCAAGGCTAACAAATTCACCAATAGAGACGAAGCTTAAGTGGCAAATTTATCTGTACACACAGGCTTTCAACCACAGCCCAAGGACAGCGTTTCCCCGCTAACTACCTATCCCAAAAGCTAACTTACTGTAACCTAGTCTTCGTGAGGCGTAGCGGTGGATTTTTATGCATTTACAACTCAATGGCCCGGTAAAGGTGACCAGCAAGCTGGCAACCCCCCTGAAACCACGGAAATGCTCCCGAGCAGATGTAGGGAGCATGTACTACACATATGATTAACTTGTTTTACTAAATGTAAACTGGCACGAATGACCCACTGTTAAAAGATGTATATGAAACTACTTAATTTTAATCTCATGAATACAGAATGTGTTTTAAGTGAGTCAATATATGTAAACATGTATGTCCACACTGACTGACTCACAAACACGCACACGTAAACAGCCATTTCCAGTTCGGTTTCATTTGAGGTGAACGAACCATGAGTGCTTAACAAAGACTTACGATCTTAATTAAAGTCCTCCCGTGAAGCTCATTAATGCCGTGTACACAGTTCTTATATTATGGCTGGCCCTAGCATTAATCATTTTAAGAGCAGTATCAGTCTGCCATTTGGCCTTTTCTACAATATGCTCTACCTCACAATGCACTTACACAGTTGAGAAGTCAAGCGTGAATATAATGACATCAAGTGTCTTTCGGCCTCAGGACCGTGAGAGTGTCTGCGCGCAAGGATGTTCATTAATTCTCTCTTAATATTGGTCCCAAATCTCCACCTCCACCCTAGCACACCCTATTAAAATAAATCGTTGTGTGTTATCTCAGAACAAAGCACATCTCAGATCATTAATCACCAGCGGCGAAGCCACAACAACTGCTAATCTGAACCCTGTTCTTTGCTCCGACTTCCCTCTGCTGCCTTACACATGGGAGCTTCACGCAGCAATCCTACATCCCTAGATAGAAGGAAAGAGAGTGGGAGAATAACACAGAGAACAAGAGAAATGGGAGGATATATAGGACAAATTAAAGAAGTATTTGGGCAAAACTGAACAGACAGAAAATAGAAATGGCATTGATTTTCAATAAGAGATGAGTTTGAGCTGCGCGACCTGCAGCGACCGTCGACGGGTGCGATGTGCATGAGACCAGAGATGCGGCAAAATTAAGAAAAGTTTATTTTTATGCAAATGAGCAGCGATGCAATGCGACAACTACCAATGGGAGTGAGGGAAATCAGCACTCGTGTGATTCGTCCCCTTTGAGAAACGGTAGTTGAGTGCAGGAGCAAGACTATGAGCAATTTTCCTTTTCACTATGATTTGTCTCTGCTCACATACAGGGATATGAAAAAAAGTGATACATGGAAAATTGTGAATATCATTCATCTTGGTCATAAGGTGATGTTTTATACACTGCTGCACTTTATACACAAACACTTTTATATACAAACACTCCTGCAGAATGTTCACTTTTAGCAGCAGGAAAACAAATGATTTGTCATCTTATTTTTTAAAAGCAATACATTGGCCCCTTTGGTGGCCTCCTGTCCAGCTCACAGACCATTCCTCAATACAGAATCTGTCCAGATCCGTGTTGATGCTTCTCCTCTTCAGTTTTCTTTAGGGTCCAGGTCAGGGAACTGGGACGGCGATGACAGAAGCTTCATTTTGTGCTCAGTGGCCCATTTTTGTGTTGATTTCGATGTTTGTTTCGGATCATTGTCCTGATAGAAGATCCAACCAAGGCCCATTATAAGATATCAAGCTGAGGGCGTCAGGATTTGATTTTTTTTAATCTGTTGGTATTAGATACAATCCATAATGCCAAGATGTCCAGGACCTCTAGCAGAAAAATAGGCACACAATTTCAAAGATCCAGCAGTATGTTTAACCGTGGGCATGGGGTACTTTTTTATACCTGTTTGCACCAAACCCATCTGGTGGGTTTTCTGCCAAAAAGCTCTGTTTTTAATTTAATCTGACCATAGAAGCCGGTCCCGTTTGAAGTTCCAGTAGTGTCTGACAACTGAAGACTGGAGTTTGTTTTTGGATGACAATAGTGGACTTTTTTTTATTGAAACCCTACAAAAGAACATGTGGTGTTTTTTTTTTTTTTTTTAGGCTTTTTGATCCCAAGGTTAATTTGTGCAATTCTCCATCTGTGATCCTTGGTCTTTGACCACTCAAACTCTCCTTCTCGCTGTGCATTAAGGCAATATAGACACACATCCTCTTCCAGGCAGATTTGTAACATCTGTAGTAGATTGGGCATTCTGTATTATTGCCCTGATGGTGGAAATGGGGATTTTCAATGCTTTAGCTTGGCTAACCATGCCGAACCATGCTGGTTTCTCTGTAGCTGGTAAAGCACGCTATTAAAGCGAAGTTAATGCAAGTTAATAATACAATTAAAAGAAATATCTGGTAATCTTCCATAGGCCATCCTCTATTTACATCTCATCTCATCTTTAAACGTTTTCATCACCAAGGCAATGACTGATGCATCTGTAATACATGCCAAAGAGCTCCGTTGTCAGCCCTAACAGTGGAAAATTAAACCATTTCCGTTCATAAAGAAATTAAAACGGTTTGGCCCGACAGCGGAAAAGCTACTTTTGTGAAATGTTTTGCCTTAAATAAAAGTGTGCTTGAAATTTCTGTATAATTAAATGTCACTTGCTATTAGATTTTATCTAATGCAATGACATTCAGACATTTTATGTCTGTGAAGTGTCTAAAAACTTTTTGGAGCCACTTTTCTGGTATGAACCTCCTCACTAATGATGCATAATAGAACAGTTGCTATTTTAAAATGATTGCAATAGTGCATCATGGGTCATGGATTCAGGTGTCAACACTGGAACTACATTGGACTCAATTTTCTTCAATGTGCCATTTCTTTGTGTTATGCCTTGCTGCACATGCCAGACTTCTCACTTAAAACAACTTTCATTATCTGATAATTTCTGGTAACAAGAACTTTATTCAGATACATTTGCATAATCCTATTACCTTTTGTTTTGCATGAAATATGACTTAGCAAAGGGCACAAAAGGCAAGCAGAAAAGCCTCTGTAACCAAGGAGGAATACAAATTTTCTATAGCAAATCTGCTATACATAGGGTAAGATAGACTTAGACATGGGGTAGATAAATTATTAATTTGTAAATGATTGTGGTCCAAGTATATCAATAGTCCAGAATTGGTGCTGGCAATGCTTATTTGATGGTGGGCAGCTTATGCTGAGTGGCCAGGTTTCATTGATAGTCGGCAGAGGGAACACGAGGGACTGGCAGATGAGAGTCTTCAGAACTTTGAGAGGAATAAACAGTAAAAAAACATCTGAAAGGAATAAAATCAGAGGCACATCAGCATAGTTCACTGTAAACCTGCAGCAATGGTGCCAGCCACATGATCAATGTTGACTAGAACATGGGAGTGTTGCTTTCAAGGATGCTGCTGGTTCTTTTATGTACCAGAGAAAGTGGAACGGTATAAGCAAAACAGGGAGAACAGATTCTTGCGCTGTATGGATGTGCAAAGCTGAGAGCGATCACTTCAAATGAATTAACATTCATAGCTATTACTCAAGGTGGAACACATTCTAGGGTCATAAATAACTGCTAGGAGATGAGCTACTTGACTATTGACATCAGTCAAGAAGGTGGATTCGTTTTAGGAGTCTATGATTAATGGCATCATTCAATCTTTGTTTAATTTAATTAAATTCTAAACCCTTTTCAAAACCAGCCTACATTTGACCCAAACGATGACACAACTCAAGTATTTTAATTCTTCTCATTATCTTAAGTGATTACAAGAGATATTTGATGAAATAGTGAGAAGTTACTTAAATATATAACAAATAAAATTCAAAATAATCAGTGCCCCAATTGTAGTTTTTTGGGATGAAGTTTTGGATGCCGAAAACTGTTAGAGAGATTCTGTGAGGGTCTGATCTCAACAGAACAACTCTCGTTTGGCAGTTGTCTGAATAGCCCATGTTTTTTTTTATAGGGCACCACTCAGAGAGCCACTGATTGAGCTATAGATCTTAAAAACTGCCATAGATTGGATTTACTGAGTATGGACACGGGACCAAATCATATTACTGGAGAACACACAGCAATTGAAAATAATTTTTAGTGATCGCCCATGGCCTTAACCAGACATTGTTAGTATTGACATGGGGAACAATTTTGAAACATCCATTTTTAGCATTAGCCAGCACACAAGCTGGGTTTAAAATAGCAAGAAGGTACAGAGCTATACAAAGCATTGCCATAAAAATAGTGTCATGCTGAGGTTGCAGCAGGGATGAAAAAGGCAGAATCGAATTGCAGCAGTTTTCTTTAAACAATAAGGCTGCGTTTACACCATTCATTTAAACGTCAATGGCGTTTTGGAGGCCAGAAAACGCAAACATTTGAAAACGCAACAAAAACGTTAACAACAAAAATGCAAATGTGTGAAAACCGTGACGTCATGTGCATGATGTTGAGTTCAGAAGCGCAGATAAGCTGCGTCTCAATTCAGAGGCTGCATTCGAAGGCGTCACGGCGACGTGACGAAGGCTGTCCCAATTCGAAGGTTCCTTCAATTGAGTCCTCCAAAATGCCTCCTTTGTTTCCTGCGCAATAAAGGATACAACAGATGGATTCTTTGCGGCCTTACCTACCCCAGAATGCATTGCGCACCAGTGACGACAGGATTTTATTGGAGATAAATAGCCAAATTAACCTTTTATTTTAATTAGATTTAATTAGCTTTTTATTTATTTAGTATTGGATTATTTCATTAAGTATTAAGTATTTCAGCTTACTCAAATATGTAATGATACAAATGTAAAAAATTACATTTGTATTTTACTTGTATTGTGCCAGACAAGTCAAAAACTTGTCAAGTAAAAAAAAAACAAAAAAAGAATATATATTATATATAATATATATGCTCAAGCACTGAGCATTAATACACACAATTACATACACAAAAAAATACACAAAACATAAAATAGGGGCTTAAATGACACACATTCACAGATTGAAGGGTTTCAGGTAAAAAATTGTTGTTTAAAAAAACAAAAACATGTTACACAAAAAAACAGGCAGAGCTCAATTTCTCCGTCACTTTGGTGATTGCACCCAGTCAGCACATGCACCGACTGCAGCAACGAATAGCAACGGCAGTCTTCAGGTAGCGTGTCCCACGGATAACCTTCACGTTTGTGATTTCTCTCCCTCTTTTATATTACATTTCCTCTTAACTCCCTCATTGGTTTCCGCCCATTAGAAAAAGTGAAAGAGCTGGTATGGATTTTTTTTCCCATATCGTCACAAGGTTAATCAAGAACTGAGAAACAGGTGGAAGAAATTAATCAAACAATGAATCACCATAGAATTCCCATTCGCCCATGACTAAATGACCTGAGCTGCTAATAGGTATTTTATGTCAACATTTTTTTTTCTCTTAAGGAGAAACATTTGAATTGATACTTAAAAGAAACATAGTTGTTTGATATCAGATATCTACTAATCCTCGCCCGTGATCACTGAGCTGTTTAATCCCAGTTTATTTCATTATTTCCTTGTAATCCTATTGCTGTGGTTTTAGATTAAATAAACTTAAAGTCCCTTAAAAAGCATCAACGGAGAACATTCTGCCTGCATCTTTGAAGATACTGATGACTTTCACAAATGAAACATTCTATTACCAACACCATTCTAGAATATTGAATTCTGTTTTGATGAGTAAATCCATGCCATGATGAATCTCACACACAATCAGCATTTTTCTTGCTAATCTTTGACATTTTTCTTCATGTTGTCAGAAACAGCTTTTAAAGGTGTACAACTTTCTTGTAATGCACAATAGCAGGAATTGCTCTTTTGTTGCATGTAGCCTTGGGTATTATTTATTTTTTGCTCTGACAATCTGAAGCTTTTAAATTCATCCCTTGAAATCCTTAGATCCTCCTCTGTTGTACAGTATGCAAGATTTTTTGGACAGAGCCTTTATGCAACCTTTCTGCCACACTTGCATAAGAAATCTCGATAGAGTTACCTTAAAATGCTTGTATCATTAAATAGGATATTAACTCTTTCCCCACCATTGACGGAAGTTTCCATCAATAATGAGATAGCGGCTGCGTTCAAAATCACATACTCTCTTGAGCAGGTACTGTATTAAATAAGTAATTACTTCAAGACAGCTAAAAAAGTATGTATAGTATGAATGTGTGCAGTATGAATGTAATCTGGACTTACTACATTCACCATGTTCTCCTTATCACGTGACCCACCCGCCTCAGTTACATCGCATCACTGGCATTCACAAATCCTCTCCCGTGGACTCATGGGATAGTAAAGTGTCCATCGTATGCACACTTCAGAATCTCACCTGAAGTAGGTTATCCTAGTACCTTTTGACTACTCTTTTATGAGTACTTTGAATACTTATTTTGCCACATACTTTTTTTCTCCTACTATATCGTTGGGAAGTATGCGATTTCGCAGCGCATTCTCACCCCAAGTCGTCATTTAATTTACACTTTTGACCATGAGTCAACTAACTGACGCCAAATGGTGCCTGTAGCGTCAGTTAGATGACGCTTCCGTTATGGGTAGGTTTAGGTATGGGGTAGGGTAGGCGCGTCTCATGTTGACCCTAAAGGGTGCCATGTGCGTCGGATGTACACGCATGGTCAAAAGCGTCAGTTACATGACGCCCGAGGATAAGCGTCATCTAACTGACGCTAAAGGCACCCTTTAGCGTCAGTTAGTTGACGCATGGTCAAAAGTCTCAATTAAATGACGCCTTGGGATGAGAACGGGCTGGATTTCGGATGTAGTCAACGCTTCCCTGCCATTGATGGAAATTTCTGTTGTTCTGTGTTTTCACTGTTATATGGTAGGGGGCGCTATGACATCTTCTGAAAGAGTACTGAATGTCCTGATCAAAAGACACGCAGAAGAAGCAGAAATAAGTGATCTCATATGCAAGCAGATACACATGAAAAATAACACAATCATTAACATTAAACATATAAATCAAAACTGCCTAATGTTACCGAATGAAATGTTGACCCAGGACGAGTTATAGGACCGTGAAGCTTTGGGGTTTTTGATCTACTCTATCTACATTTTGATCATCGTTCTGAATCTGATCCAGATGTAGACTTTGACAAAAACACGTTTTTTAGCTTTTTGCTCAAAATGTTGTTTTTTTTTGCTCAAAATGTTGTTTTTTTTTGCTCAAAATGTTATTTTGTTTTAGTGAAACTTACCTAAATTCAAATATTTTGATAAAAAAGGTATGCATTAAGCTAGAATAATTTTTTTTGTTGTTGTTGTTTTAAAGCATAGGCTTTGTTCTTTATTTTGATGTATTGCATGTTCAGATATTCATTCAATAAAAAATTCTAGGGGCCAAGAATTTGTGAAATTGACCAAAAAGCTGGCAGTGGCTGGCAACTTAAAAAAAACAAAAAAAAAAAAACAACAACAACAAAAAAAAAAAAACGCTGGGGAAAGAGTTAATCAGTTAGCTAGTAATAAACATATCAACTTTAACTACTGGTTCTTGGCTAGAATAAGCTGCACAATGTACAGAACATGGCGTTCGTCAAAAGCCTACCTGAGACGAACATCAATATTCGAGCTGAAAGAGCAGTACAAGCGAAAGCAATGAAGATATCCATCTTAAATGACAGGAGACCAACACAATGCAAGATAGGCAAACACAAACAGGAGGAACGCACAGACATGGAAGGGCTTGAAAGAGTGAGAATGAAAGACAGAGACAGTGGGAGAGAACGCAAGCTGGAATGAAAGTGGAAAAAGACAAAAACATCTGTCTCTCTGTGGGTGGTGCGTAACAGATGCAAAGCTACATGTATAGATGACTGTAGACCCTCTGGTTGTATATAAACACAAAGCAGTGAGGGTGCTGTTTCCTAGCTTGTGGCAACCAGAAGCCACCGTAGGGGTGCCGACATCCCAGCTAACAAATCACATCCGTTTCATCAGCATCCCATGTCCTTTACGAGCGCTGTCTCCCACGCAGGTCAACAGGAAACACACAGAGCGCTGGTTTAAGGGCTTCAGTGTGGCATTCATTGTAGCCGGTGTCGCTTTGAAAGGCACGGCCCCCGTCTCGCAAGCAAGCTCCACTGAATGCCAAAACGTGTATCATGTAGGAGCGAGAGGTGAGGAAGACACAGAGCACTGGCAAGGTCTTAATTGCACGAGCGAGTCTGGCAGAGACAGAGGTGTTTGTGTGCTACTCGTGTGTGAAAGGACTGTCTGAGCTAATCTCCGCGTTCAGCAAGAGTTCTCTAAATGAACCACCGTACTGGTCAAATGTTTGGAATCATTACGATATTTATGCTGGCTGCATTTGTTTGATCAGTAATGCAGTAAAATAATATAATAATTGCAAATAACTCTCTTCTGTTTTTCATCAATATTCACACGATCCTTCAAAAATCATTATAATATGCTGATTTGGTGCTCTGCTCAGACATAATCAATTATTATTGATGCTCAGTTATTAACTCTTTCCCCGCCAATGTGTTTTTAAAAAGTTGCCTGCCAGCGTCAGCAATTTTTGATAATTTTCACAAAAATGTCATGGCCCCAAGAATATTTTAGAACATACAATATATCAAAAGAAAGCACAGAGCCTCTGCTTAAAATAAAATAAAATATATATTTACATTTTATATAGCATCTTAATCAGACGTCATGCATTCTTTTTTATTAACACTTGAATGTGAGTAAGTTTCATCAAAAAGGCAATATTTTAGACAAAAAGCTGAGAAAATCGTGTTTTGTAAAATAGTATGTCTGCATTGGATTCAGAGCGATGATGAAAACACAGATGGAGTAGATCGAGTCCATCAACACCCCCAACGCTTCACGGTCCTATACCTCGTCCTGGAGCAACATTTCATCCACTAACATTAGGCAGTTTCGATTTATGATTTATATGTTTAACATTTGATGATCATGTTAGAAACATTTATACACAAGTAAGCTAATGGCAGGGAAAGAGTTAATAATGGTTCTTATTATCAATGTTGAAAACAGTTTTTTGCTGCTCAATGTTTTTTTTTTTTGTCAGTATTCTTTGATGAATGGAAAGTTTAAAAGAACAACATTTATTTGAAATAATAATAGTCTGTAATATTATGAATATCTTTATTTTCACTTTTGGTCAATTTAATGTGTCATGCTAAATGAACAGAAGTGTTAATTTATTTTTCTTAAAACCTTTTTTTTCCCCAAAACGAAAATTTGAATGGCATACAAAGTTTCCACTAAAATATAAGGAGCACAACAGTTTTCAATATTGATAATAAGAAATGTGACACACACGTTCCACTGAAGACTTTAATGATGCTGACATTTGAGCTTAGATAACAGGAATAAATGATACATTTTTATGTAGAAAACATATAATATTTACATTTAATATTTAATATAATAACATAAAATATTTCATTTTTTTACTGTATTTTTCATAAGAGACTTCTTTCAAAGGCATTAAAAAATCTTTAAACGTTGGGGTGTTGGGGCTTATAGTCCATGTGTGTTTGCTTTGAGGCTAAGTAGCTACTTAAATGATGCTACATGTACTGCATGCTAAAGAAAAAAAGCAATAACAAGTAGCTCATCCAAATTCATGTTTGTTGGCTATTTGAAGTAAACAAAAAATGTAAATAACTAAATACTAAATTACATCAAAATTACGGAGTTTTAATCCATCTCTGTTAGCATTAATGCTAACATCTATACAAGAGTTCTATAACATAGCCAAACGTATGACAATACTGCAAAAGATCTCGACCTTTCTATGGTGAAAAACTACTTAAACAGAAGGAGACAATCCTATACACAGTATATTATAAAGTGCAAAAGTCAAAAGAATACACTTGCAACACAAAACCACTATCTATTTAATTAAGACCTGCAGGTGGAATTGCGAAGAATTCCATTGTTTGTATCTTTTTTTCTTTACAGCTCTTTCCAACATTTAAAACCGACTGTAGATATGTGAAAACTTTGATCAATGAGCCATTCTAGTTTACACAAATGAGACAATACAAGACAAATAATTCTGTCAGCGCTTTAGAGAGAAATGTTTAACAATATTCGACTTGTCACAAATGTTCCATGATGATGAATGCATAATGTTAATATACTTTTGTTCCTTGTTACCGAATTTAAATAATTTGGTCTCATTTTGAGAAATTATGTTTGCAAAGCACATATGAGGTCGCCATTGAAGTGTGAAACTCACAGAGACGCTGATTGAGCTGAGAGAATGTGACTCGCTGTTGCTGAATTACAAATGAATGTTGAATAAAAAGTGCATTTGTAGGATTAAAACACACACACACAAATCTGCAAATTCCCGGGGTTCTAATTTTGTAAAAAGCTAACAGCAGAAACATCTTTATTTTATTACTCAAAATAGTTATTATTTACTTTACATGCAGCCCTTTTCAGTTTCACTCGCATTTTCAAAAGCTAAAATAGAAAACAATGTGTTTGTGACTAATTCTATGGTGCATGGCATCTTTGGAAAATTATTCAAGAAGATATTCACATCAATACCAAGTTATATATCATTTTTATCAGAATTGATGAGCTGCATTTGAATTAAAATTATGAAAATTATACTTGTATGCTTGAATAGATATATACACTAAAATATATTCAAATGATTTCTGAAGGATCAGGAGACACAGAAGACTGGAGTAATGATGCTGAAAATAAAAATATCAATCTTATCATTACTCCTGTTTTTAGTGGCACATGATCCTTCAGAAATAATTCTAATATGATGCTTTGCAGAACACAAAACATTTCTTCTTATTATTATTATCAATGTTGAAAACAGTTGCATTGCTTAATGTTTTTGTGGAAACAGTGATTGACATTCAACTGTTTAGGAAGAGTATTTTTTTATTATATTAGCTCTTAAGGTGTACAATGACGTTTGACACATCAGTTCAGTTGATTTGCTAAAAAAAAACAAAAAAAAAACTGTAAGACATCATGCACCCATCTCAGCAAAATCAGAGTTGTTTACTTCCATGAGTTTCCAAAATTGATGTTGACACATTCAAACTTTCCAAGACACAATAATTTGAATTAGAAATGATAAAAATACCTACACAACCCTGATTTCAGTATAGCTGGACCTCCAACAATGCAACCACTTTATATGCTTGAAAAAACAAAACAAAGTGACGCACCACACCAAGGTTATAAAACCCATGTTTCGCAAGCCACTAGTTTCCTTCCACTCATCTGCACAAGGTCAGAGTTTGATGTTCTCTACACACAATAGTTTACCACATGCACAATTACATCTATCACAGTAGAGACTCTTTGCTCTGTGTATCATTAGTTGTTTCCCATCGCTCCACCTCCCGACAGCAGTCTCCTTTGTGTGAGGAGGTTACGAATGACTGAGCAAGTTAATAAGAACATTCAGACTTGGCTCTGCGAAGCGCCTCTCCAGTCAGCTGAGGTTTCACACCTGTCTATAACACAGATCCCCACAAGGCTCTCAGTATGCATTGGAGGAGAAGCAAGCAAGGCTTTGGACCGCTTTGGAGAAAAGCCCTCAGAGTAAATTTATGCAGTGAACGGAAAGACCTGACCAGACAGATGACTTGGGGATTTATGTTTCAACCTGAGCTACAATTACTCTCTTTCACTGCTCTATATTATACACACAGTAGCAAAAGTCACTGATAAAAGTGGAAATCTCACAGCATATATGCATATTAGAGATGCACCGATGTTTGGTATCGGCTGATTATGTTCACTATCGGCCATCTGCTGATTGTTTAAGAACAGCCGACGACCAGGGCCGATTATATCCTGTCTATCAACGTGTTAGACTGCATCTTATTCTGTGTGTGAAGAAAATGTCGTGTGTCAATAAAACAGCTTGACATAAATGTCACTTAATGTTGGATTTACCTCAAGAAAGTAATCCAAAGTTCACAGTTCCATGGTTGGCTAAAAAAAAGATAAAGACTAGAGATGAGCTTATTTACTCTTAAAGGGTCATGAAACCACAAAACACATATTTTGAGATGAGATAACAGATATGTACAGACTCCACATTGTTGAAACACTAAAGGTACTGTCACATGTCTGTCCTGTCTTGTGTTGCACATGGGTGTTTGTTATGTTGTGCCATGTGCTGTTGTGATTGTTGATCCCTCCCTCTCGTTACCTGATTAGTGTTTGAGTTGTTCCACCTGTCCCCTCTTGATTTGTTCCCTTTTTAAGTCTCCTCTTGTATGCAGTATTGGACGGTTCGTTGTCTTACGTCTCCCAGTTCCTTGTTGATGTGCTTATGTTCAGAGTCAGTGTTGGTTTCGTGTTCATTTATTGTGTTTTCCCCCCTTGTGGGTTTTTGATTTGTGTTTGTACTGTTTTTGTTATTAAATCCTCCTTGTTTTTGCATTTGAGTTCTTTTCCTATTTTTTGTATGTGCCCCGTGAGAGAACGAACCGACCATTTGAGAACCCAGCAACATGGAGGATTTTTTCTGGAAGTATATGGATGACTTGGATTGCCCAGATTACATCATTTCCACATTTGGATTTACCCAATTCTCTCCGATCGGCGGTGTCAGAAGGACTCCGCCAAACCTGGGTTCCAGCGGGGGGTTTTCCGACTTCTCTTCCCTAGCCAAGGAGCGGGGGAGGAGAGATTTTCGGGGGACCCGCCAGGTCATTTTTCGTGGGACCCGGGGAGGTTGTAAAGGAGGAGGAGGTGGTCGTGAGGAGGGTCAACATCACTCTCCATCCTGGCCCCCCTTCGATCCTGGACCGGTGGAAGGCAGTTCCCGTCCGCCCAGCGAGAGACCGCTCACGTCCCGTCCGCCCAGCGAGAGACCGCTCACGTCCCGTCCGCCCAGCGAGAGACCGCTCACGTCCCGTCCGCCCAGCGAGAGACCGCTCACGTCCCGTGTGCCCAGTCCGAGACAGATCCGGAAATGCCCATTTGTGTGGCCGCCAAGGCAGTTACGGACTATCTGGAGCGTCTGGCTCGGATCCTAAATATGCCCGTGTCTGCTGTCCCTGAGCCGGAGGCAGAGCCAGTGCCCGTTCCTGAGCCGGAGGCAGAGCCAGTGCCCGTTCCTGAGCCGGAGGCAGAGCCAGTGCCCGTTCCTGAGCCGGAGGCAGAGCCAGTGCCCGTTCCTGAGCCGGAGGCAGAGCCAGTGCCCGTTCCTGAGCCGGAGGCAGAGCCAGTGCCCGTTCCTGAGCCGGAGGCAGAGCCAGTGCCCGTTCCTGAGCCGGAGGCAGAGCCAGTGCCCGTTCCTGAGCCGGAGGCAGAGCCAGTGCCCGTTCCTGAGCCGGAGGCAGAGCCAGTGCCCGTTCCTGAGCCGGAGGCAGAGCCAGTGCCCGTTCCTGAGCCGGAGGCAGAGCCAGTGCCCGTTCCTGAGCCGAGGGGCCCTGGCCGCCCGATGGACTGGACTGTGTTTTGCCCTGGTCTGTCTCTCCTGTCCCCCCCCTGGCCTGTCCCTCCTGTCCCCCCCCTGGCCTGTCCCTCCTGTCCCGCCTGGGTCGGATGGAGCGTCTGGTAGCCGCTCCGTAGGGAGGGGGTTATGTCACATGTCTGTCCTGTCTTGTGTTGCACATGGGTGTTTATGTTGTGCCATGTGCTATTGTGATTGTTGATCCCTCCCTCTCGTTACCTGATTAGTGTTTGAGTTGTTCCACCTGTCCCCTCTTGATTTGATTTGTTCCCTTTTAAGTCTCCTCTTGTATGCAGTATTGGTCGGTTCGTTGTCTTACGTCTCCCAGTTCCTTGTTGATGTGCTTATGTTCAGAGTCAGTGTTGGTTTCGTGTTCATTTATTATGTTTTCCCCCCTCGTGGGTTTTTGATTTGTGTTTGTACTGTTTTTGTTATTAAATCCTCCTTGTTTTTGCATTTGAGTTTTTTCCCCGTTTTTTTTGTATGTGCCCCGTGACAGGTACTCATTAAGTTAATTCATAAGTGGATATTAGGCAAGGCAAGTTTATTTATATAGCACATTTCATACACAATGGTAATTCAAAGTACTTTACATAGAAGAAATTAAAACAATCAAAGGAAATCAGATAAATTAAAACAGTTTAGAATAAAAGATAAAATACAGAAATAATCAAATGAAATCAGAAAAATTTAAACATTAAATAAAATACGGTACAAACAGTCGGACGAGCAGTGGCACAGTGCTCATTTAGTAAATGCATAGGTAAACAGATGTGTTTTGAGTCTGGATTTGAATGTGACTACTGTAGGAGCACAGCTGATCTCTTCTGGAAGCTGGTTCCAGCTACGGCTGGCATAGTAGCTAAAAGCACACTCACCATGCTTAGAGTGAACCCTTGGTGTTTCTAGCTGATGTGATCCTAGTGATCTGAGTGATCTGTTGGGTTTATATTCAGTGAGCATATCTGCAATGTATTGAGGTCCTAGGCCATTGAATGATTTATATACCAGTAATAATACTTTAAAATAAATTCTATATGTAACTGGCAGCCAGTGTAAAGACCTGAGGACTGGTGTGATGTGTTCATATTCTCTGGTTCTGCTCAAAATCCTGGCAGCAGCGTTCTGTATTAGCTGCAACTGTCTAATGGTCTTTTTAGGAAGGCCAGTGAGGAGTCCATTACAATAATCCACACTGCTGGTGATGAAAGCATGCACAAGTTTCTCTAAGTCTTGACTGGAAACAAAGCAACTAATTCTTGCAATATTTTTCAGATGATAGTATGCTGATTTAGTTATTGCTTTGACGTGACTACTGAAACTAAGGTCTGACTCTAGAGACACACCCAGATTCCTGACCTGATTTTTAGTTGTTTGACCCCTAGACTGAAGGTATGCGTTCACCTTGAGAACTTCATCTTTGTGTCCAAACGCAATGACTTCAGTTTTGTCTTTGTTTAACTGAAGAAAGTTTTGGCACATCCAATTGTTTACTTCATCAATGCATTGGCAAAGGGAGTCAATGGGGCTGTAATCGTTAGGCGATAGGGCTAAGTAGAGCTGTGTGTCGTCTGCATAGCTGTGGTAAGAGATTTGGTTCTTTCTCATTATTTGGCTCATTGGGAGCAGGTACAGGTTGAATAGGAGTGGTGCATGAATTGAGCCTTGAGGGACTTCGCATGTCATGGATGTCCACTCAGACTTATGCTCTCCTATAGTCACATAATAACCTCTCCCTACTAAGTATGACCTGAACCATTTTAGGACTATCCCAGAAAGCCCGACCCAGTTTTCCAGCCTGTCAAGAAGTATGTTGTGATCGACAGTGTCAAATATGATATTATTGATTTTCTCAGAGAAGAAAGAAGCAAACTCACTGCACTTGCTCTCTGAGAGCATTTCACTGGGAATCTGGCTTGGGGGGTTTGTCAGTCTCTCTACAGTAGCAAAAAGAGTGCGTGTGTTGTTTATATTGCTGTTTATAATATTTGAGAAGAAAGTCTGTCTAGCTTTGCCTAGTTCCTCATTGAAAGCATGGATGCTGTCTTTGTAGATGTTATAATGGACTACAAGTTTTGTCTTCCGCCACATGCGCTCTGCTTTTCTGCATTGTCTTTTCATATTTTGGACTGCTGTTGAGTTTCTCCAAAGTGCTTTCTTATTATAAATTAGTTATTTTTTCATTTTTTAGAGGAATTTCTGTCTTACGGTATCAAAAGCAAAGTCGGAGAAACGTCACAGATTCTGGTGTCAACACGTGGATCACAAAGATTAGATACAGACAGGAGCAAGCACATTTCAAGTTTTTATGGACATATTTAATGCACTCTAGTGCTCTAAACATAAACCGGTGCTGTGTATGCATTTAGAATACATACGAGCGAGCCGCTCCAATGGCGGAAACCATGTTGCAAATCCATCTTGAAAATACATGAGCCAAAGAGCGACATACCTGGAAATTCAAGTTTCGCTTTCGCGTTTTAAAGATATGTAATATTATATAAGATTTCTGTTTCATATTCTGTTTTTGAACTTTTTATTAATTTGTAGAACAGAACAGCCAAACTTTACTTGAGGAGTAGAGGCAGGACATGCACAACCACTGACAAGCAACTGAACAGAACAGGGTGTGTAAATACACAGGAGGAAACTAAACACAGGTGGAGAAAAGTAAACAGGACTAACGAGAACAGGTGCAAACTGGACAGAACATAATTGTGACAAGCATCAAATCATCATTAGAATGATTTCTGAAGGATCACGTGACACTGAAGACTGGAGTAATGATGCTGAAAATTCAGCTTTGATCACAGGAATAAATTACTTTTTAAAATGGATTACAATTATAGAAAACAGGCATTATGCACAATGCAAACTATTTTAATTGTATCTCTTAAATAGTACAGTATCTAATATCTTTTAAATAGTACTGTAAGGAACACCAAGTAATACAAAAGAAAAAAAGACTATTACACTATGGCACATTTTCATAAGTAAAGTATAGGTCATTTTCTCAGAAATGTACTATGAAAATGGTGTTTTGTAACAGCATGAATTGGCCAATTAGGATGTCATTTGTCAACCTTGTTTGTGCTCAGTTGTGAGAACAGTTCAACAACTGTTGACAGCACTGCTAAAAGCTACTTCAGCTGGAAAAAGTACTTATGTTGTTGCCTGGAGCCTTCAAGGCCAGCCAGCGTAATGCCAGTCAGGTAAGAAAGGGACCAGAATTCAAAGATCAAAGGCCCTGATACACTCACAGTAAAGTTATTTTTCATTTTTCGCTTATGAAGTTCAAAATACATGACCAGCGATATACAATTAGCGAGCATCTGACACCATTTACTCTGCTGAGAGCGGCGTTTATGAATATGCAAATATGTGCTGCACAGTTTCCACTCAACAAAATAAACACAGAACAAAATTGAGAAAACAGCAAGCATTGTTTTAAGAAAGCATAAGAAAAGTATCTGATCATGGCAACAATATGTTTGCACGAGCTCTGCAATTCGGCAATCACGTCACGTATATACAGTATATAGCACTGTACAATAGATTGCTTAATATCAAGCAGCTTTAAACATGAAAAACAGTGTCAGTGTCTCGTTTCATCAGAAGCACGACTTTATTTTCCTACTATAAAGCAGCTCTCAAGTGTGTTCATGTTTTCACTCGCGGACATCTGACCTCGACCGACTGAACAGGAGAAATGAACCAGGAAAGATTTCAGCGTGAAAGAAGGCGGAGCCTCCGCACACCTATTTATTACGTAATCGCCACGGACCAATGGTAGTACGAAGGTGTTTAACAGCCGGAGCGGACTTTTTGCTTTGGCAACTGTTTCGAACTCCCAAAATAAACTTCAAACGAACTTCGTTTTGGCCTGATTTTGTTTGAAATTACATCACATGGAACAAAACTCCAGAAACTAGGGAAAACAATTAGAAGCATGTTTCTGCCACTGAATAAAAACTAAAAAAGATGTTATCTCACAATTCTGACTTTTTGACTTTATAGCATGTAATTGAAAGATATAAACTCACAATTCAGATTTTTTTTTCTGGCAATTGGCAGTTTATATCTCGGAATTCTGACCTCTTTTCTCAGAATTGTGATTGTGTCATTGTTATAAAGTCCAATTCTGAGGGGGAAAAAAACACTTTTTTTTCTCAGATTGAGAGTTTATATCTTGCAATTCTAACTTCATAAATCACAATTGCCAGTTTATATCTCGCAATTTTGAGAAAAAAAAATCAGTGTGAGATAAAATGTCACAATTAACTTTTAAATTGTTTTATTCAGTGGCGGAAACAAGCTTCCACAAATAACACTTGCTTTTTAGCTCTCTAAAACAACTTTGAACAAGTTGTAATATGCCCTGATCATATGTTTTTTGCATCAGGTCCATAATTTATAGCCACATAAGAGCGATAGAGCTAGGTAACCTTGAAAAGACGGGCCCGAAGTGAACCGCTCCCACAGCGCTTTCATATCAATGCAGAAGTTTGTGTTCTGACCTAGATGTTTTTTCATCTATTTTTGAAAAAGCTGCTGTTTCTTCGTCGCTCTCGCTAGGATTATGATCCTAAAGCATGATGCACTATACCTGAGAGAACCAATCTAAGCCGTCAAATATTTCACTCTCTGTTGCTTTGCTACTTTCACATTAATTATATACACAGCACAGTCATCCCTAATTGGATCGTGGACTTTGAAATATTCAGATTCTCTCCTCTCAAGTCCCTTTCATTGCAGTCCTCTTACCTTGGAGCCAGTAGTTAAGAAGGGGGGCATCCTTTCGCTTTTGGTGCAGTTGCTAGGCAACACCAAGCTGGTTTCCCTGACTGCATCACATCTTCAATCAGGGAGGCATAGACGAATAACAGGAGTTAACCTTGAGAGAATACAGTAAAGAAAGTGAGAACGCCACCCTGACTCCCCATTCCTGGTGAAAATCACAAATGATCCTGAAAACGTTCCCCCGTTTCTCAGCTGAAATTTTGCTTTCTTGTGAAACATGGATTTAAGGATATGAAAGCATTGCATGGCAAATGAAGTGGGCGAGAGAGATGAAAGAATCGGTTGATATTATAAATAGATGGAGAAACTTGCATAGATTTGCTGGAATTTGAATCGAAGAATCAAAGAAGTGGGAAAGGGAACATCATGATCTTTTTGATGCAACAAAAGAAGTGAATTAGATTGTGCCTCATATTTTCATATACGTAAACAACCTATTAAAGGTATACAATTCTGCATTTATTAACTCGCCCTCATGTTATTTTTGTTGTTGTTTTATTATTATAGGGGATTTTTATCATTAGGCTATTACAGTATTATAGTTTATTTTATTTTTGTAATATTGTCTTGTGCAGTGTTATTGTAATTAATGCTAAAACTATGAATAAAACATAAAACTGGAATAAAATGGAATATAAATATTAGACAAAAATGTAAAAAATCATAACAAAATATAAATGTTGCCATGCATGCAAACTATTTGAAATGAATCAGTTTAAGTTGAAGAAGTACTGCAACTTAATCTGAAATAAAATTACAAATGAAAAGCTAAACTGAAAAATAAAAGCTAATTCAAAATATTAATAAACACTGTAATTACATAAATAATACTAAAAACATGATGGATAGCAAATAGAGACATTTTTTTAAGTCTCAGTCTTTTTAAATTAAATTAAATCAAACTAGAAATATTTATAATATTGAAAAAAAAGCACATAAAAACTTCTAAAACTTAAAATCAAAATATATAAATAAAACAAATATATTAATAATATATTATTGTTTAAATAATATCATGTGTCCCCGAGTGTTTTTGTGAGGCTTTTTTTTCCACCAACTTGATCTGATTAATTGCAGCAATGATTTCTCTAGTTCAGGTTGAGTTTTCTGGGTCAGCTTTTCTAAACGCAGCAGGGAGATATTTCTCATGGTTTGCTTCATGTTTCACTCTCACAAGGCTGATGTGTGGAAAAGATAAGTGTTTGTTATAGTCTCATTTCATTCTCATTTTTGAGTTGAGGTTAAATCCGCTCCAAGTAATACGTGTTATGAAACAAGATTACCTTTTGCAATGAGTAATGTTTTTTTCTTCGTTTTTTTCATTTACATCATGATTCCCAAGTTACTATTTTCAAATAAGCAAAGTAATGAGCTGAACATCGCTCCCTTTTACTTAAAATGAAATCACACAGGCCTACGCAGTGCATGTTTACACTGTGAATGAGCAGAATGATGCAACGAAACTACATCATTCCCCTTCATATTATCAACAAAGCACTGCAAGTGATACGACACAGTCATTTATAGGGCTATTCACACTGCACTTAAATTGTTAGTTCACCCAAAAATTAAACTCTGTCATTAATTATTCACCCTGTCGTTCCAAACCCATAAGACTTTCGTTCATCTTCAGAACACAAACGAAGATATTTTTAATTAAATCTGAGAGCTTTCTGTCCCTCCATTGACAGCTACACAACTAGCACTTTGACACTTCAAAATGTTCATAAAGGGATCGTAAAACTAATCCATATGAATCGAGCAGTTTAGTCCACAGTTTCCGAAGAGAATTGATCGCTTTATATGATGAACAGATTTAATTTAGGCTTTTATTCACATATAAACATTCATCAACTCACACATCAGTTGTGGTAAATGGAAGCCCAAGCATGACGTGCAAGAACCAATGAGGTTCATTTTCGTGTTACGCATCACGTTTGAGCTTCAGCAAGAACCAATGAGGTTCATTCTCGTGTTACGCATCACGTTTGAGCTTCTCCAAGAACCAATGAGGTTCATTTTCGTGTTACGCATCACGTTTGAGCTTCAGCAAGAACCAATGAGGTTCATTCTCGTGTTACGCATCTCGTTTGAGCTTCAGCAAGAACCAATGAGGTTCATTCTCATGTTACGCATCACGTTTGAGCTTCAACAAGAACCAATGAGGTTCATTCTCGTGTTACGCATCACGTTTGAGCTTCAGCAAGAACCAATAAGGTTCATTCTCGTGTTACACATCACGTTTGAGCTTCAGCAAGAACTAATGAGGTTCATTCTCGTGTTACGCATCACGTTTGAGCTTCAGCAAGAACCAATGAGGTTCATTCTCATGTTACGCATCACGTTTGAGCTTCAGCAAGAACCAATGAGGTTCATTCTCATGTTACGCATCACATTTGAGCTTCAGCAAGAACCAATGAGGTTCATTCTCATGTTACGCATCACATTTGAGCTTCAGCAAGAACCAATGAGGTTCATTCTCATGTTACGCATCACATTTGAGCTTCAGCAAGAACCAATGAGGTTCATTCTCATGTTACGCACCGTTGAGCTTCAGCAAGAACCAATGAGGTTCATTCTCATGTTACGCACCGTTGAGCTTCAGCAAGAACCAATGAGGTTCATTCTCGTGTTACGCATCACGTTTGAGCTTCAGCAAGAACCAATAAGGTTCATTCTCGTGTTACACATCACGTTTGAGCTTCAGCAAGAACTAATGAGGTTCATTCTCGTGTTACACATCACGTTTGAGCTTCAGCAAGAACCAATGAGGTTCATTCTCATGTTACGCACCGTTGAGCTTCAGCAAGAACCAATGAGGTTCATTCTCATGTTACGCACCGTTGAGCTTCAGCAAGAACCAATGAGGTTCATTCTCATGTTACGCATCACATTTGAGCTTCAGCAAGAACCAATGAGGTTCATTCTCATATTAAGCATCACATTTGAGCTTCAGCAAGAACCAATGAGGTTCATTCTCATGTTACGCATCACATTTGAGCTTCAGCAAGAACCAATGAGGTTCATTCTCATGTTACGCACCGTTGAGCTTCAGCAAGAACCAATGAGGTTCATTATTTCTATCTCTAAAATGAAATAGGAAGCCACTTACAGACGCTTCTACAGTCTTCACTTCCAGGTCAAGAATGTGGAATAAAGTTTAATCTTTAAAAGTCTGATATCTGTTGCCAAAGTAAGTTAAACAAACTCTTTATATAAAAAAGAGAGCATTGCCTACAATCTGCTATGTTTCATTATGAAATGTACATTAATCTCCCAGAGTGTGTTGAAAAGGCAAATGTGATTGAATTAAAACATCAATGCTTTTGGATCGAAGAATGTGGTTCTGGAAGCTGTAGATTGGATTTTTAAATGTGTTTTGTTAAGCCGACTTAGCAGGGAGGCGAATCCATAAGGGCATGGACTAATTCTGCCGATGGTCTTTTTATGGCTCAACAAACGCAGCACTTGCTGTCATTGACGAAATGGGCGTATGAATGACACGAACCTCAATGGCGGAAACGGTTGGACAATCTCACGTTCCGAATACAGAGTTCAGGTCTCTTATCATGTGCGTATCTAATCGAATCAAATCAGGCATGAGTCAGAGGCAGGGTCTCTCGAGGGTGCTGTTGTTCTGGTGTTGAATTTGCATGCTATTGTGGGTTTCATCAAATCTGTCTCCTTGGTTTACATCCCAGAGATTTGCATGCCAGCTTACTGTTTTGCTGAAGTTTGACAGGGCTATTATCACGACATACTGGCTGCTTATGAAATATTCAAAATAGCAAAAAGGCTAGAAAGTAACATTTGGAGGGCTATAAATAGTATCACACAAATCTGCCCTAAATGGCCTCTATTAAAGGGGAAAACAGGCCGGAAGAACCCTGCAGTGTTTCTTCATGCGGAACTCCCATCACTGCAGGTTATAAATATGCATCCAGTCACTAGTTATTATTGAAAATAACAATAGCTTGTGCAAACTTGTTCAGACTTCAAATCGAACACAAAACATCATAGGCACCGCATTAAAACGAGAACATGTGTGTCACCTTATGTGCTGTACACCTCTTTTTCACATGTCAGGGTTATTTTTAAATTAATTTCAGAAGCAATCACCCACAGGCAATATCTGCCGTGCAAAATGTAAAAAATTCAATCACTGCGAGATGAAAGAGGTCACTGATGAAAAATGACAAATAATAAACGAATTAACATAAGTAGCTATTAAAAACAGCATCTTGAATTACAAATTGCACTTGCAGACAGTGTGACCAACAACATGAACGTATGCTCTGGTGTTTTTCCATAGCTATTGTTGACATGGCAGGTTGTCAAAGTCGCCATAAAACTGTGCTCACAAATATGCTCACATGCTGCTTTGTTATAGGAAGAAGTTTTGTTCTATACTGTACTTTGTTCTCTTCTATACTTCAAATTATCATTTTTTCACCAGGGTATGTTAATGCAATATTAATTTCTTGCAAATGTGCTGTTCACATTTCATGTGATTCATTAGATTCGGTGTGTTTTTACATTAATCATTTGATACAATGCTTTTATTGTACATATTTACATATAAATACTTTATAAATACTTATTTAAAAAAATACCTGCATATGTAATTCATTTCTGTAACTATATGTATAATTACACTGTTGACTCTTCCCTAACCCAAACTTAC